>OY735216.1:44751150-44841150 GCA_963457665.1 Thysanoteuthis rhombus | reverse complement strand
AATTGGTCATCACGTGATTCATATCTGCCTTGCCGCCTAATTCCGCTTGGTTAGTTCAATGCTCCATAGACAATATCTTTTTCTGGATTTGTCTCTTTACAAAGGGAAATAAAGAAAAAGAAAAGAAAAAGTTAAAAAGCGTAAGAATTCAAAGATTTATATGTGTAAACCCATATTCGTCTGTGTCTGTCCGTGTACCTTTGCGCACGTAACATCTCCAAGATCTCTGAATGAATTTCGATGATGTTTAGTGAAATGGTGAGTCATTGGCTAATGAAGAATAGGTTTAAGTCTCAGTGGATCCAGGATTGTTTGTTTTTTTTTTTTTTTACAAGTATCTACTCTCCATCGTAGTTATTTATAAACTGATTGCAATTCAGTTCTCAGTTGTTTAGTGACAACGGCGTTGACAGAGGTATGCTCTCTCTGAGTGCTATCTAGTGTTTTTCTTGATTTTTCCTCTGACAAAGATTTAAAGAAAAATGAAATTAACTTTAAACATCCTGAGGTAGTTATTCATAAGACACATATGAACAATTTCTTTATAAATGCTTTCATTCATTCAGGAATATTCGCTTAAGAATCTACACACGTAATAATCAGCATTTTATAGATATCTTCTGTCATGCTAAGAAATGCAAATGACGTAGTGAAATAGAATTTTATCCAAGGTCTAATGACGAAATGAGAATACTGAGTTTAAAGAATTATCTATCTATCTATCTATCTATCTATCTATCTATAAAAATATATATATATATATATATATATATATATATATATATATATATATATATATATATATATATATGTATATATAATGCTCCTCTATTCAGGGTTGAGCACTTTTTAAGTGAGGTAACTCATCCACTGTAAGCTTATGCAATGCTCTTCTATAGGAATTGAGCACACTGATGGATGAGGGATTCCTATGTAATTTAAATATATCACTCAAATTCGGCCTTACTGCCTGTCCAGTTCCATACTCCAGAGGAAGGATATCAGCCTACAGGTCTGAAGTGAAGGTTTCAATTCTGCCTCGTGGTACTGGATGGGATAATGGAAAGTCTATAGCCACACTGAAGAAATGTAATACATCAAAACAGCTGTCTGTGGATGACGCAAAATATATATATAGAGAGAGAGAAAGAAAAAAGTACGGAAAATCAAATTAAATTATAAAAACCCTTTTGTGGTCAATAGAAAGCTCACTGCAATACAAATTTCTATAATCCACATATATTAAATACAGTGTGTGTGGAAGGCTATACCCCAGTTCTTTTCAATGGAGATCTCTATTATCATCGTAAATAAAATGTTATGTGTATAGATGGCTATTCTCCAAGGTCACTGCAATGCAAATCTCTCTTATTTCCGTATATAAAATGCAATATGTATCCATATATTTCATATATGGTGTCATTTTTTTCATGGCAGAGGTGAATAAGTAATCCATTTAATAGGCTTATCCTTTCAGTAGGAAAGATCACCGATTCCATTTTCTGTGATGTCCACCGGCATTTCCATCAAAAACACTATTATTCATTGACAAGAAAGTTCACTGGGGTGTCCACTATAAAGTTTAAACGCCATTATTTCCAGATTCCGTGACCTTGAGTAAAAGATAGTTTTAGGTAAGAAGCATCTTATCAGGGAACACCTTCCTACCAAAGTTGATGTAAAAATGACTGGAAACAGATGAGAAATTCGATTTTGGAACATGAAGATTAAACATCATTACTGACAGATTAGGTGATTCTGCACAAAAGATTTCTATAAAGGAACACCATCTTATTAAGAAGAACTCCCTACCAAGTTTCCAGTAAATCTGAATTGAAACAGCTGAGAAAATCGATTTGAATCAATTTTGAGATATGAAACGTAAACGCAATTATTGCCAGATATCATGGCCCTGAGTTGGATATATTTTTTCTAGGTAAGAGACATCTTTACAAAGGACACCTTCTTACCATATACCTAGCTGTGAAATAACATCTGGACATACCTACCGAACGATGGACTGAGCCTCTTAGAGGTGAGGACACCTAAAAACAAAGGCTAAAAAGGAATAACGAAATTGTCTTTTAATAGGATATTTGATATAAAACGCCACACAGTTTTATCGACGTTTTTACACCGTCTAGATAGAGTGAACTTCTGATTTGAGTCATATCGTTACATGACGTCAACGGACGACTGTTTTGTAAAGTACATGGCAAAATATGGAGGGTTTTGATGTTATAAATGCTAAAATATAATTATAGATTTAACTCATAACATCAAAGGATTTCAAGTTTCATTTTTTCTTTGTCTGCAAGCGAATGTGAAGGAACCTTCAAACGGTTTAACAGTCGATTGTCCTTTAAAAGAGAATTTGCTTATTTTGCGAAAAAAGCAGACGTGAATACTGTCAGTTCGAATGGAAAGAAAAGATTCGGGATGATAAGGAGATGATGAATTTCCTTGGATACCGAAATCTTGAATAGAGAGTATTTTTTTCTAACAAATAACAACGAGGCATATTATCCTGATTTATTTTTTGATGTCGTTGTAAAGTAGCAGTCAAACGTTGATAATGATTGACAATGTTAGATTTAATAAACATGGTGGAGGATGATATTACTAGCAATATTCTCGAAACGGAGGGAAATCAAGCGGAAAATCATTCTAGATTGTCGAGCAATCGGTTGAGCAAACCCAACCTTCAAAGACAAAAAAATCCCATTAGTCCTAAAAAGAAGCGGATACAACTGATGCATCCTCTCGATATTAAGCTATGGAGCTGAAATATGGAACCTTATCATGAGACTAACCCTCAAACAGAGAACCATGCAACAGGCATATAATTAACATTACATGGCATGTTTGCAAGACAGTACACAGCATAGTATATTAAAGGAAAATCAATAGTTAGAGGTATCATTGAAGCCATTGAAAAACTAAAATGGCAAAGGGCTGGTCATGTAGCAAGAATGTCAAACAAACGCTGGACATTTGCTGTACATAGCATTTGTGTCACTGAAGTTCATGTGAAGACTAATTTCCCTGCTTTCTCAATTCAGTTCACGTAGCATTATTTGCAGATCATAAAGGTTTTCGACAAAATGGACGATGTTGTCAGCAAACTACGCCGTCTGGAGTGCTTTCACCAACAATGCCTCTGCACCAGTTTCAATGTGCACAGGGGTGATGCAGGATGAGAATCTGCTGTAATGCATCCTACCAATAGTCACCTATTGAGCTAACATATGACACCTGAAAACTATTCAACGTGCACAATAAAGAATCATGTTCAACATCACGAGGAGAGATCACAAAACACCTTAGTATATGAGAGAAAATAGGAGTCAGAGATATCACAGAATCCATTAGAAAACTCGAATAGCAATGGGCTGGTCATGTTGCAAGAATGTCAGACCGCTGATGGATATCAGGACATTAGGACTCACAACGTTTATCCCAAGAGATCATATGCGAAACTTAGGCTGGCAGAAATAAGATGACGTGGCGAACTAGACAAGTTTAGAAAGTACTAGCTCCGTTACACCCACGATAGAGAGATCTAGCGAATCTTTGGGCAGGTCTATGTCCAAGGGTGTGACGCTAAATGTTTACTGATGTAGCCGCTTCTGCTGCTTCAGCTGATTGCTTATGTACTTAAAAAACAGTTATGAATATGGAGGCGAACAATCAGGAACAGATGAAGAAATCGTTTGAATTATTGAGAATGGTTTCAAATGATGATAAAGTGATATTTTGAAAATCGAAAACTAAGATAGAAGGTATTTTAAAACAAAGCAATTAACAAGACATATTATCTTGATTTATTTTTTTAAAGAAAGACTATACAGGGGCTGAACACCATTGCTTCCACTGTTCTGACAGAAAATGATTACTGGAGCTTTCGTACTGTATATATAATAGATAAAGAGTTATAAAAAAATTTTTTTTGTATAAACATTTTTATTGATTATGAAATAAGCCTGGGCATATCTGTGGGATAACTTTTTGTTAAAATCTAAGACTTGTCCGTCTATCTAAGTCATTATAACGGCTAACTCGCTATGAGTTGGTCGTGCGTTCAAATTGTGGTAGGGAATTCTACACATCGGTTTCTATCCATAATTTTGGTGAGGGTCGTTCTTGTTACAATATGAAAATAGCGGTCAACTACAGTGCTGGAATTTGACCATATTGATTTTGCTAGACGATATATCAGGATTATAATACTAGTGCTACAATTAGTACCCGTAAAATAATAACGAATATGGGAGCAAACGATCGGGAATGGATGAGGGTTAAATTTTCTTCTGTTTAGCCGTACATAGGCCGAATACAGATAGCGAAAAGGATGGGTGTTCGAGACTTACTTAGAGTTTGGTCTTTATTCTCTACCAGTTGATGTCTGTGAAAGAAAATCAAGGCGTTCCTGTAAGAGTCTTCTGTGAGTTGAAATGGCGTAAAGCCAAGAAGCAATTACGACTTATTAATATGCGTAAAATGAAAGAATAATGCTGGCCTACACATACAGAGACCACAAGACAGCACAGTACATCCGAGAAAAGACTTAGGGACATCATAGAATTCATTAAAAATCTCAAATGGCGGTGGGCTGGCCATGTTGCCAGAATGGCAGACAATCGATGGACATCGCAACTCACAATATGGATCCCCTGAGACCACATACGCAACCGAGGCCGGCAAAGTGTTGGATGGAGAGGCGAACTAGACAAGTTCAGGAAATACTGGCTCTGTGACGCCCATGATAGGGAAGTGTGGCAAATCCTGGGGAAGGTCTATGTCCAACGACGGACGCTAAAAGACAGATGATGATGATGATGATGAATATGCGTAAAATTTTGAGCGTTTCCAGACCCCCAAAATGGTGGGGATGTCTTGTCAGTTGAATCATCGGAAATTGTGGCGCTGGCAGGTACAGGAGACTGACGTGTAGAAGAGTGAGGAAGATCGAGTCTACTGCCTCTATAATGGCTGATCACTATTTTTGCCTTACGAATTTTATTTTGAAAAAGTGGAAAATGACAAAAACCGAAAATCATAATAGTCGTACTACCTGTATTATAATACTATTGGATGATTTTAATTTTAGAAAAGTAACTAAAAAAACTTGTTGCAAAGGTAGAGTCCATTGTTCCAAAAAGTTGGTCGGTGATAATTAAGCAAACTCATTACCTCCAAGTGGAAGAGTCTATGATTACGTACAGAGAACCAAGAATATCGAACTCTTCAATATATAAGTAAATAGCCACGCTGCACTTTCTACGCTCTGTCGCAGATTGAAGGTCTCTGTGAGTTATATAAAAAAAATACAACGTATATATCTTGATTACAATCCAACTATGAGTATAATATGGAGTTGAATTACAGTTGAAATATCAAGTTGAATCAAGTGACTCGAGTATAAGTCGAGCCCAAAACCATAATCAAGGACCTAGTGACGAAAAACAAAACAAAAACGTATTCAGAATTTAACTCAATAATTTTTGATTGAACGTCGATTGCATATAAATAAATAATAAATTGTAATTATAATCTTGGTTTATCCAAAGAGAAGCAAAGAAAAAAGACAAATCAATATAGAAATATTTCATTCAGATGCCTTCTTCATCAGAATCAGCAAACTGTCGAGCCTGTTCTTCTGTCATGGCTTCGTCATGAGAATCATCTTCCAAATGTGAGTCATTTGTTTTGTCTGTCTTGGTCAGCAATTTCTAGTCACAAGATGTGATCTTAGGTTCCATCAATGGTGTTGCTGATTCCACATTCGTTAAAGCTAGGCTGGATCATTATCATCGCTCACTCGGATATTCGTCAAAAATGAAATTTTGTTCTTTCTTTATGACTGGATGTGTTAATTTCAGGCTACTTTTCAGGTAAAAAAAAAAGTCAAGGGCACTAATCCGATGATACGTTCACATTTCAACAAGAATCACAAACATGCAATGTCTTTTACTAACATCAATCTTCTATGACAGGCTGAGAAGATTCACATTCAACAAGAGGTCAGCTAAAAAAATGTCTTCCTAAAAAAAAGATATTCGACTGATCAGATCGTTTTGTTATTCAAATTTTCATGACATCGTCGAAGAACTTTTTTTAATGATGTAATTTCAAGTGACCATGAAGTCAATTTGTAATTTCATATAAAATTGAACATACTTTCTAAAACATTTCAAACCAGCTAGAAACTTCCCTATTTCAGGAGTTTGATCACAGTGAAGATGGAGGGGCTGAACAGATTATTCCTTCCATACATTGTGAACCGATTTCTAACGAATTGTGGGCCGAGCAACCAACCGAGCAACCGACTAACAGACCCTCTTTTCGAGATGTGTTTCGACTCATCTTATATATATATATATATATATATATATATATATATATATATATACTAGTAATAAAAAATTGATAATGGTCAAGCCAAAAAGCATAATAAAATCGTACATCTCTTCAATTGAGAAGACTCTCTGGGTCTGAACGTATGCATATGTATATGCATGTACACATGTTTGAATGTACATCCGTGCATTTATGTGTTTGCAAACGTGTATGTGTGTGTATATGTACGTATGCCTGTATATTTGTATATGTACGTGTGTATGCACAATTTTACCTTTGTGTAAGTGTTAGAATTTGTGGGTATGTCTATACATATGAATATATATGCACATGATTATGCATGGCTGTATGCAAGTGTGTGCGTGTGTGTAAGAGGGAGAGAGAATTTGTATGCACGTATGGGTGGGTATATGTACATGTGCACGTGGGTCCAAATGTGTATGCGTCCATGCATGTGTATGAGTGTGTAGATGTGCGTTTCTGCATGTGTGTGTGGATATGTGTGTGTATGCGTGTGTCTGTCCAGATCGAACACATGCAGGACTACAAAACGAATTGTAATGCAATTTAGCTCGAAGATACTTCATTTACCATGAGTGTACAGAAAAGAATAATTCTTAACATCACACAGAGAGATCACAGCATAGCACAGTATATCAGAGAAAAGATTGGAGTTCGAGATATCATTGAATCGTTTAAAAATGGCTGGTCATGTTGCAAGCATGCCAGATATCTACTGGACATCGCAGCTCTCAACGTGGATCGGCAGAGAACTTATGCAAAATTATGGTCGGTAAAAAATAAAATGGAATGACAAACTAGACGAAGTTGGAAATTATTGGCTCTGCAGCGCCAATAATAGAAATATCTGGTAAATCTTTTGAAATGTCTATGTCCAACGATGGACCCTAAACGGCTGATGATGATTCCAATGAAAAATCTTTTCATAACTTTAAATTTTGACGCTATGGTTGTACAATTATTGACTGTGATGGCAAGTTTTTTCTGGTTTTAAATGAGAATCTTGGAAATGAAAATTGTAATTATCATTTATAGGATAAATAGTATCTTATTACAGAAATAGAATATTATTACATAAATTGTATGTTATTACATATACAAACTATTATTCCATGAATAGTGTGTTATTACACAAATAGAATGTTATTACATAGAGAGTATTTTATTATATAAATATGATGTTATTATATAAAGAGTATGTTATTACATCAGTAAAATGTTATTACATAAATAGTATATGATTACATAAATTGAACTTTATCAGGTGAATAATAAAAAACCGTCAACCAAAACTGTCAACACAGGTTTTTCCATTTTTCAAGTTGGTTTGGCTGGTTGATTGGTTGGCTTGTATACATGCATGTATGAGCAGCACCAATCGAGATACAAGGATGAACAAATAAACATGTACTCCTTATTATGTTTTAAACCAGATCTGCTTTATACATAATTCATTTTGTACCATGAAGAAAGAAAATAATTGGACACATTTATTGAATCTTAATTTCATTTTAGTTTTTGAACATCGTAAAAGTATGAAAAGATTATCAAGACCGACGGAAATTAAACAGTAAAGGATATTAAAGTTTTTTTCTGTTTCACATTAAGTGAAATTAGTAAGCAACAATTATGTGTCTTAGAATTAGATTCCAAGAAACAACTTTCTGTTATCATACATGATTACTGCAAATATTACTTTTATAAATATACAAAAATGATTTAAAATACACAAGGACCCAATGTTAAAACCCAAAGTGCCTTCTATACTCAATACCACAACAAATGTACGAACCTTTTAGCACACGCTGGATTGTTCGAATCAACCAAAGAGACGTCAAAATAACTCCCGAGTCAATTTCATTTCTTCAAAGTCCAACATCTGGGGTTGAGAAAAAGCCGACTGGTCTTAATACAAATACTTTCACTCACCGTAAGATTATTCTTCGCCAGTTCATGAAAAAATGCCCCAGAGTGTTAACGATTCGATCCGACTTAGAACCACAGAATAATGGAGTTGATTTTCTTCACCTGTAACAAGAACAAGAACAATCCCCACCCGATTCATAGGTGTAATTTCTTCACTTCTTGTGTATCAGGTCACGTTAACAGAAACTATATATATATATATATATATATATATATATATATATATATATATATATATATATATATATATATATAAAATAACATTTGATTGGAAGGCGACTCTTTTACCAACTGAGGTAAAATGACAAGTCTTACATACCTACGAATTTTTTCAGCAGATATACAATACATACGTTGCAGTAATCATTTTTAGTCAGAAGAGAAGTGGAAGTAGACTTTGACCCTGCAACAACCAGGCGTGTTATATCTTTACTCTTGAAAGGAAAACACCGCTCTTAAAGATGGTCCACGTCATGTGTAGATCTGAACTGTTTTTGAAAAAGAATCCTTGATCGACTTCCGCAGAGGAATTAATGAAGATTGGGTTTTCACTTTCAACCTAGTGTGACATTCAGCTTGATTCCTTCATCAGAAGATCAACTTCCTTCTTTCCTTTATTCAGTTTGTGGGTGATGCAAACTAAAACTCTTCATTAATATATCCTCTCGATAGTCACGTATGGAGCTGGAGCACGGAACCTGAGATTCATGCAACGTATGCAAGATAGAACCATACTTAACATCACGTGGGGAGATCACTAGACAATAGAGTGTATTAGAGAAAACAGGAGTCAGATATACGATAGAAAACATTACAAAAAGTAAAATAGCAATGGGCAGGTCATTTTGCAAGAATTTCAGGTAAACACTGGGAATCACGACCTACAACGTGGATTGCAAGAGATCATATGCAGAATTGTGGCTGGCAAAAATAAGATGGTGTGACAAACTAAACGAGTTCAGAAAAGTACTGGCACTTTGACTCCCATGTTAGAGAGGTCTGGCGATTCTTGGGGAAGGTCTATACCCGACGATGGACGATAAAATGCGGCTGCTGCTGTTAATGCTGATGATTAGAATCAAAGAAGAAAAATGAAACGTATGGATGGAACGAAAGGTAACACACATGAATGTATAGAAATGGAATCAGAATTGAATTACGGGAAGATGAGTTTCAACATGGTTTCTGCAAATGTAATTCAAATCGAATTTTTTGCACCTGTGTTGATTGTTGCATCGTTTTATGAAATCGACCATACTAAACAGGTGTGACCAAAGTCCTCAACACACCTGGATCATTCTCTATGGAATCAACAAATGTATTCATTCGCTTATTTTACCTTTTTTCTTGAACAGGCACCACTTCTCTCTCTCTCTCTCTCTCATTTTGTCAATGTCTCTGTCTATCTATCTATCTATCTATCTATATATATATATATATATATATATATATATATATATATATACATATATATATATATATATATATATATATATATATATATATATATATATATATATATATGTACTAGCCTGGGTACTTGATGTTACCTGAAAACAATTGTATATAAGAATACTTGAAATAAAAGGATATTCTTGTGAGATCTCCAAAATGTACCATTATTGACTAGTGAAATCCTCAGACTGGACAAAGAATTTATAGATGAAATAGTTGATGCTTCCAAGCGATAAAACGTTCTTTGTTTATGTGAAACTGTCACATAAAAAGTGTACGTTTGATGGGTATTGGTTCTGTTTACGATGTAACAATAAATTGTAACTGTACTTTTACTTTCAGTCCGTTACACGACTGTCCCTCATACGATTACAGCTTCGTAGGTATCTCGCTTGCTTTTTTTTTAAAGCCAAAATTCTTTTTTCGAGTGGAGATGGGTTCATTTGCGATTATGTTCGGATAAAGTTTCGTAAACTCATATTGCAAATCGGACGCCAACAGAAAATCCATTATATATTTTCAAAGTACAAAAAAAAAAAAAAAGGTTGTTTAACAAATAATGGAAATTGATATCTAATGGTTGTACTGCAATCGGAAAGGAAGGCTCTAGTTCAGATTTATAGTTGAATCTTCACTAGATCCCGAACTGTACCACAAAACGTACTTTATGCTTTTTTTAAATGACACATTCCAAAGGTAACAGAGATATGTTTGAAAGCAACCTGAGATTAACCACGACGAAATTATTTATATGTTATTCGGCCTTCATAACTCTTAACCTAAGACCCCCTCTCCAAATAAAGAAAATAGCTGAAGGGAAGTTGAACTCAAAAATGAAGAATAATGGTTTACAATATTTCATCTTAAAAAGAATAATGAATGAAATACTCTCCAATTTCACGGGCATTAAACCTGCAATTGAAGTTTTAGAAATGTCTACAATAAAAACAATTACGTAATAATCTAAGGTAATATGATACAACTAGGAAGAAATTATGAATATGTTCTTTGGCCTTCAGTGTAGAAACAAAAATTTAACCTTAAGAAACGACAACAAGAAAAACTGAAGGAAAATTATAGTCAAAAGTGAATTATAATGTTTTACAATAGTTCAAATTGAAAAGAAATTACAAGTGTCTATTCAAATTCAAGAGAAGTATATCAGTATTCATATTTATAAAAATGATTATGATAAATAAACTGCGTATAAATTGAAGATAATATGATTTAGTCAAGTACTATACACGTGAGGCTCAAAAGATCACTAAAATTTATTTTTATTAGTTTCCACAACCACCCGCAAAATTTACAAAAGTGTTCAATAATGACCTGATTTTATCGGTTCATATGTTCTATACGATATAGGAAGGGAATTCTTCTTTTCACTACCAGAAAAAAGGAAAAACAAGTTGACAGGATTAGCTTATATTCTTTAATAAAGAGTTAAATAGTTTAACTCTTTCAAAACTCAATATTTAAAGGGATTCCTTCAAAGAAAAGTGAGAGAAAAAAAATCTCAAAGACAACAAAAAGAGATTTTCAGTCTTATTCAGATAAGTGCCATCTTTTGCTTTTCTAAACACCAATTTTCATATCATCATCAGTATCTTAACGTCCGTCGTCGGTCATAGACTTTCCCCAGGATCCACCACATTTCTCTATCATGGGCATTGCGGAGCCAGTTTTTTCTAAATTTATCTGTCAAAAATTCAACTTTTTGTATTAAAAAATTCCCTGCCTATATTTATTGTAAGAAATCTACTCCATTACTGTGTCTCTTTTTTCCTTTCATTCCCATCCATCTGAAAATGCAACCTCTGTTGACTTCAAGTTGATAAATTTGAATTAAGGGAGAGGTATGACCTAACCAAAAGTACTCACCTGACTACTGATAAAAATAAAAACGATTTCCTAGGACCAGTTAGTAAAACATTCACTCATCAAAGAAAGATCAATCCTAGTGTGATCTCGAGCATTACAAAGTAGACTTGTCCACTTGTTTCAATACTTCAATACAAACGAGTCGACACGTGACGAAATCATAGCTATACCACGTGATGAATAAAAGGTTTTTTTCTTCTTACCTTTCCCATATTCCATATCTGATTTTACCCGCTACCGTGTTGTAAACACTCATATCAACTTTCTCAAGAGCAGATACAATGGGTGCCAAGAGCCGGTGGAGCTTTCAGACTACTTTGATTGACGTCAGATGCAACCAGTCCACCAGACCCCATCACCACATCACGGGCCAGCGGGCCAGGGCTTGGCCTAACTCTCCCCAAGGTTCACACAATCAAAATTACACCGACCGAGAGAGAGGTAGTAATAATCCCCACGATCTCCAGATAATGTTACATGAAGTAAATGAAGCCTGCAAGAAAGTTGGTCTCCACATTAACATCAGCAAAACAAATGTCATGTACAACAAATATGTTGGGGACAAACACATAACGATTGAAATAAAAAATGCAGAGCTGGAAAAAGTAGACCACAACATCTACCTTGGACAGCAAATCTCCATGAAGTCATCCAAAGAAGAAGAAATAAAGCAGAGAATCATACAAGGTTAACAAACTTTCGGTAGAGCAAACTCGACTTCAAGAACAGGAAAATCCCACTAATCCTAAATAAAAGAGTATTCAACCTATGTATCCT
This sequence comes from Thysanoteuthis rhombus, assembly GCA_963457665.1. NCBI lineage: Eukaryota > Metazoa > Mollusca > Cephalopoda > Oegopsida > Thysanoteuthidae > Thysanoteuthis > Thysanoteuthis major. Next base: position 44,828,730 of record OY735216.1, on the reverse strand, counting down.
ACCGATAATCACGTATGGAGCTAAATCGTGGAACCTAACCAAAAGATTTATCTTCAAACTGAGAACCATGTAACGTCCACATATAAGAATTATGCTCAACGTCTCAGGGATAGATCCTAGGACAGCACAGTATATCAGATAAATGACAGTCGGAGATATCATAGAAACTGTAAGAAAACTATAAATGGCAATGGGCTGGCCATGTTGCAAGAATGACCGAGAACCACTTAACATCACAACTCACGACGTTGATCCGGAGAGATACTTTGGCCGACTACGGATAAGATGGGTGACGAGATAGATGAATTCAGAAAGTACCAGCTTCACGAAGCCCAAGGTGGAGAGGTCAGGTGATCCTTGGGGAAAGTCTATATCCATCGGCAGACGCTAACAGGCTGCTGCTGATGCTTATGGACATACATATATTGATTTAAACCTAAAGTATATATATATATATATATATATATATATATATATATATATATATATATATCGGTTTGTGTGTGCGTGTGTGTGTGTGTTTGTCTATTCATAACCTTCTGAGGCCATCATTTGTGTGCGTTTTTTATGTGTGTAAATATCTCCGCGAAAAACATGTCTTTAACCGAAAACAACCTCAAGTGAAACCGATTTCACCATAGACACAATGATACAAATAGGCCTCATTCAATTTAGCTCACTTTTGTCAAGTCAGAAATATCAGTCAATTCGCAATTCGAACTACAATATTTCATATTATCGTGTCCCTAAATCTTTTTCCCCCCTTCAACGACGTTATAAAGAGACGATGCTGAATTGAAACAACATTAATGGGGGAGTCGTTGTACGTGCACACACGTGCATATGAGGTGTCATTTTCCCAAATAGAGCGACCCGACCCCAGTGCAGGGCAGGTGCATTGAGACCCGAACATGCAAAGACCCCGAAGCCAGGTTTTCCCAGCGACCTGAATGGAGTTTAATTAATTTCTTAATAAACTCTATTTCTCCAATTGCAGGCAACCACAAATCACTTCGTGACACGAAATGGAGTAGCTCTTTTCAATTTGCTCATTCATTCTCTTATTCATCCATTATTTCATTCATTCTTCTAATGATTCTTTTTTTCATTCATTTTTCATTCATTTTGTCGATTCTTTTATTCATTTCATTCTTCCAGTCTTCCATTCATTCGTTCAGTCATTCTTTCATTTATTCCTTTTCCATTCATTCTTTCGTTAATTATTTCGTTCCCTCACTCATTCTTTCATTCTCATTTTCTTGATTTCTTGATTCACTTAATCCTTCATTCATTCATCCATTCTTCATTTTTGAATCATTTTTTCATTCTTTCTTTTGCACACTTAGTCTTCCAATCTTTTGTTTATTTTTTCATCCTTCCACTTATTCTTTCATTCATTCTTTTATCCATCCTGCTATTCATTCGTTTTTTATTCATCCATTTCTTATTCATTGATTTTTTCATTCATTCTTTCTTTTTTTCATCATTCGTTTTTTCAATCTCTCATTCATTCAATCATTTTTTTCATTCTGGCTTACATTCATTCTATGTTTCTCTCATTCATTCATTCATTCATTCTGCAATTCATTCATTATTTTGTTCATTCTTTCGTACATTAATTCTCACATTCATTCTCTTATTAATTCTTTCTGTCTGTTTCATTCATTTTCACAATGACACATTCATCGTTCCATTTATTCATTGTTTCATTCTTTCTTTCATTCATTCATTTTTCCTTCTTCTCATTCATTCTTTGTTTGATTGATTTATTTGAAATCGTCACTATTATCAACTGTATCATTTATCATAAACTGCTGTTGTTATAGTCAATTTCATTAGATTTATTCATTCTTTCATTTAGTATTTCATTCTTCCATTCATTCTTTCAATCTCATTTATTTTTTTCATTTTTTCATTCATTCTTTCGTACATTCTTCCTTTCCCTATTCATTCTTTCATTTTTTAAATTCATTATTTCATTCATTCTTTCAATCTCTCATTGTTATATACACTGCTTCTCGTACGACCACTGCAGTTAAGCAACGTCGAGCCTAGTCAGGACTTCGATGAGTGATCAAACCGGTACTCTCACTGCTTTGGACAGTTGGGGATAATGTAAAGAACACTTCATCGTGATCCTGTTGATCCTCCTAAAGAGGAGACCTATCTCTATTCTATAATCTTTTTCATTCTCATCTTCTGCTATTTCCAACACTGTCAACCAAGACTGCCAACAAAACTTTAGGTTTCTTCAGTTTTCAAGTTGGTCCGGCTGGTGATCTTTGTATGAATATGTGTATAAATCTATCAAATGTAAACGCCGCACCAATGGAGCTTGGGGGCTGAAATTTTCGACATTCCCTCCTTATTATGTTTATAAAAACTCTTTTAAAAAAAATCCCTCCCCAATTACGTTTTTAATCTGAAGAAGAGGTTCAATTAGTAATGCACGTTTATGCTAAATAGATCCTTTGGTCTGTATCCACCAGCATTCAGGGTTTTTTTTTTATAAATTCAAACCTTTTTTCAATGTTTTAACTGATCACCCCTAACTATTAGAAATGTTGATTACGCAACTGTTTCTGTTGAATGACCAAACACAAATGTTTCTCCTTTTTTTTTATTATCATTTGCTGAAACTGTGGGAATTTCACGGGTGTTAACAACTGAGATTATCTATTATCTCATGTCTCTACCCTTCTTTCGTCCTTTCCCTGTATGTTCTCATCCTTTCCCTTATCCTTTTTAATCTCTCTCTCTCTCTCTCTCTCCTTTTCTGCGCTCTCTCTTCTTATCACCTTCTCAAACTATCTAACTTTCTTTTCCGCCCGCTTTCTTCTTGACGTCTTCTCAAACTACCTAACCTTCTTTTCTGAGCCCTCCATTTTTACCCTTCTATTAATCAACTCAACATTTCCTTTACTTTATTACTGAGAGTGTTGTGTTAGAATGCAAGTACGAACAAGCTGATGATGATTATTATTATTATTATTATTATTGTTGTTGTTGTTGTTGTTGTTGTTGTTGTCGTCTCTGTCGTTAAGCACTTTCTCCTTGTCCTGATCTTGTTCTGGCACTGGTAGAGATATCGCCGTTCAAGTCACGACGATAAATCACAGAGAGACACTGTTCTTTTGAATGTGCGTGCTATACCTAGATGAGATGATTTTCTCCGGTTTTATTAGTCGTACTTGACTTGCAATTGGTCTAAAAATCTCTTTGGCCTCAGAGGAATGAAACCAAGATCTTTAACTACCACTGGAATAGCCTGGTCTTTTGGACTGATTGGAATACCACCCATCAAGTCGCAAGGACCTCAGAGAGACACTGTTCGTTCCAGTGTGCGTGTTGTAACTGAAAGATTGGATTTATGCAGGTTTTGTGGGTCGTATTTGACTTGCGATAGGTCTAAAAAGCCTTCCGGCCCTAGAGGAATGGAACCAAGAGACCCAACTTTCACTAAAATAACCCTGATCTTTAGTATAGGTAGGGATCCCACCCATCGATTCACAGCAAGGTATTGAATGAACTGGAAAGTCTTACATATCAACTCTGCACTGAAAAAATGTCACGTAGACTAACTTTAATTTGTTACATCATAAGCTAAAAGTTTGTCTCAAAGTATATTTATTTATTAATGGAAGGAATATACTTCAAGACGAATTGATGAATTTAAGTGTAAATTGGAGTATTTTTGAAAGTTAGGCAACGTAACATTTTTTTAGCGTTCTCCCGCCTTTGCCATTTTTTAAGATTATCGTTCTGTTATGAGCACTTTTTATGATAGAAAGTATTTTTCAAATCCAGTCAGGACAGTTTGGAAACTGTCTCTGATATTAATTTGCAAACTTCTTTCTATTTCACCTGTAATTTTTCTGTATTAGTTTTTGTATTCACAACTTTGTACAAGGTCATAAGTTTCTTAATTCGTCTCTCCATCGATTTCAGTTCTTCTTTTGCGTAGACAAGGTGTGGTTCTGTATGTTACTACCAAAACTGAAAAAATGTTCACCCCTATTATCAAGTTTCAGGTTTTTAGTTAAGGGGAGGGGTTCCTAACCTTGGGTGCCTGCATCACCTAGGGGTTGCGAGATGACATTTCAGGGGGTGTGATAAAAACAGAAAGTATATCTTGTTTTCCTGTTTTCATACCCCTATTCTTAGTTTTTTTGTTTTTTGTTTTTTGTAGGCTCATTTTCATAACTCAGTTTTCGCCAGCCTAGGTGATATCGCCCAATAGTGGGCAATGTAAGATTATAAGAGGCTGATAGATCTATACTGGCAAAGATGCCAAATCGGACAATTTTCTGGCTTAAACTGCGATAGGGGATAGCCCAAAATCTGGCTATTTTCCGAGTGTTATTTTATCAAAATTGCTCAATTCGCTTTTGCATTATTTATGCACCGGGTCATAACCTTATTGTTTTGAGTTCAATTTCATCATCTTCGGTTGTCCGTTTGTGTATGTGTGTATGGGTGTGCGTATTTCATTTAGCACTGCCAAAAAATAGGGAGACATATATGTATTCATTCATGTCTGTCCACACAATATCTCTAAAAGTTTTCCATGAATTTCAGTGGCATTTTGTGGAATATTACCTCCATTGTATCGCAGCTAATATCTCCAAAGGTCCTAAATATATTTCAATGAAATTTTCAGGCAGGGAAAGCCATAGGAGAATAATGACTTGGATCATATCCAGTAATTTTTAAAAAGTTGATAGATATTTTTAGAAGAATTTTTGTGCACTCAAGTTAGTCAACGCAAAATCTCCAAAAGATCTCAATAGGCCGAAACGAAAACCGATCAAATTTTGAGGCAGATCCTGAGATGTTTTCACAGTTACTTCCCTTGAATGGTAGCTATATGAAAATTGATTTTCATCCTATTTCAGTGACAATAGTGTTGGTAGAGGTATTCGTTCTTTGAATACTTTATAGTCTCCTTCTGCTGTTGGCATTGCAACAAATTTCAAATCTTAAAAACAATTTTATATTTAGTCGATTTGTGTTTACGGAAAAAGAAAGTATGAATTGAGAAGAGGACGCAAGTAAGAGAGTTAAGGATTTGGTTCAAAAAAAAAAAATGGCGAACAAAATATGGTGGCGAAATAAAGACCTGAATACTGTTCGGTAAGAAAAAAAATGAAATGCGTTTACCCCCATGATTCAAAATATACTCTCATGCCACGCCCAATACTCCCAACAAAAAGACTGATGGAAACACGTGTCTGTTTACTGGTTTTTAAATCTGTATTCAAATAGGAGAGGCTGTTTACGACGTTTTGCTACCAGGCATAACGTTTGCATGTGTAGTATTTCATTCTTTAACATGAAGGAATCTATCCGTCAGCCTAGTGTCTGTCCGTCTACCTTTGTTATTAAGAAATCGATACATGATCTGACGGTATGACTATAGATTTGAATTATATAGAAACTCTTATTTGAAATGGTCATCCGTTATTACACGGTGGATGTAGCATTTGGCCCAGGCAACGTAAATAGAATGAACAATCGAAGAAAATAGGGCTGTACATTGTCTACACCAAGTAGTATTTCCACTGTGTAATAACGGGAGATCATTTCAAATGAGAGTATCCATTTCTCGATAACGTAATTACGTAATCTCGTTGAAAATAAAAGTAGAGCAGAAATGAATGAGCAGGACGGGAATATGGAGGTGAGACATTTTTTTGGCCTTTGCATCACCAGCGTCTGTTGTGTCTCAATGGTAAGGGCGACGCTACCTTGAAAAAGCTACCTTATAGGTTGAAGGTTCAATTCCTGCAGCAGTCTAATTTCCTTTCATTGTTCATTGTATCTACGTTGTTAGGCAAAATAATACATTCGCCGTGAAATAACGTGAGATCTTTTCAATTTTCATACTCCTTGATAAAGGCCTTAAATTCCGTCTTCACCCCCAACCCTTCAACAAAAATATCCTAAATAATGACTCCCTTAGAAGAATTAAGCTGACAATACACTTCAGCCAACCAAACTACAATAGGAAGATTTTTTACCTACATAAAGACCCGAACAAATCATTCAGCCTAAAGAACATAGACATCACAATCCAAAGATATGAACTAGCAGTTAGAGAAACGTATATCAACATTCACAATAACGATCTCCAACCACACGATAACCTCACCTTTAGAGATCGAGAGTCCTTCAAAAAATTTAAAAATAATACCGACTTGATTATCATTTGATAATCACTAGACCAGATGAAGGTGGAGCAATAGTTATTTAGGATGTTGATGAATACTTCTCGGAAGGAATTCAACAAATGACTCCCTACTGACTTCTTCACTGAATAACAAGACATAACAAATCACTCCCAAATAGAGATGCACAACAATAACCTCATAGAAAAAAATAAAACAAAACAAAACACATACTTAAACCGACTTCCACAAAACATACCAGGTTTTACTGACTTTCAAAATCCACAGTTTAAATAACCCAGGCAGACCAGTTATTTGCTCTACAAATTGCCACACCACTGAACTATCGAAAAATGTAGACCATCACATCTACCCTCTAGCTACACAAATTAAATCCCACACAAAGTTAAACAAATGAAAATAATCCTACAAAAATCATTAGTAGTCCCTATGGACGTCAAATCCCTATATTTCAATATCAAACATAAAGAAAGCATTCTAGCTATGGAAAAAGACCATAATAAAAGAACCCCCGGAAAACACAGAACAGAAACGATAACCACCCTTATGCAACACATTCTCACCCTCTATTATTTCAATCTCAATAATAGACACTTCCGCCGAATTGAAGGCTTTGCCATACGCACAGTCACAGCCACTTTGTATGCCAACATCTTAATGGACAAAAAGACTTAAATTTAATGAGAGAGTACAAAGACAACATCTTCTATCTCAAATATAAAAATGATATTCTTATATACATAGAGGAGCTGACAGCAAACTAGAAAAATTCTTTACACACATAAACCCAACACACGACTCTATCAAGTTTGACTATGAAAAATCCAGACTTCTTAGTCTTCCTAGACTCCAAGATAAACATACTTAACAATAAAAACATTAAGATCACTTTCTATATTAAGCCCATAGGTATCCAAAGCTACTTACATTTGTAGAAAAAAAATCCATCATTTTCACAAAAATTAAGAGAATTCGTTCTACTGATGGTGAACTTAACAAATACAACTATAACTTGCTACAACATTTCACAAAACATGGTTATTTGCAAGAAGATACAGATAACGAATTAAAAAGGCCATTACAATACCCGGAAAAGAAACCCTCACACTCAAGAACAAGCACAAACCTGACCGTACCCAACTCATTACTATCTTTCACAACACCCTCCAATCTCTGTCATGTATAGCTAATAATAGATGGAATATATTTACAATCGAAACAAAAACCAAAGGAATATTCCAGAGATCTTGCGTCATCGTCTACTGCATACATCAAAACATTAAAGATATGATTAGCAGTAACACTTTAATAAATTACCAAGTCTCACTTAACACCATCCCTAAACCTGTTAAATTCTGTCAACCCTGCAACAATAGAAATTGTTTATGTTGCAACGACTTCAAGCTCACCGATATCTTCGTAAGCTCAACCACTAACAAGATTTTCTATGTCAACCACGATTTTAATCGCTGAAGCAAAAATGTCAACTGCCTCCTATAATATAATATATGCAAACTGCAATATGTAAGCAAGTCTGAGTGGCAACATTAGACTTAATAACTATGGGCACGGAATTAAATCAAATAATCATCCCAACCTACTCCCAGTAAGACAACATTTCCGAACCCCAGCCACAATTTTGGTGCAAATTTTAGACTCACCCTCATTGAAATGATAAAAGAATATACTTCCCGACAGGTCTAAAATTTTAGAACTAGATGAAAGTATGTTGCTTGATAAAGATAAAAATCTCTCTCCTGACAGAGTCAACGGTAAATTCAACAACTATAACCATGCCGATCTCTAACACAATTAACCTCTCATTCCTAATTACTGTATGCTTACTAACTCACATACCTACACAAAATGTTACATTTCTACCCAGGCCCAAACACCCTTTGATATACGTATACTCTTATTCCCAATAACAACCCCACCCATACACTCTAGACCCCACCTACATATAATTAATGTTACGAACTCATCTCACCATTTCCATACCTAACTTTTTTGTATGTCAAATATTGGGAACTTCACAGAAAGTCATCTAGACCCTTACCTATAACCTATGTAAGGTCCATTTTTACTTGTACTGCTCTAAGCCCTCTGACTTATTAGAACACCAACAACTATCATTAAAGATACGGAACACGCATTTCCCAGTTGATACTCGATCATACATTACAAGAACCCCCTTTAATCTATATCCCACCACCTTAATCATTACTACAAATTACCTCAACTAGACCTTACTGAGTACCCAAATAACCAAACTTTATACTATTACCTATCTCTCCAATATCCATGACAATTGATTCTAAAGAATGCTTTACTTCTCTGTCAAGCAAAACCAATAAAATTCCCATATTAACTGCAACTACCTCCAACTAAACTACAAATTCCTTCACACTCATAAACCTTTCTGAACTCACTACCATGCCCTCCCAAGAATTCTCACTTATTTTATTTTCATTTCTGCTTCCAAAGCAAAACATCTGAGGCTAAATTTGTTTTATGTCGAAACCTAACCTTTTAACCACTGGGAGGTATACACATACCCCTGGAGATGAGAGCTTTTCCCGAAACATGTATAGCATACTAATTGATTTATTTATGAATTAATCGGGTAACAAATAAAGTGTACATATGCCTTTACTCCCGAGTTCCACTCATTTCCTATTGTCAACTTATATATATATATATATATATATATATGATTTATCCATGCATGATATTAGTAAAGACAATCAATTGTGTCGATAGTAAAGACTAATTCTCGGTACTCAATTGCAAATCGAGCGTTCTTAAATTGTGTAAATAGAAAGAAAGAAATAAGAATCGTGCAGGAATTGAACCTGCATCCACCTTGGAAACATTCTTTTACACAGGCTCTGCTATTATCGACTGAACTAACAACACTTTCATTGTAAAAGAGGAGTCCAAAATGCATTTACATTACTCATTTTCTTATTTGATGATACATTGTGATAATAATGAAGAATCATTGCATATGAATAGTCAATTTTCTGATATTTTGAATGGTTGGCATAGGGAAAAACATAATTGTGCTTACAATCGTCAAATGAGGAAACGAGTAATGTAAGCGCATTTCAGACTCCTGCTTTACCATGAGACTGTTGTTATATCAGTGTTAAGAGCAGATCCTGTGTATAAAGCTGCTTATCTGTCCCGAGAAGAAGTCCCTAATTAATTCCCAATTATCTTTTTAGTAATTATCACATGCCGTATGAAATAAATTGTCCATTGAATGATACCCATATATATATATATATATATATATATATATATATATATATATATATATATATATATATATGCATGTATGTGTATGCAAATATACTATCCATTTAAGTCATATATATATGTATAAATTCATATACGCACACACACACATATATATGTATAAATATATATATATATATGTATAGGTATATATATATATATATATATATATATATATATATATATATGCATGAATGTGTATGTATATATATTATCTATATAAGTCATATATATATATCTATGTATAAATCCATATCCATACACACACACACACACACACACACATATATATATATATATATATATATATATATATATATATATATATATATATATATATATATATATATATATAGTCTCTCTATGTGAATATAACTATAAATCCATCCGTCTATGAGATAATTACAGAGACATTGGGAAACATATTTTGTCCATCACTAGAATTAACCGTATAACAAATCGAACAGCTGTCCACGTGAATGAACGAAAAAATAAGAGCAGTGTAAGACTCGAACCTGTTTCCAACAGGAAACAATCTTGATGCAACTCTGCTTCACTGCTTTCACTATCGGCAAAATGTCAGTCTCTTCTTCATCTAACGTTTACAAACAAACATACTAATAAATAAACAAGAGAATATATCCCGAAGTACTAATCCAGTTCGTAATTAATTCCATGTAAAAAACACGGTGTAGTAGAATCAAACTCATTTTCTACCGTCAATTCATCGATCAAGTAGAACATTGACATTTTTATATCAATCTGCCTATTCCGTCCAATCTTTCTATCTATCCTCACCTCTCTCTCTCTCTCTCTCTCTCTCTCTCTCTATATATATATATATATATATATATACGTCTGTTTATATCCATATGTATCTTAGAGTTGATTCCTGTGTTACTTTTGAATTTTTACAAGACGATTCAAAAAATTTCTATCTTAGAAAAGAAACAACTAAACTCCTATCAGTCAAAGGGTCCACCGTTTCAAAAAGTGAGTAGGGCATACCTTTGAATGGAAGAGTCCATTGTTACGGACAGAGAAATAAAAATCAAGGTGGCATTCATTATATATAGTAGATAAAAGAGGAAGATACGTTTTAAAGTCTCAACAAAATAGTTCGTTTACAAATGATATGAAAAGCACTGAATTATCATGTTGTCAAACTGGGATTATAGTGCTCTTCTAGACAGATTGACAGATAGATACACCGACAGAAACATATGCATATGCGCACACAAACACACACATACATACGCATAAATACACACTCACACACATATAGACATACAAATGCACGCGCATACAAACTCATAATCACTCATGAACTGACGATCACTGACGTATACACGCACACACACACATACAAGCACCAACATATAAGCACATACAAACACACACATGCAAATATACAATTACAGACATACACACTCATAAACGCATAATACTCACAAAGACATACACAGCCATGCATACAGACATACACACTCGTAATCACATATACGCACACATGCACGCACGCACGTAAACATATGAATACACATATACACGAAACATGAATTTAACAATGAGACGAAAATACAAAAACAGAACCCCCCAAAAAAACATGCTACTGAATAATTAGAAAGAAATCACCCCAAAAAATAGAAACAAAGATGACAAAAAACAAAAAAACAAAAAACAAAACAAAACAAGAAACAAAACACAACAAAAAGAAAACGTTTCCAATTCAAGGAAGATATGTTACAAGTCTTTCAAAAGGTTGGTAAAAAAAAAAAAAGAGAGTCGTTTGTTTTCCAAACAATTGTCAGCGAAACATTTCTCTCAACAATACGTCAAAGAGTGAAGGCTTTTCTTCCCGTTTGTTATGTTGGAACAATTAAAAGTCTCGGCTATAAAAAGCATCGAGAAAAATGTTTCCTCTTTTGTTTTCAGTCGAAAAGTTTTCGTGTTGAAATTTTGGATATTCAATAATGAATTCGTTTGCATGTCATCCCATCATTCGGTTGGCCAGGAAATGGATTCATTTCTATAATCAATTCGCGTACGAATCTGTCATTACATCATTAAAAAGACTATCTGCTGCAGGGTCAAACTCCACTCCGACTTCTAATCCGACTGAAGATTATCATTGAAACTTTCCTGTTGTATAAATGATTAAGTAGATGTTCAGTTGAACAATCGAATACTACAAGTGTCGCTGAGTTAGTTTGCGAAATATTGTCTTACGCGTTCGAAATTATCATTTTTAGATACAGCGGCCATTAACGTCATGAACTGATTTCAGTCGTTTTTTATTTTGTATTTTTTCTTTTTAACAAAATAGGAGAATCCCATGTTTCTTTTTTGTCTGTAATACCCGTTGGAATATGTTCTCTTAGTATTGATGTTTTTGTAATTTTTAGATCGACGTATAACCAGTAAATCGATTGGCAATGGATACAGTTTTTCTGAAATCAACAGGCCTGTAACAGTATCCAAGCTCAGCTTCTTTCTACTCACTCGAACGGATAAATAAAAACCTATCTTTTTTACAAATGTATTTATTTATATGAACACCTGCACGTATCTGTATGATAAAGCTTTCTTTATATTTCAGACCTGTCGATTTAGCTCAGGCAGTAAGCTTGCCCCCTGACAGTTTGTTTTTAGATGGTGCTTAGTGGTATGAAATTTCAATGTTATAGCGCTGAAAATGTGACATTGGTGCCTGAAGACCTCAAGACATGTAGTGATAGACACATACACTTGAAAAGAAGAAAAGATATGTGGCCCGCTGGTTGGTCGGGCCATTTGCAAGGCTGTGGAGATTCGATAATGGTCTTGCCGAGGTTTTGTCGGGATTTTATTCCCTTTCCAAAGATGTACAATTACTTTCTGAACAACTGATAAAATATTGCACTATTCTTTCTCATTCTCAAACCATGTTATCTTATCCATGCAGATTTCCTCGGAGAAACGGAAACAATCTGCAATCAAGACTAGAAATCAGACAAAGCAGAGGGTGAATTAGATTCATGCCTTTTCATCAGGACATCAATATACATCATCATCGCAATCACCGAAATCATCATCATCATCATCATCATCATCATCATCATCATCATCATCAGAAGCTACCAGTTGCATCAATTGTTGGACATAAACCTTCCTCCCCCAAAGAAATGCCTGGCCCCTTGATTGCAGGCGTCGTGGTACCAATATTCTATGAACTTGCCAGCAATAATTTCACATATGATCTCTGAGGATCTGCGTTATGAGATCTGATGTCTTTGGTTATTTGACATCATTGCTACATGGCCTGCCCACTGCTATTTGAGTTTTCAAATGGTTTATATGAGCCCCTTTCGTCCTCATATATAATATCCACCTTCTCCAACACGCCATGTGTCAGCGTGAGGCCCATTAACTCCCATGTATTACACGTACATAGGGGAGGCTTATGTATATCATTGGACCTTCAAAAGTCGAGGATTTAGATAAGGGCCTAGTCTGGCATAAGACCGTAATAGAAAGGATTAAACTTCTTTATGTGATTACTTTAGGAACCTTCAATCCATAGTAAGTGTTCTTGTAATTTGTGGATGTGCTTCATGGTTGGAAAAACACTTAATAGATCTCGTTACCGTCGGTAAATATAGACGATCTTCTTATAACTAAATCAAGGAATCCGCTTCCACCAGAAGCAATTCAGGTTTTCTCTATAAAAAGCAATAAATGGCTTTTATCGCCGGGGAAAAGAAGAATTGCGATTTCATTGGCTTATCAACCACTAATCATCAAACCAACAGTTTCGATTGAAGCGATGTTGAAATGTTTTTACTTATTTCCATGTTTCAATCCAGTTCATTAGAAAGATAACTCTCTCCCTTCCAATCTCGCTCCCTCTGTGTGTCTCTCTCTGTGTCTCTCTCTGTGTCTCTCTCTGTGTCTCTCTCTCTCTCTCTCTCTCTCTCTCTATATATATATATATATATATATATATATATGCTCAGTTTTTTATTCTGAAGATTGGAGCTCATAAAAAAATGAGAATATCAATTTTTTAAAATCGTGCATTGGATATGAGCGGCCAGTTTATATACACATATCCAGTGTGAAAAACAGGATGAGTGTCCGTAAAGAATTCCAAAATAAATATAAAACATCCATATATATATATATATATATATATATATATATATATATATATATATATATATATATGTGTGTGTGTGTGTGTGTGTGTGTGTGTGTGTGTGGCTTTTCTGTCATTGTGTTGGAGAGAGAGAGAGAGAGAGAGAGAGAGAGAGAGAGAGATAAAGACAGAGAAAAAAAACACAATATTGTGTCTTGAGAAACTGGATAGAGATAAGGTTTTCTTCATCCTTAAATAATTTCTCCATTTTGATTTTTCTTAAAAGGTTCACAGAATATCAATCCATTTCTTTAGAAAAACCGTACCAAGATTGAGTTAATTGTGTACAAATGATGCACGTAGAAGAATTTGCATGACGAACTAAATTGGTAGAGAGACGGACCGACTTCGAATATATATATATATATATATATATATATATATATATATATATATATATATATATATATATATATATATATATCTTAAATTAATGTATGACCCCTTCCTCAAAAGCTAAGTATTTGATAAAGTCACTAAGAACTATCTTAAATGGTTCCAAAATGTGCTCTTGGTAAGTCACAAATAGTTATCTCAACGGTAAATACCTTATCAAGCAATCGAATCGCCTAGATTCCATCAAATTATGTTTTAGCGACTAAAGTCCTTCAAATCTTAAGCTTTTTTGCGGGAGTTAACTCTATATATATATATATATATATATATATATATATATATATATATATATACGGAATCAGGGCGTAGTACAGTACACGTCGAATACAACAACATAATCAAACGTCAACCGAAGAAAGAAAAACATTGAGAATAAACATAAACTTTTATTTATAAAATGGAATCAAGCGATTTGTATTTTCATTCTCACAGTTGACTTTGTTGGTCAGACATTGGCATTTAAGATTTTTCCAATTTAAGACTTTAACAAAAGAGAGAGAGAGGAAAAAAAGATGCTGCCATGACGTCATGTTGTGTTAACTCACCTTTTTCGAGTTCTAGGTATTCTATTAGAAAAGTCTCAACCACCTCCGACCAAAAAGATCAAAACAACGCAGTAGACTTCCACCCGCCTCATTCACGTCAAATCCTATCCATCGAATTCCAGGCATCACCTCTCCTCTCTGGAAAAGAAAATAATCGTCGCACAAACTTTCCTGAAACCTGACCATCTCATCCTGACCCGTCCTCAAACTGACTGTTCTTATTTTGTACCAATCCGATACCCACAAACACAGATACAGACAGCTACACCCCCCATTCCAACAAACCAAACAACACTCACGTCTCTTGGTTTCATTCCTCAAATCTCAATAAACAGCATACAGTTTTCACTGCAAGTTCTTTGAAAAGGTCGGTTGGCAATAATAAATGCATCAGAACGTGCAATCGTGATAATAAAGATTTTCAAGATGCAACTTCTGTTTTGTCTCTTCAGTACTCTTCACACTCTAATCGTCAGATTGCAAACATATCTATATCTATATCTATATCTATATCTATATATATATATATATATATATATATACGAGGTAAGATACCAGCCTCTGGGTCTGAAGCAAAGGTTTCGATTCTATCTCGTGGTGCTAGATGGGAAAATGGATTGTCTATAGCCACACTGAAGAGTTGTCGTACAACTAAAAAGCTGTTTGTGGATGACACATTGTATATGTATATATGTGGTACAAATCAGGCTAGCAGTATAATATAATATAATATTATATCAATAATATAAAGCCACTTCTGAAACGTAATGGATTTATTTGATAGAGTGCTCGATACATACAACTTTTTACTCATGAAGTTGAGTTGTTTTGGGGTAGAGCTGGAAATAAATAGTAGAATGTGGATTTGCTACACAAACTAGCTCATGTTTCTGCCCTCTTTGGGCCTCATCAGGATTCGCTTGATGAGGCCCGAAGAGGATAGAAACATGAGCTAGTTTGTACAGCGAATCCAAATTCTACCATATATACATATATGTATATATAATTTTCAATAGTCATTGTAAGTTCACTGCTGGAAAAAACCTTTCTCATTTCCTTCCACGATGACCATGATTGTTCCAACCTCTGCCATATATTAATGGCAAAACACTCTACGTCATCCCCCATCTTGTGTCTGATCTTTTTGTACTGCGTTTACTGTCCCTACCGCAGCAATTGGTTACATTATTGAACAGGGCCCTCGGTCCCTAATACCCTAAGCTACCATCTCAGTCAGATTGGGATGTTGATCTACAAAGCTAAAATAATTCTCTATAATAATGAACTGGATCAATGTCTGTTATACTTTTTGAAATGCAAAAATATGAAAACTAAAATCGTCCAAGACAAGAAATGTAATTTGCAAATTTTATGAATAACAAAAACATACGATTGTTGTAATAGTACAATCCAAATAAATAACCCTAGGGAAACATTACACAGTAAAATTATGAGACTGAAGTTTAAACTTGGACCACACCGCTAATCTCAGATGCCAAGGGACGAAAAATAAACTATTAGTTGTCTTCCTCGACGGTGTATGACATAGTTCAACCCCTTGGGTCACACGTATATGTTTGACCAGCAACTTACAACTGCCAGCTTGTCTGCATCAAATTGACTCCGCTACATTGAGAAAATGGATGTCCCAATGAAGTCAGCCGAAGCTATCCACAGCCTTTATACAACTTCTGGGCTCATGACTATATGCATGTATGGCTGGAATCAATCACATCGACGACTTGAGAGACAATCGCGTGTCGTTAGGACGAAGGGTCACTGATATACTCCATGCCAGTTACTAGAGTCCTGTGACCCTTGCTGCAGTAACCACCAGTCATTTTTCAAAGCCTTAGCTCTTTGGTGACGCTACAGCAACCATTTTACTGTATCTGTTGTCATCTCTTTCCGCAAAATGTCCCGCCCATCTCTATTACTGTTACTTAATTATTTGTATAATATCCTTCACTCTAGCCTTCTTTCTGATCCATGTTGATCTCTTTCTGTCTGTAAGAGTTATTCCTTGCATTCCTCTTTCCATGGCTCTCAGTGTAACACTAAGTTGGTTCTTGGTTCGTTCTGTTATTTTCTCTGTTTTGCATCTGTAAGTCATAATTAGTATTATGCATTGATCGTATACTTTGCACTTTAAACCTATTGAAAAGTTGCTTTTCAGTATGTCTCTATCAATACCAAATGATTTCCAGTCGATCGCCATGCATCATTTTATTTCTTTTTCATGGCCTTTCTCAGACTTTATTACCTTCCTTTGGGGGAACTTTATCGTTGAACTTGACTCTCTTTTATGCTCTGTCCATCTTGATGCCTACTCTTTTGCTTCCCCTATTCAGATCAATCAACATGTTCTCTTATTTATCTAATGCTTCTGACACCATAAAAACATCATTGGCGAATCTCAAATGGTTTAAATATCCCCATTTTATGTTTATTCCCATTCCCTCACAATAAGTTATCTGAAAAGCGCTTTCAAGACTCGATGTGAATTATATCCCCTTGTGTTTCTCCTTATCCTATCTCTTCTTTGTTTGTATCCTCAGGTAGCCTAATTATTGCAGTTGCATTCTTCTAGATGTCTTTAATGACTTCTATATTATTATCGTTAACAACTTGTTCACGTATTGAGTTGAAGACGCCCCTATGTTCTACTGAGTCTAATGCTTTCTCATAATCTAAAGATGGCAGACAAAATGATTCGTTGTGCTCTTATATCTATTTGAGTCGTTGGTTTATTGTATATTTGTAGTTCACTGTAGAATAGACTCTTCTAAAACTTTCCTTTTCCCGTAGTTGATTTTCATCTAAAGTGCCGGTTTATCCATCGATGAATATCTTTGTGAATAGCTCTTATATATTAGGGAATCGTGCAATAGATAGAGCGATACATGCTGAGGTCGCGATTTTATCCCTTCTTGTTGAGTGGGATCACTATTCCTTGTCAGAAGTTTTTAGATTCTCTTCTTTCTTGGATGCACTGTGTGACTAACTGAGTGAATCCTTTGTGGAAGATTTATCTAGCATTTTCTAAACGCTCTGTCGTTATACCGTCGTCACCTGGAGATTTTCAAAGCTTCATATTTCGTAGTGAAAAGACCACTTCGTCTTCTGTTATATCTAGGATATCAACAGTATCTTTTGAGTTAATATTTAATTCTTGAAGTGTATAATTTTTCATAGTTTTCTTCGGTTATTTTTGATAGCTTGCCTCTACATTATATCATTTTGTCATTTCTATCCTTTAGTGCAAACGTTTGTTGCTGCCAGTATTAATGTAGTTCGGGTGTGTTTTAAACTAGTCGCTTTTCTGATAGCATTTACTATTCTCTTCACGTTTTTTATTCTTTGTTAACCCGTTTGTTAAGTTTCTATCGCCAATTTTTCCGTCTTTTAGATAGATATGAACAGACTAAGATAGATAGATATGTGCAGATTGAAAGATAAATATATATAAAGAAGCTATCTCTCTATGCTCACATCCATCTGTTAATATTCATCTATCTGACCTCTCATATATATATCTGTTCATATATATCTCTCTCTCTCAGACTCTCTCTTTCTTCAATCTTAGCCTGTCCATGTCTATCAATCCATCAGGTATGAAAAGATAGATTGAGAGATACATTGATATGAATAAACAATTTATCTCTCTATCTTTATCTACAAATATCTGTCCATCTTAATCTGCTCATACTTATCTGCCTATATATCTTAATCTGCTCATAGCTATCTATTTATTTTAGTTTGTTCATATTTATCTACCTATCTATCTATTTATCTATCTACCAATTCTAGTCTCTATGTATACGACAGAGTCTTCACAAAAAATGACGGTACTACTTACGTATAGATCGTCACTTCTGCCTATGATGAGAGTATATGTGCTTTTTTCGTAGGATCAAAGTGATTACTCCACCCGAGGACCATATATATATATATATATATATATATATATATATATATATATATATATATATATATATATATATATATATGCTTATGTATACATTAAAGACTCTGTGCGAACGTTTTTCGAATCAGAATGGTGAGAGTACTATGAAACTTAAGGAGAGATTGGTAAATGTGAAGAAAGGAAGATAGAATCAATGAGAAAACATGGGAAATATTCTTAAGAGAGAAACGAAGCAAGCAAAAGAGAGTGAAGTGAAGTATGAATGAAAGGAAAGGGAAGGGAAGAAAACGTGAAAAATGACAGAAGAAAGAAAAGAAGGAAAAAAGAATGAAAGAAAGAAGAAAAAATTAACAAATAGTGGAGAGAAAGAAAGAGAAACTCAATCGTAAAATACCGAAACGAGAAAAAAATAAAAGAAGAAAAAAAAGAAAGAGTGAAAGAAAGAGATGAAAAAAAAAGAAGATCTATAAAAAAAAAATCCAGGTGATAAATGAATACTTCTTTCGTCTCTTGTTGGGTCATCAAAAAGTTTAACTTTCAATCCCCCCCCCCCAAAAAAAAACAACGAACTAGTGAGCACCAACTAGTGACCAATTTAGGAGGAACTTACATTGTGAATTGAGCCCCGCCACAAAGAACCTGTTTGGAAGGGTGTTTGGGAAAAGAAAGAAAAACTGTTTACACATAATAAGGAATAAAGGTTGAAAACTCCTGCCGTCTAGCTCTATTAATATGGTCTGTACACGTGATACATACATAGTCAACCAGGCAAACTTAAAAACTGAAGAAACTTATGTTGACAGTTTTGGTGGACGATTCCTGATAATCGAAGGAAATAGGGATGGAAACAAACAAGAAAGAATGAGAGAAAGAAGAATGGATAAAACGAAGGAAATAAACGAGAAAACGAAAGAGTTATAAAAAACAAGGGGAGGGGGAATAAAAAAAGAAATAAATAAGTAGTGAAAAAAAGAGTGAAAGCATAAGAGGAATAAATAAGAAAAGAAAGAGAGAAAGAAAGAAAGAAATTAAAAATCGGGACAGAATCAATAAAAACCTAGAATAAAGAAAGTTAGAAAGAATAAACGAAAGAAGAAGAAAAAAAAAGGAAGATTACTATATAGGTAAGTATATATACTCACATAAGCCCCTTAAATTCTGGAGCTTTATATATTTATTTTCTTTTCCTATTGTATCAAAAGTAAGAAGTAGGCGGCCATCTTTTTCGTCTCGTCTTTTCTTTGCATTATTTTTTTTCCCCAACTTGCATTTTCTCCCTTTCCCCCGAAGTCTCCACCCTTCAGTCTAGGTCGTATGATCGTCGCCCTCGTCCACTGTCCAGCTCCATGAAAGCCTCCCTCTGATCGGCTCAGTCCTTGTCCCCACATTTAAATAGACATTAATGAGCAAGACAGCAAGAGCATCCTGTTGTTCGATTAACCACAAAACATTCACGTCATTTTTCAAAGTGCGCGTAACAAAGTAATCCTTTCATTTATTTTTTTGAATATTTTTTTTACTTATTTTTCATTTTCATCTTTATCTATTTACTTATTTATCTATACTGTTGTCCCTTAAAAAAGAAGCTCTGGCTTTGGTTGGGGCGCAAGAAAGTCCTTGGACGGCCATCCCTGTCGAAATGCCCGCCTCACAACGCCCTTGAGAAGTTAACGAACTTATTCTGCTATTGTATTCCTCCGCCGAGGGCGACTGTGATCGCCGAGATCCCAACACCCCCCCCTCTATTTTTGTATTGATTTCTTGGTGAATATCGAATCGCCTTTTTTGCCTATTCAAATTCAGTTATCTTTCACTCTACACATAATATTTTCTTTCTTTCTTTCGCATCTTTTTGAAAATCTCTTTTCTGTTTGGTTTCTCTACCACTTTTATCTCCTTTCATTCTTTCTTTTTTTATTTCCTTCTTTCTTTCTTTCTTTCTTTCTCTCTTTCTTTCTTTTGTTGAATTTGATTCGTTTCCCCTCAATATTATACTTTTTTCATCCGTTCATTCATTCATCTACAAATGCATTCATTCTTTGTTTTATTTTCCATTCATTCATTCACAAATTCATTCTTTTTTCTTTTTTATTCATTTGTTCATTCACTAATTCATTCATTCATTCTTTCTTTTTTCATTCATTCATTCGTCTATTCATTCATTCCTAATCTTTTTTCATATTCATTCACCCTTTCAGAAAACTCATTCAATTTTTCTTCTTCGTTTCATTCATTCATTCACATATCATTCATCCTTTTTTTTCATTCGTTCCTTCAAAATTCATACATCCTTTCCTTTTTTTTATTGATTTAACCATCCATTCATTCACAAATTCATTCATTCTTTCTTCCTTTTTCTCTCCTCTATTTCTCTGAACTTTTTCCTACCATTCAGTCATTATTTATTCGAAACCATCAAACTGTCAACGTAGGTTTCTCTCAGTTTTCAAATTGGTCTAGCTGACCTGCTGGCTATGAATGTATCACGCGTACAGGCTACGCCAAAGGAGCTAGAGGACTTGAAATTTCAACATTCTCTCTTTATCATGTCAACATTTATAGATTTCTAGAGGGTATCTCAGTTTGCAATGTGAGTTTATGCTAAAATGATCCCCACTTTTTGTCCGCTTGTTTCACGAAAACCCTTTCGAGTGATTACTGACCAACAAATGCGAGAAACGTAACTTATTCATTGATCAATCCTTCTTCCAATATCTTAATTGACCCCCCCCCCAACACGACATGCTGCTAAAAGATGTTGGTCATGTGGAGGTCTCTATTGAGTGACTAAACAGACCTGTTTATTTACTAGCTGTTTATGTAAG
This sequence comes from Thysanoteuthis rhombus, assembly GCA_963457665.1. Lineage (NCBI taxonomy): Eukaryota > Metazoa > Mollusca > Cephalopoda > Oegopsida > Thysanoteuthidae > Thysanoteuthis > Thysanoteuthis major. The sequence goes on along the minus strand of OY735216.1, from coordinate 44,807,368 downwards.
CTTTGGTATCATGGGTGAGATCACTTAAACAAATTCTTTTTATATACAGTAACGAATACATTTCTGATGATTATTACTATATAGATGCGTTAAAAATCGGGAGGAAAGGGGTCATCAGTGGTCAGGATTCAATTCATTAGAAATCATGTTACCATAAAATATGTCGTGTAGATTAGTTGATACTCTTGTGAATACTTCACCGTGGATCGATGTCTAGCAAGTCAATCTTGTAGACCATTACTATTGTACTGAGTTCAAACCTCGCTGTGGGGCCTCACACTTTTGAACAAACCATAATACTTTTTATCCCTGTTGAACGTTAGTGAAACATTTTAATGCAAAACCTATCCTTGCCACTTCTTGACACTACTTATTCCCAAATGTTAATGACACATGGGCCATGGAATGGCAGGGACCATGTTCATGTTTGAAAATCAGTAGTATTCCGAAGTGGCAGGTAATTGCAGTCCATTTATGTTTGAGAACTAGAAATATTAAGCATTCGCAGGGAATGTCAGGGAGTGGCATTGATCAAAAGTACCACCCTTAAGCTTGGTTTATCACAGACTCTTTTGAATGTCTCGTCGTGGAGCCATGAGTAGCTAGGTAGTTTTGCAATCCATTCCTATCACAGTGAGTGCAAACCTTTTTCGGTCTCATTCGGACATGCTTGACTGATAACGTTCATGAGCACAAAAAAAAAAGAAAGAAAAGAAACACGGCTGAAAAATCTCTCAATAGAAACCGTCATGCAATCAATGTCTTTTGGTGGCATGCCTTGTTGAGGGGGATCAATTAAAAGAAATTGAAAAAAAAAAGAAAAGAGGACCAAGGGATAATTTACTTCTCGCACTTTTTGTTTGGGACGAACTCGAAAAACCAAGGGGATCGTTTTTCCCAGACATAATAATGAGCAACTGTTTGAATTTTCAGCCTTCAAGCTCCTTTGATACAGCCTGTGCGAATATACAGCCAGACTCACTTGAAAACTGGAGAGACCCAGGTTGACATTTTGGTTGACGGTCTTTGGGAAGAGAGGAGTTGGATAGAACAAACAGAATATTCATTCATTTCTTGTCACTCGCAGCCAGGCCAGTCAGGAGATTTAGTTGGGGGTTAGAGGGGGAGAACTTTGCAGTGCGTTATAGTAGTGTAAAGATGGATCACTATCACTTCCTTGGGAGGATTAACGGGCTTGAAACGGATGGCTCTCAATGCAAGCCTCAGCTGCTAACGACATCTTGCGTGAGCAGACGGTCACCCATCTAGGTACTGACCGAGCCCAACAGTACTTAACTTCGGTAATCGTATGAAAACCGGTGGGTCTTGCATAATTCATCCGGAGACGGAAAGAAAAAGAGAGAGGGAATAAGTATATCGAACGGGGGCGGGGGGAGATGCTGATTCGATTAGAATTAAGCAATGAGAAGGAATTAATTAGATTCGCCTTCGTGCTCAATAATTGAACAACCGTAGCGTCAAAATTTGAAATCGTGTAAAGAAATTCCATCGAAGAATAAATATGGTTGGAATAAGTTCTAATTGTGACATCACTGCCGTTTTTCCCCTGGAAATCATCTAAACCAAACAAAAAAAAAAAAAAACCCCAAAAAACAACAACAAAAAACAATAACGTCTAAAAATATTTAGATTCTGGTGAATGAAGTATACCCGTAAAGATAAGACCTCAAAAAGGTCAAAAATTAAAAAAAATAACATTTAAAGAAAAAAATGGGTGTATTGGAGAACTGACGTCAAATTTCAAGTCTGCAGACAAAACGGTATGTCCAGGAGCACTGAATCAAACAAACAAAGACACGTACATAAACGAAAGGGAGAACCCTTCATCACCTTCGGGGGCTACTGTTATTCAGCGATTGTTTCAATGGCATTCGTTCTAACGGCATTATGTAATGACTCACCTGTTCTAACGACAAGGCTATTGTCAGAAATTATACCAATTCCCAAGCAAATTAAAACGTATATACTTTGCTCGCAGTATATGTTGTTTTTTTTATTTGCATGCCGTATTTTTCAAGATTTTTAATCCACCATGGCGATTTGTTATAACGGCACTCCCCGAAGGTGCCGTAATAACAGGATTATGTTGTACACCAAAAACGGGAACTTAAAAAGGATGAGCCATACCTTTGATGGTGGAATAACTTCACAGGAACACGGACAAGTAAAAAAGTCAGAAATAAAAAATTTAACTTTGAAAAACGAGCTTAAAGCCCCATTTTGCCCCGGGGCTTGAATTAGTCTGTGACGAAAATCTCACTGCAGGTTCAGGGTAAGTTTCGCGTCGCCTGCTGACGCCAAAGGGACGGGGCCTGGGTAGCTCTAGTTTGGTTTGATAGAAAAAGGAGAAATTAGTCCGGTTGGAAATACGGGTGACGTAGAAGTGATAAGAGCCGTGGGTGCTATGGTCTTGGGAGGAGAAAGATTCTTGGGGTGGATGGTAAAGATTTTCTCTTTGATGAGAAGAAAACACAGAAGAGAAAAAGATGAAAGAACGAAAAAGAAAAAAAAAAAGAAAAAGAAAAGAGGAGGCCAAAAGCTGAAAAGATTTTTTAAAAAGCGAAGATCAAAGGAGAAACAAGAAAGGAAGAAACAGGTCTGGTTAGTCATTGAATGGAAACCTTCACGTGATCAACGTCTTTTGGGAGCTTGCCATGTTAGGGATAATCAATTGGAAAAAAATTGAAAAACGATGTGACGATGGATAAATCAATTCTCTCAGCTTTTGTTGGACAGTGATCATAAAGAAAGTCTGAATAAAAAACCAAAAGCAAACAAAAGCAAACCGTGAATGCCGCTGGTCACAAAATAGGGATCAATTTAGTACGAACTTACTTTGAAAATTGAACCCCCACTTTGAAATATTAGAGGGAATTTGAAAAGAAAAACATGATGAAGATTGAGAGTTAACATTTTCAGCCCTCTATCCTCGTTTATGAGGCCTGTACGCCTGACATGTACAAACACATATACATACATAGCCAGCCATCCTGACCAACATGGAGACTGAAGAAACCTACGTTGACAGTCTTGGTGGACGGTTTCTTTCAAGTAGAGAATGAAAGGACACGAGAGAAAATCAACCTTAAAGCACTCAGAGAGTGCATACATTTGACAACGCCAAGCACCCACTAAAAATCAGTTCATATAATGCAAAGGAGGTAACAGTAAGTTTCGATTTTTCATTTTTTGGACTATTGCCTAAATATATGAAAAATATCCCTGAATCGAAAAAAAATCCTAATCATCCCCCAAATATACTGAATTTTCTTTTGTCAGTCTCAGAAAATGTAATTGGAATTCATTGAGAAATTTCGGAGATATTGTGTGTACAAATATGAGTGAGTACGTAAATGTATTTTTTGGAAGTATTTCTCTATCAAAAAATACATTGTTTGATGTGGCATCCCAATGATGAAAACGCGACCATCTTTCTTTTCCCAGGCTTGACGGCTGTTAGACACTGTCAATCAAAACTGTCACCAAAACAGTCAACATAGGATTCATCAGTTTTTAGGTTGGTCTGGTTGGCTGGCTGGTTATGTATGCATCATGAATAAAATCCGCTCCAATGAAGCTACAGGGCTGAAAATTCAAGTGTTCACTTATTATTAAATTCTTCTTTTCGGAAATCCACTTAAATTGGGTATAAGTTGAGGATTGGGTCAATTTACAATTGAAATCTATGCTGTTAATAAAAATGTTTGCATGCCAACAAGAAACATTACCTAGAAAGTTAAATAGACAGCATTTGTTGATTATTTTTAACAATGTATGTTGAATGAAGGATATCTGCCTCATTTTACCTTTCGCATTATATATATATATATATATATATATATATATATATATATATATATATTTATATATATATATATATATATTGAGGCATCAATCTATCAATCATATCTATATTATTAAGAAATGGATACATAATCCAACAGAAATGATTATGTATTGCGTTATAATATTCAGTAACTCTATTCGAAATGGTCTCCTTTGAGCTAAACAGCCACCAGTAATGCAAAAGCCCATATTACTTGCTCCACTCCAAATTTCTGGCTTGCTTATTCACGGTCACTGCTCTATTTGTTCCTTTCAACGCGACACACACACACACACGCACACAAACACACACACATATACATATATATATATATATATATATATATATATATATATATATATATTACACAAAATTAGATTTTATAGTACTCTATGTGCTTTTTCCTGATGGGGACCATTAGTTGTTTACCGTTTCAGAGATTTAAAAACAATAAAACGGTTATATTGAAATCCCCCAGTAAGTTTTGATCAAACACCATCTCTACTCAAGCAATTGTTCCAATATTTTGTTTGCTTTATCATTTTAACAGCCGTGTCATAACACATGATACACAAGGAGAAAAAAACAATCAAAAACAGCGCAGGAGGGAGACGTTTCAACGCGTTTGTGGCAGGGACGTTATGTCGCAGTGGCCTTGACCTTTCGAATAAAAACACTGCACTGAGCTACATTGGTCAGTTTTTGAAATATGCATGTCAAAGTGAATGTGTATTAAACGTTTTACCCTCCAGTTGACCAGCGAAGGATCTTCGAAAGAATCAAATTTGTCTGAAATTCCGTTTCGAGTCAGAAAAATAAATCGGAGACTTTTTCTGATGTTGCAACAGGCCTATGGGGTTAATGCGTAGTGCCAAGAATGGTAACAGCATTGGAAATCAGGAAGAACATTCAGTAAAGTCGGTTCCAAATCTGGACGACCTTTCATGTCGACAGACGGCAATCATATTAGAAGTGAGCGTGCTGTGATCCGTTATTTAGTCTAGCTTGAGGGTGGATGATTTCGTTAGTCAAACCCGTTCCTGAAAGTTCAACACCAATCGACCTTGGTCAATAGTTCTATTATCTCCCGTTCCCTGACACCAAACACAACGTATTATACCAACCCTCTTTCTGACATTTACATAAAACATTTAGCAAATATTTGAAAGTAGCACTATTATGCTAGACTGATCAACCTGAAGAATACGAGAGACAAGCAAATGCTTGGTTGATGCCGTTATATCATCGTCAATCTCTGGAGTTGATTTTATTTTCGTGGAAAACCAATTTTACCACACCAAAAACCAATGAGTGATCACACGTAAAACGATCTCTTCGATACGATCAGTAGGATAGAATAAAATGTTTTAATTTACGACACTAACAATATCAAATTAATGTTCGCATATCGATACGTCTAAAATGAATTTTTTCCGAGAGCATTGAATTTCTGTTATGAAAAATATATTAATAGCACTCACACACACACACACACACATATATATATATATATATATATATATGTTATCAATACATTTTTTGTTATGAAAAATATATTAATAGCATACATATATATATATATATATATATATATATATATATATGTTATTAATATATATTTCATGACAGAAATTCAATGCTCTCAAAAAAATGAAAAAGATATATATATATATATATATATATATATATATATATATATATATATATATATATATATATAGTCAGGAAGGCTTTACAGCTTGAAACACTGAACACATGAGGAATCTCTTTCAAAAATCTTTCAGTGTTACTTCATTACCATATTTCCCAATCGCTGTAATATGTCTATGATACGTGTAATTTATGTAATTTTCTCCAGTATTTTTGGGAAAAGTTTAGCACATACTTGAACATCATAGAACTATGTGTAAATTTCCTCCTGCTTGGATCATCAGTTGTCTACCATATAACCGGATCAGGAATTCAAAACTAAACAATTATATCAACATGGCATTCCAGCTGTGTTGATCAAACACCACCTCCCTTTCAGCTCTTATTTCAATACATAACTTGTGTCATACAAGGAGTTTTTTTTTATATAGGGTATCATTATGTATTCATATAGATTTTATTTCATACTACACATCGTTTATTGTCTTTGAAACATCGGACTTACGTAGGTCACCCCAAAACGATAACGGACGCTCGAACTGATGATATATATACTGGAGCACTCTGGTAGATGGGGATTTATGTGTAAGTAAATATATCACTTAATTTGGTCCTACTGACCGTCTAGCTCCATGTAGGGCAGGGGTAGAGCATCTAACTCTGGGTCTGAAGCGAAGTTTCAATCCTACTTTGTGGTACTGGAAGTGATACTGGATAGTTTATAGTCACCCTGAAGAGTTGTAATGCAACGAAACAGTTGTCTGTGGATGATACAATTATAAATTATACACACACACACACACACACACACATATATATATATATATATATATATATATATGTATATATATATAGATAGATATGTGTGTGTGTGTGTGTGTGTTGACATAAATTATCGTGCTACTAAAAATCGGGCCATTAAGACAGTTCATAACCAAACTATTTGAACAATATAATGTCGTTTATACCCACGAATGAATTTCAGATTTGATTACCATTTCTGTGGCTCAGTGGTTCGGCTTCTATTCAGGAGATTAGGGGCTCGAATCCACCCGGGGCCAACACTTTGCTTCTTCTTTCCGTTCTTTTAAGGCCAGTGGTGGATTAACCATTAAGTTGAATAGTTGTTTCTTCCTCCTATACGTGAAGGCCTGTGGTGAATTAACCATTTGGCTGAGTGGGCTTTTTCATTCTCCCAAACTCTCGAGGCCTGTGGATAATTAGGCTGTGCAGTTTTTTTTGTATTTCGTCCGACCTTTCTTTCGAGGGGGATCAACCATGAGATCTTCCACAACTGAATTTTTATCATTTTTTTTTTTTTAATTAACAACAATGATTGATGACGGACGACAATGGCAAAACACAGTGATGTCATGCACGGATAACATTAACACAGTGACGTACGCTAAAACTGATGACGATTTCACATCCATTTCTTTAGCTTGACCCAAGTCAACTTACTTTTGCTAAATCTTTGAAATCCCATCTACAATAACAGCTAATACATGAGTTGAAATGAGACGCGCCGTTTTGGAATTATATTTTGTGGAGAAATAATTTCTATTTAGTTCACCTTTTAGATTTTACTTAAGCAAGGGAGCTTCGCCCAAGCACAGTTGAGTTGTTCGTTTTTAATATTTTAAAGTTGGTGCCATTAATGCAATTTACTTCTTGGAAATCGGTGAGTCAAAGAGAGTGACATGAAAAGGAGAAAAATAACCTCCAGGGATGGCCCAGGACCTGTGCTTCAACTTACATACATCACCGATAGTATAAGAATTCAATTTTCTGAGGTCAGTTCAGGCATCCGCTTACAGTGGTGTACTGAATGTAAAACGATAAATATGAAGCCCCCTTAGAGAAACGTTGAAAAAATCCTCCATTTCTACTACGAACGGGTGAATAAAGATATGAAAAAAGGTTCGTGCCCCGAAGTGATCGATAAAGGGATTATCAAGGAGTAATGAATCCTCCAAACGCTGGAAGTTGCCATACAAACCTGTAATTGGGCTTTAAGAAGTTGACTTTCTACGAATAAAGCTAAATCTGCAAAAATAATTTAAAAAAAAACAATGAGAAAACAAACTAAATCATCTTCTATGACTATACACTGTTGTTCCATTTGGTAACATCACTGTTCCCCCCCCCAATCTTTCCTTTTTTTCAGCGGGGAGTGATGCTGGCCTCAGTTTCAATGTATACAGGCAGCTATACTATCAGGTTACTTCTCTGGGCACATCACTGCAGTCTGTGCACATCTGCTCGAGGAGTGGCATAGTTTGTACAGGCATCTGCAAGGGGAAAGAAACCTATGACCCAAGGGCCTAGCTCCTATTTGGTCTACCTCGATGGACCATAGGTTTAAAGAGAGGAGTCAGCTCTGCTCACGTCGAATACCTTGGAATTTAACTGCATTGTTAGTTGGTGGTATGCAGATATAAGTCACCGCCATTTAAAGATCCATTATCAGTAGGAAATCCTTCCAAAATCATCGTCCACGATGCAAAGCTATATCATATATATATATATATATATATATATATATATATATATATATATATATATATATATATATATATATATATATATATATATATATATATATATATTAAGTGAATAGGTTCTATTCATGGACGCTTCCTCAGAACCATACTACATCTTCAGCTTGAGCAGAAAATGAAAGCAAATAAGACCTTGTTATATATATATATATATATATATATATATATATATATATATATATATGTATATATATGTGTGTGTGTGTGTGTGTGTGTGTGTGTGTGTGTGTGTGTGTGTGTTTGAAACCATTGGCAGGTGTCCTGATCAAAAGTGAGTGAAAAGACGCGTACGATGAGAGTCAAGGTATATCTGTCATCAGAGGTCTGTTGAATTTTAACATACCTATTCCCTATTCATTTATATCTATATCTATATCTATATCTATCTATCTATCTATCTATCTATCTATCTATATATATATATATATATACGCATATATATATATATACATATATATCTATACATCTATCTATCTATCTCTCTCTCTCTCTCTCTCTATATATATATATATATATATATATACACACACACACACACACACATATCTATATAAAGAGAGAGAGACTGGCAAACAGAAAGGGATACATATGTATAAATACACACATACACACACAAACACACACACATATATATATATATATATATATGTGTGTGTGTGTGTGTGTGTGTGTGTGAGTGTGAGTGTGTGTGTGTATGTATGTATGTATCTACCAGATACTTATATAAATACATATACATGTAGAGAGAGTGAGAGAAAAAGGGAAAAGAGTTACCTATATATATATATATATATATATATATATATATATATATATATATATATATATATATATATATATATATATATATATATATATATATATTTATATATGTATATATATATATATATATATATGAAGAGAGAGAGGGGGGGGAGAGAATGACCTATATAGATAGAAAGATACATGTATATTTATATGTATATATATATATATATATATGTGTGTGTGTGTGCGTGTGTGTGTGAGTGTGTGTGCGTGTATATGTATATATATATATAAAGAGTGAAAGTGAGACGGACAGACAGACACTCACACACGCACAGATAGTGGAAGAAACATATAAACATATTTTTAAGTATATATATGTGTAGATAGCAAGATATTCCCCTTATATGATTCTTGAAGCTCATAAATTTAATTGGTTTGTTGAGTTCTGTTGTTAAGTGATTCTTAAAAGCTAGAATTGCTGATTTTAATTTCGAAGATAAAAGCGAAAATAATTGAGGGGAAATATAGTCTGGAAATATGAGAGAGAAAATTTTCCGCTGTAAATTTTGTTATTGAAGCAAACAAAAAATAAGAAAGTTTTTTTTTTACATTTTGATATTATGTTTCCATACGATGGAAGCATTTATCTACAGTTTAATTTCTGTTGAAAATTTCCCGTATATATATATATATATATATATATATGAGAGAATAATAGTAAAATTCATAACAGACGTTTGTATATGTAATAATGTATTAAGTAGATCTAAATTCAGAAAAGTGCTCAATACCATTAGTAGAGCGGTAATAAAATGAATAAAGATTTTTTCGATAGCTCATTACAGATTGGATGTTCTGTTCCACTGGAGAAATATTTTCAAATGAAAAGTTCATTTGAGGTTCATTCGGAAATCTTTTTTAAGAGAAACATACAATACAAACTGTGATGAGCTATTGAAAAAAATATTCACTTATTTCATATATAATTATATGCACTTACTTACCCCCCACCCTATATATATATATATATATATATATATATATATATATATATATATATATATATATATATATATATATACTTACACACGCATATATATACATATCAATATTATCAGGATTTTTTTTTTCTTTTTCTCTATTTATAGCAATGGATTCTGTGATGGAAGAGACTTAGCTTTCAGTTTTTTGTATGTGTAACGTTCCCTTTAGTTGGAGAGTTAAAATCAGTGTTAAGAAAGAAAAGAAACGAATTAAGAAATTAATAAAATGGGGATTGAAATTTTGAAATAAAAGCATAAACATTCGTTATCGCAAACATACGCACACAACAATGAAGGAAGAAACAAAATAATTTTATAAAAATGAATAAATTAAGGAATTATGGAAATCTCGAAGACAAGGAGGCGAAGAAAAAAATATTGAGGTAATGGCAGCTGTAGAAGAGAAAGAATCGCAGCCAAGAGTTCGAACAAAGAAGGTCTAAGTGGCTTCTCTTCACATAGATTGAAAGAGAAGATTCTTGAATGCTATTTTGAGGGAGCATTGGCGATTTTTTACGTATCAAGAAAGGCAAAGTAAGCGCCCTGTTTCTTTGAGGAAATTCTCTCTGTCTCTTACGGAAATTTGACTCGGTACTTTTTTCGTGAACGACTGCGTTCGTGTTGTCGCGTTTTCTGTACAGTGATGAATTTTGTATTGCTCTATCGTACAAAACTTTGACAAGGACTTAGAAAGAACTTAGAACTTGCCGATTCAAAATACAGGAATCGGAACTAATGATTCCTTTCCTCGGTTGACAAGAATAAATAAGATTTTAAAAAAATAAACAGAGACATTTTCCCGTCTTTTTTTTCAATTTTGTTATACTCACCAATTAGTCGTACCACCAGAGATCAACATAGCTTCCTGGTCTCTTTTTGAAAAATGTTACCGTTTTTGACAAAATTCTGGTTTTTACAATTCAACGTACACATTCTGTGAAACCTTTTTTCCCCTCCCATGTAGTTTTACACTCAGAGATACAAACAGCCTATGCCGAACAGCTCAATGAAAATTCTCTCCTTCGTTTGATAGAAGAAAAAAACATAGACGACGATTAATACATTCATAGGGATTAACTTGCAAAAATGCATTGGTAGCAATCGTCGATTTGATGAAAAATATATCCCGTAAAATGTTTACGTCTAATCAATCTCCTTGAGAATTTTATTAAGAATTAACTAAAATCTTTTAGCTGGATAGTTCTATATTTTATGAATAATTTATCAGCACCATTATTACCTGTATGTAGAAAAGTCCATTGTTGAGGATAGAGAAACCAAGAAGTCACCTTTCTCATCACAGGAACAGACGTAAGTAAGAACTTATGCATGCATCTCTGTGACAGTATAATCATCTTCAGTTTTATTTGTGAGCTCTATCCGTGTACATTAGAATGTGGATATGAAAATTCATCTCAAATTGGACAATGTTACTATGCATTACTCAATCCAATTTTTAATATTTTGTATCATTATTACTATGGGTATTGTACTTTAAAAATACTCAGTGAAAATTATCATAAAGTTAAAAGCGCTTAAAGAACTACAGTGCAGACATTGGACGGTTCGTTCATTCTTGTAACCAAGCAGGAAATACCCAACTCATTTACAAACAAGAAAGATTAATAAAGCAAGTTCGATCAACAAAATCTCTTTCGTGTTCAATGAAACTTGCTTGAGAGAAACTGTATTGCATAACTTTTATTAATTCATACTTAAAATGCAAGGTGTATCCTTTATTATGTACATCGATTTTTAATGAGTGCACAGTTTCTAGACAAAGAAAAGAGTCGGAGAACGACAGTTCTATCTTACGCAGAGTGAGGAAAGAGTATGATCCTAGCCAGAAGTCCAAATCCGTTCGTAAATAATCCAGTTGTTTTACAGAATCTATGATATTTCGTATTAATATATGTATATAGGCTTATAAAGAAATTATTAAACCTTCCCAAAAATTCACCAAACTTCTCTATAATAGGCGTCGTAGAGCTAATATTTCCTGAACTTTTCTAGTTTTTCACATGTTATATTCTGCAGGCCACAATTTTCTGTTGACCCACGCTGTGAGTCGTGATGTCCATCATTTATCTGATACCATTGCAACATGACCAGCCAATTGCCTTTTGAATTTTCCAATGGATTCTATGATATCATTGACTCCTGTCTTTCCTCTAATATACTGTCCTGTGACATTATCCCTCCATGTGAGATTAGGCATCATCAGGAGGGCGCAATGATTGTCTTAGGACTAATGAGATTTTCTTCTTATTGAACGTTGAATTTCTACTTTCAATAATTTTTTTTCACAAAAATTACAAATTTATAACAATTGTTTTGTTTTTTTAAAAATTCTAACGTTTGATTTATGTGATGTTTTCTTGTCGGGACATTTTCCTCTTCTAAAACAATTTTAGCTTCATTTAGTATCTTATCAAAATTAAGATGGCGGGGTTTTGTTTTTTCTACGATTTTTTGAAAATCATATAAAGGGTTCAGCGACAAAATAAATTTCGGAACCACTGTTTTAGAGTGATGATTTTTCTCGGTCAAACATTGAAAAAGCAAAAAAGCAAAAGAGGAAAACACAAGAGGAAATGAGAGAAGCGTATTCATTTCCGGGGTAATTGACACGTGCTGTTAATTCTTTGGCTCGTTAACCTTTAGGGTCAATTTAAAACGCCTCATATTCCTTTCAAGTTGACGCAATAACAGTAGAATTCGTACTCAGACGACACATTTTATTAAGACCTTGCTCTCCCTTTCCGCTCTTTTACTGTTTATATATGTATATATATATATATATATATATATATATATATGTATGTATATATATACTTAGAATATGTAAGTGACATTTTATTCTACCAAAATCATTTTGAAATAAAGCAATAATATATATATACTTAGAATATGGAAGAGCAATTCTTTTATCAGAACTATTATATAATAAAGTTATATTTTTGTATGTATATGTTTACGTATATATGTATATATATATATACATATATATATATATATATATATATATATATATATATATAGATAGATAGATAGATAGATAAAGAGAGAGAGAGATAGAGATAGATAGAGAGAGAGAGAGAGAGATAGATATGTATAGCTTAGCATCGCAAACGGAGATTTTCGAAAGGGTAGTTGGATGACAGGTGATGGGGCCTGTGTGTAGAATAAACCTTCAGCCTAAATAAGGAAGTTTTAAAGTGAAGCACGATTTGCATATATATATATATATATATATATATATATATATATATATATATATATTTGTGTGTGTGTGTGTGTGTGTGTGCATGTATGTGTGTGTGTGTGCGTGTGATAATTTCACAAAACTTGTTTTTGTAAAATAAAAGATGCTAATCGTCTGTCATCTTTTGATGAAAGATATATAAAACATAATATGCGATCAAATTATATATCTATACCTATATCTTTCACTCTTCCTCTGTTTATATATATATATATATATATATATATATATATATGTATGATTTTAGGAAATGTTGAAAGATCACAGACGTTCGGGCCTCTGTGCAGAATAACCTTCCAGCCCGAGCAATGAAATTTTAAGGTAAAATGCAACTTGTCAATGGCTGTGGTTACCTTCTAAACTAAGATTTCACATTCTATGGTCACCCAAAGTGGCACGAATAGAAGCTGGGCCCCCAAGTCCTTGGTTTGACAGTGTTTTTCTTCTTGCGTGATGCCCAAGCAATCTATGGGGATTGGCCATAAGGCAATTTTGGCTCATGGGACGTGCCGCTTGTGAAAACCAGTTCCAGAACGTCCAGTTCCCAGAAGACCAGAAGGGGTCGGAGGAGAAAAAAATATCGAGCTAACCTTTAGCTGCTAAAGGAATATGGAATGAAATGTTATATCTTTGGGTCCTGGTGATGAGAGATACAAATACAAAATATCCATTTTTGTCCTGCGGAAAAATGAAGGCCTGAATGATCATTTTACCCCCACATTCTCATCTTATTCATTCACAGTCCATATTTGCCCAATTGTTTCTGAACGCAGACTATTTTATGATTAAGAACTGACTGCATAATCCGGGGGAAATAATTATGAATGCATTATGTAATTTTAAAACAAAAATTTGAAAATATCTTTTGTTATTACACGGTGGGTGTATTCTTGAATTGTTTGTTATATTTATGCTGTCTTGGCCAAATGACTACGTTAAAGCTGCTCTTTATCGGTTGCTGGCTCAATTCAAAATAATATAACATATTTATGATATGTATTCAAACGTACATTAATATTCTGTTGATGGCATCGAAGTTTTCAATAAAAAACACAGTTTATCTGTTATTTTTAACAATGTGTGTTTTAATGAAGGATTGCCGTAACGTAATACTATTTTTAAATCCCTCTCTATACATATATGTATATACGTAATTACAAATTGCATTTTACATATATGTTTGTATATATAATAATGAATTGCTCTACACATACGCACACACACACACACACACACACATATATATATATATATGTGTGTGTGTGTGTGTGTGTGTGTGTATGTGTGTGTATGTGTGGAAATTAATGGCAACTCCAGTGCATCAGTGTTACCCATGCTTAATCTAGGGTAGCCATTTCAAAGAAAGTGGACATTTTGAATCCTTTGGGCTGAAATGTGGTCTGCAGGAGTTTTAACAGGGGTCTGTGAGCTTGTTGAGTAAGCAGAACTTTCAGAAGTCGACTTCTGTGGCAAAAATCATCTAAACATGAGCGGTATTCAGGGATGAAAAAGTTGTGAACCATTGCTTTAGACTTACGTTATCATAATTTCCAAGCCCTTGGGTACTACTTGGTTCATGTAGTTAAAACAGACCGACATACCTTAAAAATAGTGAATTATACAAGATTTGAGATTTTCTAGATTATTTCTAATAGTCCGGATCATTTGAATTTGGTAATCTATTTTACTTTACTGCTTTGTTGAGGCAAGTGCAGTGAGTCTATTTAATCACTGTCCCACCACAGCAATATGTGACACAAGGTCGGGCTTAACGTGGGAAGAAATAGTACCTTACCGCCAAAAATTGGCTCCAGCCGACGCAGTTACCTGCGAAAGCTGGGCCGAGTAATGATGGGAGTGCCTAAGGACGAGTCCAAAGGCCTCCCGTTGCGCTTAGCAAACGCAGCCTCAGTGTAACCTCATTGGCCAACGTTTGCACCGGCGCACTCGGTCTTTGATACCCTGCACACAATCTCCGGCCCATTCAACGGGCAAGTGTCAGTACCGACTCCTCGGTCTATGCCGTGGAACAGATACTACACTTTGCTCCCGAAGATTGGGCCAGAAACCTGTGCCAGGCAAGTGCAGTGAGGTTTACATTTTATTATTATGTAAACTAACTCTATTTAAGACAACCATCTGAGTTACGCAGTTGATAGTGAATTGAAAAGAGTTTTTTTTTCCTCAAATCTTGGTTGTTTTCATCTTTATTTCTTAGAAGACTGTTCTTGTGACTCCGTCAAATTGTTTGATTCACAATGGCTCCTCCTTTGACCGGCATATGTCCCCCGATGCAAATTCGTTTTCCAAGTGGCTATACTAGTTATCACTGTGTGACAAAATTTGCATATGTTATGTCAAATCGGTAAAATTGCCTAATTGATAAGATTTACTTATTTTTGGTGAAAAAAAGTTTGATTTCACTTTGATTACATAAACTTTTTATCGTTGTTTTATATCCTTATTTCGATTATCAATAAACCTTTGATCAAATCAAACTTACATATTTGTTTATATTTTGTAAAATAAGTTAAAACTACGTATTCATTTATTTTTTGTAAAAAAACGTTTGATCTCATAAACTTTTGATTCTAAAAGATTGTTGCTTTATATCCATCTTTTGATTAAATTAACTTTTGATCCAATCGAACGTACACAGTTATCTATTTTTGGCAAAAAAATATAACTCTGTCAATAAGGTTATTTTGCAGATTCTACGAAGTATATGTATAATTCTTTTATATATAATATATACCAAAGAGTTAAGTCGTGTTCTTCCGCAGGCTTTTGCTTCAGCTGTTCTAGCAAGGGCACCCCATATCGCAAGTTCCTTTGTTTCAGCTGGACTTAAGAGTTTTTTTTAAAAAAGATTGTGATTTGTGAAATTGACATAGAAGCAATTAGAATCTGAAGGGGTTTCACTCACTTTAATCGCTATTTTGCTCATAGTACAGCGGGATGAGGGGAATGGATTCATGTCCTTACCACGGGCAATAATGTGAAGGGAACACAGATATCAGTCGGAGTTTGAACTCGGCTAACCGATTCCATTTTCCGTACTGCCAACAGCTCGGCCACCTACACTTCCTTCCTGTATATAACTTTAAGTATAATTGTATTTACGCACATTGATAAGTGCGCAAGTCGTTAGCTTATACGTTGTTTGAGAATAATCTTAAGAAGAGCATTTGACTCCCATCCCCGTGCAATTCCTCCCATCCCCGCGGCACCAACCACTTCAAAAGCTCAAATACTTCGTCCCTTGGCGGATGTTCCAATAATCTTATGACGTCACTGTCATGTTGGACCGAGTCATTTGGTACACAGAGAGAAACAGGGTCGTACTAAGGGTAGTGCAAACGGTGCAGCTGCACAAGGCCAGCGTTGCTAGATGACTTTTGCCGCTCAAACCTGAATTCGTATGCCCTTGGGTCATAATAAGGTAGCTTCAGTACCAAAATAGTCAAATGACTTAACATCCACCATCAAAACAAAATTTGGGGATCAAATTAAGTAACTTCAGTACAAAGATAATCAAGTAACTTAATATCCACCATCACGCCATATTTGTATATTCTTGGGATCGAATTCGGTAGCTTCAGTACCAAAATAATCAAATAATTCTAAATCCATCATAAGATCAAATTTGCAGGTTTTTTAAAAATCTAATTAAGTATCTTTGGTACCAAAATAATAGAATAACTTTGTATCCATCATCAGACAAAATTTGTATATTCTTGGGATCAAATTAGGTAGCTCATATGCCAAATAATCAAATAAAGTTGATTGATAATCATCAGACCATCTTTGCACGTTTTGGGGATCTAATTAAGTAGCTTCCAGGGGGGGTCAAATAGGGTAACCGCAGTACCAAAATGATCAAATAATTTGATATCCATCATCATACTAAATTTGTATGTTCTTGGGATCAAAAACTTTCAGTACCAAAAATAATCAAATAACTTAAAATCCATCGTTTGATTAAGCTTGCAGTAAAATGGTTTGGGGACCAACTTAAATTGCTTCAATACCAAAATGAACTAATGAATTAATATCCATCACCAGATTAATATCGCAGTTAAGATGGATAAAATTACATATATCATGTTTTTGTCTATTGGTAATGCATGATTATCTTTTCATATCAAACAGTGTGTAATGGATTGTTAAATTGGAAAATAAAACATGGCAACCGTGAACAGAGCCTAAAATATTTAGGGGTCCCTAAAAATAGGTCTTAAAAAAACATTTTGATACCTTATTTTTTTTTTTTGTGAAAAAGTCAAATGTCTCGACTAAACTTGTTAGGGGATTTTTAGTGTTACATCGAGATAGATATTGGATCCATAAAGTATTTACGTTGAATTAAACATGACAATTTTATGAATATCTCATTTTTGCTTTGTCTTGATTGGAAATAATTGCTAATACAAAAATAGGAGGGCCCCAACTCCAATAAATGCTACACATTAGGCCCCATCAATGGGAAATTTGACTCTAGAGGGATCACCGATATAATTACGGCCACAGAAAATAAGTCAAGATTGGTTTTACAAGTTTAGGATGTATTTTTGCATTATTTTTCATCTTCTTCTGTTGGTCCGCTCGTACAGTAACATCTACGGTTAGACGGACTTCTCGTCTTGGTTTACGGGTGGTCAGTCTCATTGCCAAAGTCCCAGAGTATAATATTTCTTTCTTCCTCCAAGACATTTCCCTGTTTGGTGTTGATAATTATCCTAATCATCGAGTGGAAGCCACTGATCAAAGCTCTATCTAAACATATGGATACCATTTCCACTTTTGGGGGCTAATGCCTGTTCGTCCGTCAAACAATTCCATATAAAATTAAGAAACAGTATCCGGAGTCGATCTCCTGATATGCACCTACGGAGACAGGTGACAAACATCTGAGCTATTGTCATGGTAAATGGAATAAGCTGGGATTTCAAATCTGGAGTTTGGTTCGTCAGTTAGACTTGGTAGGATAACAGAGCAGCAAAACTCGCTTCACAGACAGGTCACTAAAAGTGTCAAAAACGTCACAGGAAATTGCAGATCATTTCAACAAGCAAATTACAGATGGATAGAGAAATATTACATCATCATCATCAGTCTTTTATCATCCATCGTTGGACAAAAACGATCTCCAAGATTTGCCACATCTCTATATCATGGGCGTTGCAGAGCTGGTATTTCCTGAATTTGTCTAGTTCGTCTCTCCATCTTGTATTCTGCCGGCATCGGTTTCGCATTTGATTTCTAGGGATCCATGCTGTGAGTCGTGATATCCATCAATTAAATCATAGAGTGGGCTACAAATACAAAATATATATCGATTTGATATTTAATTTCATCCATATGATATGGTTTAGTATTGAATATTTCAACGTATTCACTCGAGGACCATCCGACCTTGAATATAAATGAACCCCATTTTTTGTGACTAATAATCACTAATATATTTCATTCTCTCATCACTGCAAATTTTAAAACATAAACCAAGAAACCTAAATTAAAGCAGTCACTAAAACTGACATGGTTCCTGCTTTTACTCAAAAATGCTACCTATTCTTTTTGATGGCTTCTATGATAGAAATGATTATAATAAATGGCAAACTCCTGTCCAAGTTGTAACAAAAATAAGTACAATCCTCAACTACTATAAGGGAGTAAACTCTTTACAGTTTTCCTATCCCATCTCGTTGAACCAAACCAATGTATAAAATTAACATTTCCTGACCATGATACACAACCATGACAAAGTGAATTTCAAATATCAATCAACCGTAGCCATTAGAGATTGCAAAAGGGTTCGATTCCTTTTTTCTTATACGTGGGTTTGTTGTATGTTTATGTGTTTCAGTGCACCTGGCCGTACCGTTTTGTCTACAATCTTGAAAATTGGCACCAGTACTGCACTAGACCCCTTCTAACAATATTTTTTTCTGATATTTTTGAAGAATGCTTTTAGATCTTTTTTGTGGGGGGGGGGATAAGTGGTGGTGACAGGTTTTATCATAACATTTAGATTCTCAAGAATCTAGATGTTTCTAGATTTGTTTTACTCCATTTTAGATGTTTTCGAATGGGAAACGCCAGTGTTCTTATAGATAAAATTTATATGGACAGAATTTATTTTTCGATGGAATCATTATATTTATTATTATAATCATCGGAAACAAATGACCGAAAACGCCTTGCTAATCGAAATTTTGAGAAAAAGAAAGAAAACCAAGATTGTTTAGAGTCTTTTCAAATACAATACAATGCGTCACATTTTTTCGTAACATCAATGTAAAACTCTCAAGTTATATTCACAATAATGCCTTTGGGAAAGGCATGACGCCACGCTGCTATGGTTGAAAGATCGTGAGGTGAGCGATACCACTTCGTGCAGGGATTGGTTACCCATAGATGGGTGGCTCCGTCATAACATGCGTTAAGGATCCGAAGTGAGTGACTCCACTTCGGCTGATTGATGCCTCTATCTCTATTTCGCATATCGAAGTGAGACCAAGTGAGTGATAATATGATATGCTGGGCAAAGCCAGAAACTGCTGAAGTTGTAAGGATACTTACTTAAAAACATATAATATTTGAGCAAAAGTTAAAAAGTTTGTGTTAAGATTCTCGGACGCAGTAGCCAATTGTCAAAATCAAAGAAATGTTTAACAGATGTGATTAGCCACTAAATATAAGCCACCATGCGACCATTTTGGCAGCATGCCATGTTAGGGGTGGTCAATTGGAAGAAAAAGAGTTATCAATTAATAATTTACCTATTTCGTTTTTTGTTGAATAAGTAAAAAAAAAATACAAAACAAGAGTGAATGATGTTGGAAACAAACTAAGGATCTAATTTAGCACAAAATTACTTTAGAAATATGACCTCCTATAGAAAGCTATGGGGGTGAAATGCAAAAAAAATAAAACAAAAAACGAAAACAAAAATGTTTCTTCCAGAAATAAGGAATGAATATTCTAATTTTTTCAGACCTCTGGCTATAAAGTTACAGTCTGTATACCTGATACATACATACATACATACATACATACATACATACATAGCAAACCAAGAAACCAGCAAGCTGGACCCCATTGAAAACTGAAGAAACCTATGTTGACTGTTATGACAACAGTTTCAATTGACGGTGTTCAATATATGTGGGTGGATATTTTTTTACATCGATGTTGATATGTATCAATACCAAAGACTGTAAATATGTCTATACATACGCCATATATTTCTGTCGTCAACTTTTGTCGTGGGAGATGATTGTTAAATGCTTTTTGTAGAGTAGTCTCCCTTATTTTTTTGCGATTGCTACAAAAAGCCACGTCATTCTGCTTGAATATAAACAAGAAAACTCAGATCAATGCTGTATTTTTCATTTTTGGAAGTACGGTGTAATTGCAAGATTATTTAGATACCACCGTCGTTTTTTTGACGGTATGGATAAACTATGCTGTATATAAATGTCTGTATAGATATGCGGATAAGGAAAAAATAAATGGTTAATATTCATTGATAACTTCGAACTTATTCAAAGGAATACAACAAAGGAAATATCCACGAACACTTTTTTTTATATATATAAAAAATTTCTTCCACAAAACAAATCCAAATCGATTATAGAAATTACGAAGGAAATGAAAAATGATGAATTAAATGAAGCCCAATCGAAGGTTTGAAAAAAGTTGCAACAACAACTACAATAATAGATACGGAAGTACACAAGAATATCTAATGTAATCAAAAGAAATTTGAATAATATACACGAGACATTCAATAGAATGGTTCATGTGTGCAGAGTAAAAAAAAAGACCCCTAAAGATGCCGGCAGAATTTTGTGAAAAAAAAGGGAAAAGAAAAAAAAAAAAAAAGATGACAGAAAATTTGAAAATCTAATGTAATCAAAGGAAATTTGAACAATATACATGAAACAATTCTAAGAATGGTTCATACAAAAAAGAACAAAGAAAAAGAAGAAAAAAAAAAGATAATGGCAGATTCTGAAATATGAAAAAAAAATAGAAAGAAAAACCTGATGACAGAAGATTTGAATGATATGCATTAGATATTCCATACAAGGAGAGTAAGCAAAATGACAAAGAACCCCCAAAAGATGCTGGTATATTGTAAAGAATTAGAGAAGAAAAAAAGGAAAAAAAGGAAAAAAAAAACAAATGACAGAAAATTTGAAAGCAACAGTGCGGAACTCCCAATACCGGTTCCATCTTTGTCGGTCGGCCATATTGTCATGAGCCAAAACAACTTTCTTCAAAAGCGGCCCCGACTTCTTAAAAATGGTCGCCGCAAACTTCCGCCTGGCTACATCCGGTTTTCTTGTCTTAGCAAGTTGGAATTTTCTTTTTTGATGTGCTTTGAAAAATAGAGAAAATGAAGACCTCTCGATGATCCACTTCCGAGATATTACGTGAAAAAAAGGCAAACGCAAGGCTAAAGATGTGGATAAAAAGCACACACATACTCATGTATATGTATTCATAATTTAGCGTGCGCAAACACTCATACACACAAGCATACATGCACATATATACTGTTGGTTGTATAAGATGGATAAATGTGTACACAGAATCAACCGATGCATGAACACACACACACACACATACATATATATATATATATATATATATATATATATATATATATATATATATATATATATATATATGCTGGCTGCGCATAGTTGCCCAACGAGACATGTTAAAAGTTGAGAAATTTGCTATCTAAGTTTGATGAACATAATTTCACTATATTTACGTTTTTTTTCTAGAGCTGCAAAATCTTTGAACTACGTAAAGTTATTTGTGAAAACTTCGGAGGAAATTACAAGTATTTTTTTCTAACTTTTTTCATCTGGGATATTTCTATTTTTACGGCTGAGATGCTCATCTTAGTCTTGGTTTGAAGCTTTGAAGTTAAGCATTAGATATGCATAATAATGTTTCTAAAAACACTTAAAGCGTAAATAAGCAAAAAGTAGGAGCTTTAGTTTATTCGTTTATAGAAAAAAAATTCTCGATCTATGCATTATAATTTTGTAAGTATTCAAGATTCATTGTAATATGCATCAGGGTTCTCAAGCTTTTGAATAAAATAAAGCCCTGGGAATAGTTGCTCAGCAAATAGGCAAAATATTCAGAGTTCGTCAAAGTCCAAAAAGTTTTCTCAAACTTTACAAAATTGCACGTTGGACACAAATCATTAGCTGAGTGGCCGAGGAGCCGACCGTCTGCCAATCACAGCAGTCTACTAGTGTCTCGCTAGCATACTTCACAATGACTTGCAAAATGTCTGCTTAATGATAAGAAGTAATTTGAGAACTGTTTTTCCAATTCCAGTGTGATAACTGACTCAAATCCGATCATAATGATTGGGAAGGATTGAAATACCGTTATTCAACATAAAAGATTTCATGGCGCCTTATATATATATATATATATATATATATATATATATATATATATGTATGTATGTGTGTGTGTGTGTGTGTGTGTGAGTGTGTGCGTGTATGTGTGCACGTATGTATTATTTGTAAATTTCAACATTATTAAAGTTTTGGGAAATTACGGAAGATTTAGTCATTGATGAAGCAGAAATGGCCAATTATGTGAAATAAAATTATTTTTAACGCACCCCCACACACACATATATATATATGTATGTATATATATATATATATATATATATATATATATATATATATATATATATATATATATATATATATATAATACAAATCAGGAATACAATATATTGTGATATTATATCTGATATTTAATGGGTCTATTTTATCAAGATAGATTCAACATTTAACTTTCTTTTTAGAGAAAGGCTTAAACTATGATCTAAGTTTCTGCCCTATTTGAAGTGAATCCTTTATTTCCTTATACTATATATATATATATATATATATATATATATATATATATATATATATATATATATATATATATATATATATATATATATATATATATGTATTTAGATGTGTACCATCCTGATACCAAAGGTACTGGAGTTTTTGGCACCAATCTAAGCTACTGACCAAATTATACCATCATAATTTGAGAGTAGATCGTATTTGATCCATACTGCCGGGGAGACGTAGCGGAACAGCGCTCTTGCTTTCAATTCTCCGAAACCGTGTAAATGCAGAAACAAGCAAGTATATATATATATATATATACATATATATATATATATTTGAAGACTTAAGTTTCTGACCACCAAAATTTTCTCACCACCATCTCAGACTTCTTGTAGGGCTACTAACCACTGTTGTTTGTTTGCATCTGCTGATGAATATGGATACCTCTGTACACATCTTTAGTGGTGTGGCTTGAATCATCAAGTATTTCGGGACTTTCAACTACTTACTTCCAACTCCAGACGACTCAGCCGGGGAAGATCGGGCCTCAGCTTGTGTCCAGATGGTCACCTACATTATGATTCCCTCACTTTTTTTGGGGGGGGGTGCATACCCATCATGAGACCCTCTCTGCTGCATCGGTGATGATACTACCGATGGCTCTCCCGTTTTCTCTCCTGCTCGATACCGGAATTATTAGTTCATTTTTATGTTTTGCGGAATTTGAATTTCCATCTTTTGCGGATGGGCCGAAGACGACGTGAGAGGAAGAAAACAAACAAAAAGATGGACATAAAAATCGTTTTGTATGAAAATGGAAAGAAGTACACGTTCAGACGCGAACAGGAGTTGCCTTTTATATACATAAGTAATTCATTTGATGTTCGCCGCACTTGTTGACCCTGAATGATCATTAATAAAACATCAAAGATTGTAAGAGGAAAGTGAGAGTGGGTGGGTTGAAGAGGGGCAAAAAGAGAACGTGAAAGAGAAACATAGAGAAACATATTTGAGGCCTTTGAAGAGAAAAGGCGGAAATTAAAAAAGATATATATGTATATACATACATATAACTTTCTTATGAATACACAAATGAATGTATGTATGCATACATATGCGTATATATGAAAAAGTCATATATACATGTCTTTCTCATGAATGAACATTCACATATATACATGTATATGTACATGTACACAAGTTTATATTTACACATATATATATATATGTTTTTTGTTTATGTAAAAGAAAGTCATTATATATACGTATATATATATATGCGTGTATATATATATATATATATATATATATATATATATATATATATATATGACTTCCTTATACACACACGTATACGTGTATATATACACATATATGCGTATGTATAATAAAGTGATGTAATATATATTTGTATATTTGGCTTTCCCATACATATACACGTATACTCACATACGCACATGTATTTACACATATGTTTGTATATATTTAGACATGTCTACTTGCATCTATACACACACACACACATATATAGTACGTATATGTATACTTACATAAGTATACATGTATACACGTACAAAGAATGGTTTTGTTATGGGGGACACCTTATATACACGTATAAATGCGTACATGCACTTGTATATATATATATATACATATATATATATATATATATATATATATATATATATATATATATATATATACATCCATACATACATACAAGTTTATATAAGGTATTTAAAAAAATATCTGAATTTAAAAAAAAAACAAAATTATAGCTCAGCTTGCAACCTTCCTCTTCTTCAAAAAATCCCTCTCCATCGTTCTCAGCATGTTTTACAAATCTAGAATACGTTCATGTTTTTACACGTAGTGTGCATATCTTATATCATCTTGAATCGACGACGTTTCATGTCTGATTTCAGCTTACGGAACTAAAAAAAATCACTATTTACCCCACCTCATAGCTGGAGAAAAAAACGGAAAGGGACACGTACTGCATTGAGATAAATTCCTCCTCTTCCGCCTATGCCATCGCTATCCCTACTATCAAAAGTACATCAGAGAAGATATAGAAAGCTTATTAGTCCCACAGCATCAGGGCTGCTTTCAACAGTTCCAACACTATTCGAAATTTACACACTAAAAAAAAGTCCTCCGTGAGAGAAAAATCTGACCAGTAACTGCATTCATATTCGTGTAAAATGCGGAAATGTGTATGCTGGAGAAACTGGCAGTCCTCTCAAGGTACCACCAGATTTACATAAAGAAAAAACAGTAATCAAAGGAGAGATAGAAAGATCTGAAGTTGCTGAGAATATTCAAAAAGAAAAAAAAAAGGAAACTTCTGCTTTTTGGAAGATTCTAATATAATAGATAGTCAGGGAACGCTGTGTAGAAACTGAGGAAAGTCAAGGAGGCAGCCCATATGAACATGTTAGGCAAGTGTAGAATTTGACCCAATGTGGCTTCTGCTACTCATCAGTGACAGGGCGTGGATATTTCAAGCCTGACAAAGAAAAAGGAAGAAGTCGACTATATCCGCATCCTTCGTTTCAGCGAAGCTGCCATTGGAATATTCTGTTTACCACCGTATCGTTTTGATATTACTCCTGATAAAGACCATTGAATGAATTGGTCTAAAAATCATCGCTTATGTCACAACCAACAATAAGGAGTTCAATCGTTTGGAAAAAAAAACCCTCTTTGGAAGGAGGAAAAAGTCGACAGGGATCAAATCCGGTGAATCGGGCGGTTACGAATCAACATTCGCTTTGCCCTCTGCCGAAATAATTGGTTCATCGCTCAGCAGACGTAGCACAGGTTGCGCACAAGCTCGTTGCATCAACGTTCTCTCATTTGGAAACACTTGACACGAACTTTTGCAAATTCTTCCTTTCTCTTCGGGAACTTCACAGATTGTCTTAGAACGATTTCCAAGGATCTCAGCTCGCACCTTCCCAGTGTCATTTTCGTCCCATCGATGTGAAAGGTCAACAGGATTCAGCATCATCTTTATTGGCCGCTCTTCTAGATTTGGGACGCTGGTACCAGTCATGGCATCGCGTACGGCTTGGACGATCCTCCCCATAGGCATATTGCAACATCAGTGTCTACAAAAATGTCTTCATTAATTTGAACCAGAATTTCACACAAGCACAATTTTCTTCAGGATGCTCCATTGAGTGGCTAACACACAACACATGTTTACTCTAGCATGTGTAGCTTGAAAACTAACAAACGTGGTGTGCTGCAGTTATTTCATTCAAAAGATAAGGTCACTGCTACATAACATTTCCGTCAGAACTAAACTTTTGGTGGCAGAATTTGGGAGGCATTGTCCAGTCCACTTGTGTATCACACCGAAACTTTTGAAAGTGTACTTGAAGTCTAAGTACTCAGCACAACGCATTAGATTGAGGATCCACTTCCCGAGGCTAATCTATAACAAGTAGGATACACTGGTTCTTGTAAGATTACCAAACTTAATATTTTTTGGAAAATACCAGGTAGAGTTAGGAGACTGAAGCTACGACAGCCCTGATAATCTGGAAGTTGGTCTTATTAGCAATTACCCATGTTTACCTGACCCGTTCCATCCACCCTCGATAAGGGTATAAGCTGAGAACACAAAGACAAATGCGCACACACACACACACACACACACACACTCTCTTTCAATATCCCCCTCTCTCTTTTTATATGTATATATACCTATGTATATCGAAAAAGAGAAAGGGAACTGATCATTTTCACGCCAATGTGATCGACTACGACTCAGTTTTCATTTTGTCTTGAAATAGAGGTTTGTTTTTAATGGGATATTTTTTTTTGTTTTATTTTATTGTTCTCAGTTCTTATGTGTGTGTGTTGGTCCGGGTTGTCGTTTATTGATATGGTCAATGCTTAATTCGATTCTGTGTGGTGTGTAGATGGATGGGCATTTTTGTTGAGTTTGATGTTGAAGTTACGTTATCTTGTGGTTGGATCTGTTTAGACCTTCCGTAGATTTCTGGCTGGTGTATATAGCTACTTTTGATGGTATGAGTACGGATTTGATGCATTTCTGGATAGAGTATGATTTAAAATACTTAACGTCAATGATTTGTACGTAGTTGTTTTTATTATTATTATTATTATTATTATTATTATTATTATTATTGTCAGAACAAATACTACTAGGGGCAAACTGTCTCCGTGGAAGGTTCCCCGTTTTATACCTCTGTTAGGTTTCTGATGTAGCTGTCAAGTCTAGAGTTTCATAGAATCGGCTATGAATCTTATCACTTGCTAATCTTGAATAATCTGAGGCATTCAAGTATGTAACTATGTGGAATCATGTTGTGTGCACTTTTACAGCTTATCCAGTCCACTGCAACGTTTTTCTTCTTTTTTCGTACTTCTTTCATAATTTTTTTGGTCGATTTACAGCGAGTCATCAACCTATTTGGTTCCTCTCTTACATCTTTTCTGTTCTTCTAGTAATAGCCCTCTCTTTCAAATGGATATATATATTCTCTCTGCTATCTGTCCAGTCAGGATTTTCCACATTAGTGGTAGGCACGTGATTGGTCTATAATTACTTGCTTGGTTCCCTTTTCTCAGTGTCCTTTAAATGAGGGTTGTATTGCCATTGGTCATCCAATCCTGGACGTTGCCTTCATTCAGTCAACTTTGGAGTCGGTGGATGAGCACGTCGTGTAATGTGGTGAATTTCCTAAACCCTTGGTTCCCATCTAGTCTTGATGCTTTCCGACGATATGATTCAATGTGGTTTCGTTCAATACAATTTGTTATCTGTTGTCGATACCTTGGAAATCTCTGTTCATGCTATCTAACCATTCTAGGGCTTCATTGCATCTTTTCAGGTGTCCCCATATGCCAGTCGGAAGTTTTTTTCACTCCAGTGGCACCAAGATTTATGCTCTCTTTTCTTTTTCTGTCCAGGTTCCGGTAAAAGTTTCTTCCATTGTTTTGGAATGTGCAGTGTTATGTATATTGGGCGTTCATTTGTCTGTATATCTTCAGTCTTGCTTCTTTGGCTATTATTCTTTGTTGTATCTCTTCCACTGCCGAGAGAACACCTTTTTGTTTTATCTTGTATTTGTCCCATAGTCTTTCAAGTGTTTTGTTTATGGATTGTGTATTTTTAGTAGTCTTTCACTCCTGTATAATTGGGAGAAATGTCTTTCTAGTTTTATTTTCCCAGAGGGTTTTTTCGTTCCTGCTATTTGACGTTTTTCCTTGTGTTTCAAAGAGGTCTGTTGATATTTTTGCTCCAGTGTAGATTAGGCAATCGGGCTCTATTACGTTGTTCGTTTCAGTCGATTATTTTCGTTCCTTCTCGTCCTTGCCCCAAAGAGTTGACAATACCGTCTTCCTTACTGACATCATTTCTTTTAGAGTTAGTAGCTGGGCCTTTTCTCCTTCCATCGGGGTGTCAGTGTCTCCTTTTAGTGTATGCCTTTGGCCAGGGATTTTCGTTTTGTTCCATTTTGTTTCCATTCCATGTTTTTTTTAAAAACATGTTGGTTGAATTGAGAGGTTTCTCTTGGGTTAAGCCACTTCCTTCTTTTCCAATTTAATTGCTAATTTCCAACAGTTCTGTTTCTTAGAGACATTTGTTTTGCAGGGATAGTCTCACTTGATCAGCCAGGTGCTGATTTGATACCTCTGCGGTAGAATTCGCAGGATGACGACTGGGTCACTCCTGGTGGCTAACAAAGGAGCACCTACCGGTTATCACACACAAATATTGAATAGGTACCCCATTTTTTGCGTCAAATTGATTTGGTTATACTGTCATATCTATTTGTTTAGAGTGCTTCGAGGCAGCACTGGACCTTGGTGGATTGGTTAAAACCATATCATCAAGAGGAACCTCAGAGCTCCACCAGCTCTTTGCACCCATGGCGCTATCTCACAAAGAGGAAGTATATGTATGTGAGCAGAATCTAACAAGGTAGCAGGGCCTTTTTCTTCCACCAGTTGATCGAAATCTATGTCACCAATCATTAGGGTTAGCTCTTAACAACTTAGGTAATATTGGTATGTTCATATCCCTCCCTCATATCTTTCAAGTTTACTTTGTAAGAGTCAACTAGCTTCTAGTTTGAGAGAGATGATCAGTTCTGCCTCCCTCCTCTCGTTAGGGCGTTGAAATTTGAATGGTGTACGACTTTTAATAAATAGGAAATAAATTCAGTTGAATATTCTCAAGCAAAAACGTTAGTTATTGCTTTCACATAAGAGAATTTATTTTTTTTACAGGAGAAGTATTCACGAAATTCTGACTTGCTTTGTTGCCATTCTCTGAGAAGATACGGTGAGAATGTCCGGCTGACGGTAATCATTTCAGTAAAGTAAGAAAAATCGAATAAATAAAATTGATCTTATTCGAATTGTATGTGTTACCTCCATTCCCACTCCAGCGCTCAGTCAAGTGGCGTTTCCCTATCCATTTTACTGCCGGGGTCCCACTACCTTCTGGCTTGAGGAAGGTGATCAATTCTAAATAAATATCTCTATAATTATTTTCTTGTGCAATTTACACTATAGTACTGGTTCAACATTGAAATGTATATCACTTCAAGTGAGATATATATATATATATATATATATATGTATATCCAAATATACATATATATATACATATATATATATATATATATATAAATATATATATATATATATATATATGTATATCCAAATATACATATATATATATATATATATATATATATATATATATATATATATATATATATATATATATATATATAAAGAGAGGACTAGTTTTGAGAATGCTGTTCAGGATTTTGAGGGGTACCACTTTGTTTGCAATGAGCATTTTTAATGAAGTCATTAGCGACGCACCCTTTTCCCGCCTCATAGAACCTGTCAAAAGTTTACTTGTAGCAATGCACATATTATGCTGGGTATCAAATACTACCAAAATGACTATAAGATAGTGCTTACGTAAGAAGGAGTATTCTCATTGGTCAATAAATGGTCAAATATGAAGTTAAAGGCTAAAACAGTAAGCAACTGCCCTTGCTGACGATATAATGAGTGTAGAAAATTTAGATTTTCTATAAGAATATCATGATCGGTTTTGAAATAATCCAAAATATAATCAGAAAGTTAATACGCGTGTAGGTGATGTTTGAGGTCAAACGACGCCCAATAACCTGGTAATGTTAGCCGTATGCTCTTTTCAAATATCAAAATGCTTCTTTTATATATAAGTATTAGCCTTAACGTATGGTCACATACGACACCTTAATGGCGCTTACCATACATTCGCACAAACGCAAAGAAAACATTTGGAAGATTCTTGTTTGTTCCGAATTTAATGTATTCCAATCAAGAGACTTTTCTTGTTGCAATTAAAAGTGTTTTATTGCAATTAAAATAATTCTCATTGCAGTTAAGAGTAGTGAGTAACACGTTGTGGTCAGCAAAAGGCCTGTTTTGTGGGTGATGATTAGATTATAATCTTGATTCTCTCTTTGATTCTATTTCATTCCTGATAATACTAAATTTACTTCCCATATCTTTACACGTTCCTTAGTAATCCATTCAGTTCTAGCTACTTTATAGAAGCACTATGAAAAATAGTTACCTTTGTCAGTGTATTTAACTCACAATTTTTGGAGATTATCTCTTTCTTAGGTAACACTTTTCCCTTTTAATAATCTAAAACAATCAGAAATTCTAAAACCCATCATCATCATAATCATCATCATCATTATCATCTTTTTATCTTCGTTGTTGATTCCCCAGGATTCGCCACACCCCTCTATCACGGGCGTCGTAGAGCGGAGACGTGATACGTGATGTCTGCCATTTTTGCAACATGACCAAGCCATTACCATTTGAGTTTCAGTAATGGATTTATGATGACTTTGATTCCTATTTTTGTCCTAGTATACTGCGCTGTCTTGTGATCTCTTCAAATGATGTTGAGCATGATTCTCTCGTGTGCACGTTACATAGTTCTCAGTTTGAGGGCCAGTCTCTTTGATAGATTCTATGATTCAGCTCCTTAGGTGACTATCGGGACGATGCATTGGCTGTAGACCCCCCTCTCTTTAGGACTCGTGGAATTTTTTTGTTCTTGAAAGAGACCATATAATTCACGATTTGTTTTTATTATTTCAATACCATGTTCCAGTAGTTTCTCATTCAAATTCAACTACGCCGTCAGTGAGTAAGATTTTTTCCCACTAGAATGAAACATTCTCTTCAGTCATTCTCTTCCAGGTAATTTTGTTCTGTGGAGCTCCCTTCCTTTTTCCTTTTCATTATCACTTGTTTTCTCCCCTTTTTCTTTCTTTTTTCTTCCTGCATTCTTCTCTGCTCTATTCATTGTTTTTTCCTTCCTTCTAATTTCTGATCTCTATCCTTTTTCTTCTTTTGCTTCTTCTCTCTGTATCTTATAATTTTTTGTCTTTTTTCTTCCTTTCTTCCTCTCATTCCTTTATTTCACCCTTTTCTTTCTTTCTTTCTTTCTCTTCCCTTATTCGTTCGTTTGTTTGTTTCTTTTGCTCATTTCTTTCTTTCACCCCTTTCTTTCTTCAACTCCTCTCTTTTTTCTTTCTGTCTTTTTTCTTTCGTTCTTTCTCTTATTTGTTTGCTTGTTTCTTTCTTTCTTTTCAGCATTCCTTCCTCTCGCCCCTAATTTATCATACTCCTCTCTTTCTTTCTTTTATTCGTTTGATTGTTTGTTGCTTTTTTTCTTTCTCTTATTGGTTTCTTTCTTTCTTTCTTTCGCTACTTCATTCCTCTCCATTCTATCCATTATATTTCCTTTCCTTCCAACTCCTTATCTCTCTCCTTTTTCCCTTCGTTCCTTCCCTCTACATTGTTTTCTTCTTTGTCTTCTTTCTTTCTTTCGCCCCTTCCTTTCTTCCACTCCTTTCTCTCTCTCTCTCTCTCTCTCTCTCTCTCTCGTTCCTTTTACATTCTTTCTATTTCTGTTCGCTCTCCTTTCCTTCCTCTCTGTATCTCTCCCAATCAACTGTTTCTCCCCCTTTTCAACTGGCCAGAGCCACCATACCATCTCACGTATTAATGAGGGACCAAGGTGCCGAAAACCCCTCCAGACGTCGTCAGATTGGCGGCAAAAAGACGCTGTCTGCGACTTAATCATGCGAAGAAAGTAGCGAAACTGGGTAGTGGAGGAGAGCTACAAGACACAGCTGCAGACAGCAGGAGATTCCGTGATTACCAATTAGTCATATAATGAACGAGTTAAGGACGTCAGGTGGCCCGATAGACACTACAGATGCTCTACATCTTGGAGGCTTGTTGAGAAATCGTCGCTTTTGCGCGTCAATAATCATACGTGGACAATGAAAATATGGCGCGCTTGCCAAATACGTAGCTATGTAATTTTGGGGATTGGCACACACACATACGCACACACACACACACACACATACAAATATAAAGAAATAAATTTTCACTGATATATTTATGTGAACATAATTTTACGTGCAATTAGAGTCATATATGCAAGCACATAGCTTTATAAAATTCAGAGTGCACGTACATTCATATACATATTTGTTATTTGTAGAAGCAATTTTGCATACATATATATGAGTGTGTGACCTTGCAAATAAATATATATATTCATATATATGCATATATACATATTTTCATCTGTGTGTCTGTCCACAAATCTGTTTATGTATACGTACGCATGATTTTATGTGCAATTAGATAGATATACAGCATTCATATTCATATAAATCCAAGTACACACACACACACGAATATATATACATATATATATATATGTGTATATATATATATATATATATATATATATATATATATATATATATATATATAAAGACGGACGTTAAAAGACTGATGATGGAGATGATATATTTGTATATGCAAATATATTCGTGCATATATAACGCTATGAATATATATATATATATATATATATATATATATATATATATATATATATATATATATATATATATATATATGCATAAATGTCTATATACATATATATATATATCGAAGATATGCCGTGGTGGTTAACGGAATCGTTAAACTGACTTTCAAATCCTTGTTTGAATTCACTTTGCATTGATGCCCTCGGGAACGGAATGAATCTACACCCGCTAAGAGATCAATTCTTGGTATCTCTGTTGGAAAGCAACTAAAATTAAGATATATATGCGTGTGTATGTGTGTGCATATATATATGTATGTATATTTATACAACAAGTCAAATGATATTAATGGTTAACATGGTCTACTGATTAATGTTTTCAACAGAATAAACTTTCTACTAATGACTCGATTCGATCTTGAATATTAAACCTTTTTAAGTAGTATTTGTGTCATAGTTGGCTCCCCTGAAGTTGAACCCTAATAAGAGGTGACTAACATCGACTTACACACGAGTACACACGTGAATTCCAACGATTTCGTCTTTTCAATCTTAATTTTATTCAGCAAATTTACCGTTCTTAAGGGTCACTATTCATATGACGTCATAGAAACGACGAAAGAGATAAAGAGAGAGAGAGAGAGAGAGAGAAAGGAAGAGAGAGAAAGAAAGAGAGAGATGGGAGAGAGAGAGAGAGAGAGAGAGGGAGAGAGAGTTGTGATAAAACGATCTGGTTGGTCACTGAAGAGAAACCGACATGCAACTAATGTTTTTGGTGGCATGCCGTGCTGGGGGTGATCAATGAGAAATAATTGGAAAAGAGGATAATCAATGAATAAGTTGTTTTTTTTGTCTTTTGCTGGACAGTGATCTCTAAAAACGTGTGGATTTTCAAAACAAAAGCAGATACTGACCGTGGAATCATTTCCGCTTAAACTTACATTGCAAAACTTATATTAAAAAGATATCTGAGTGTTGTATTCAAAGAAAATTTTTTTCTAGACATAGGAGTGAATGTTCAAATTTTAAGCCATCTTGCTCCGTTGGTGCAGCGTGATACATACATACATACATACATACATACATACATACATATGTACATTCACATGACCAGCCAGACCAACTTGAAAACTGAAAGACTTTTGACAGATTTAGTGAAAATTCGGTTGACAGTTTCAAATACAAAGCAAGAAGAATACGTCGAGAATAAAAACGAAAGACTCGTGAGTGAAAAAACTCCCCAAAAGTATATTGAAAAAAAAATACATAGATTACAAATGCGCCAATGTTCAACAACCTCCGCATGGACACTTGTCTATTGTATATCACTTACACACGCACACACACACGCACACACATGCACACACACACACACACATAGACACACATATATACATATACACACACATATACATATATATATATATATATATATACATATATATATATATATATATATATATATATATATATATATATATATATATACGTATATATATTTACAAACCTCCAATATTGAAAAGCAATTATTACCCTGTGAGACATCATACATATATATGCTTATATATATATATATATATATATGCGTACATATATATATATATATATACATATATATATGTATATATATATACGCATATATATATACATACATATATATATATATACGTATATATATTTACAAACCTCCAATATTGAAAAGCAATTATTACCCTGTGAGACATCATACATATATATGCTTATATATATATATATATATATATATATATATATATATATATATATATATATATATATGCGTACATATATATATATATATATACATATATATATATATGTATATATATATACGCATATATATGTACATACATATATATATATATGCGTATATATATATATATATATATATATATATATATATATACATATATATATACATATATATATATATATATAAAGAGAAAGAGAGAGAGAAGGAAAGAGAGGGAAATATATATATAAATATATATGTATTTATATATATAAAGAGAGAGAGAGAGAGAGAGAGAAGGGAGGAGAGAGATAGAAAGATAAATAAATATCCGTATATATATTTATATATATATATGTGTGTGTGTGTGTGTGTGTGTGTGTGTGTATGTGTGTCTTGGGAGTGAGAGGGAATCCGTCAAATAACAAGTGAAAAAATGTTGAACACAGAAATGCCTGGAAGTATGGCTAAACGAGAGAATTCTTGAAGACTTATATTATTTTTACTTCCAATAAAGGGAAATATTTTCTTTTCTATTGATGCTGAAAGATGGAGGTTTCAAGATGAAAAAAAGAGGGTCAAGGTTGACTGTAGACTGATCGGTTAACCACGGAAATTTCAGTCCATGCATTTCTATTGCAAATTCAATGAATTATCCATTTCATTTCGATCGATTGACGCTCATTTTTTTTTCTGTGAGTCAGTGCTTTTATCCTGTGATGGATTACTTGCATACCATCATATCATATCATCTTGAAATAGGAAAAAAAAAGGCTTTTATCTTTGAATAGATAACTAATACTCTTCACGATCTGTCACAGTGGATAGTTTAAAAGAGGGGTAAATGTCATTGAAAGAAAAAGTGCTCTCAGACAAGCGAAGGTTTACAGGTGAGCCTTGCAGACCATTACTACTGCTGTGAGTTTGAACCTCACTGGTTGGCCCAGCACTTTGGCCCCAAGTCAGACTAAGCTTATAGAAATGAAGAAAGAGGTGCAAAAAACAAGAAACAATAATTATTATTAACATATTTCTTCCGTAAAAATGTATTCGTCCTTTAGAAAGAAATAAGCCTGTGCGTATTTGAACGATAAGCTTTAGATAATAACTAAGACTTGTAAATTTAGCTCAATCAGTATGACTAATTTCCTAGAAATCTAATTGGTCGTGAGTTCAAATTACCGTAGGGGAATGTAGATTTTGGGGAGGATAAATGAACTTCCATTTTTGACTTGGACAAAAAGAACAAAGACAAGCAATCAGAAAACGTAAAAAGATGTTAATTAGCATTTTCTTCAATTCACTTCTTAACGCATATGACGTAACTTCTTTCTTTTTCAAATTGGTGTGTTGTCCATATTTTGCGTTCCGCGTATTACTTTGGTGAAGAAACGCCATTGTTCTCCTGTATATATGAATTGAGGGATATGTGAGAATATATATATATATATATATATATATATATATATATATATATATATATATATATATATATATATATATCATTGTAGCATTATGCAATGCTCTTCCAGAGCAATATGGTGGATGACACAATTATATATATATATATATATATATATATATATATATATATATATATATATATATATATATATGTATATATATATATATGTGTGTGTGTGTGTGTGTGACAAAAAATAGTAGTATTTAAATTAAGTTTATTATACTAACAAGTTCCACTTTTATCAAAAGTAAGGCAAAACTTGTGGGTGTAATGAATTTGATGTAAATACTACTTGTTCTTATCACCCATCAGATAATATTGTCAGATATCGTATCCAACACACACTCGCACACAAACACGTGAACACACACACACACCCACACCCACACCCCCCCCCACACACACATATATATATATATATATATATATATATATATATATATATATATATATATGTGTGTGTGTTATTATATGAAAACGAGTGTACGGGCGTAAAAGATATAACACGTTATTATTTGAGGAGTTTCAGCCCCTAACAACAATCGTGTTTATCCAAGACGTTTGACTAGTTTCTTAATATGATTTTAAACTAAGACATCATGCTACTCAAGCTGCTGATAACATCTACGAAGCATTTGGAGTGACCACTATTGAAGTACGAACTGTTCAACGTTGCTTCAATAAGTTTAAAACTTTGAAAAAATAATTGAACAGACGTGGATGCTAACGGACACAAATTGAGTGATCAATTAAGCACAAACTCTCATCATGAATAAAAAAACTATAAACCTTTTTGATGGGGATTTTTAAAAAAGATTTTGAAAATATAATAAGGAGTAAATGTTGAAGGAGTAAATATTCAGCATAGCTCCACGGGGGCGGCCTGTACTTGTGACACTTAGATAAATTGATAGCCAGCCAGATAAAACAATTTTAAAATTCAAACTTATGTTGACAGATTTGTTGACAGTTTTGAATGATGCTTTGGAAGAAGACCTCCCGTTTTTTCCCTTCCCTCTCCCCTCGTTTGTGCAGGTGCGTATAGTTTCTGCTATGAGTACTCCTTCACTCTCTCTAGTCTACTTACAAACACACATACACATAGTTTCGTGAGTAATTATTGGCATATCCTCACACTTTACAGGTGTGGTATTGGCACACAGTGTACGCTTCGTCTCTATCTGTAGAAAGAACGCTGCAGGCCTTTGGTGGCTTTTTACAGTTTACACAAAAGTCTCTTCCTACAGCACTATGATCGTCCATGGTTACACTAACTGGAGAGTTATTCTGGGAAACGTGCCAAAAACATTTTTTTTCTTTCTTTCTATTCATCTGGGGGTTTTTTTTCTAAACGATTTTTCTTTAAAATTTCGAATGTAAAATCGTCTTTTCTTATTTTGACTTCATATCTACGTTGGGGGATGCTGTGATATACGATATAGACACGCAGGGCGGAGGAAAGTTGTTTTCTTATCACGGGGTGGAGATGCTGTTGAGCAATACTTCTTAAATTAAAGAAATATTCACCCAAGGGTGAATGAAATTATTTTTTGGGGGGAGGGGGGTCGAACGAATCTTTGGAGGGTGGGCTTGGGTGAAAGAATGAGTTATCGTATTTCACGGTATATAAGACGCGCTATTTTTTTCTAATTTCTGTCTCGGGAGGCGAGCGCTTTATCAGTTATTGCTAACGTTACTATGCTATTCAAATAATGTAAACAGACAGTCACTGTGGGGATTAATATAGATTTGAATTGATAAGAACAAAATAGAATAACCCCGATAGTGAGGAGAACTATGTTGATCAGGGAGAGGGAGGTGATCATTTTAATTTTTTCGAGAATATGCCGACAAAAATCGAGGTACGTATTACACGGTGATGCGTCTTATTTGCCCAAAATACGGTAATTTACTCAGATATCTATATTTTTTTTCTATATATTTGAAACGCATTTTTAGGTAGATATACGAAATTGGAAAGCATTGTCTTAGAATCTAAATCTGAGTCCTGAGACTGTTGCTTTACTTTAATTAAGCAAGATAAATTCGAATCACTTTTCGGTGAGAATTTTCTATCTTTCCTATTTTTTCTTTTACATATTTTTAGGATGTCAAAAATAAATGTATTTAAAACGAACACTTATGAGACGAGTTAATTTTTTTTATTCACTTTTGAGAATAAGAAGAAAGAAGTAAAACCGTGCTTCGCATCAATGAATCCCCGTAGCCTGCACGTGTTTTAGAAATAATTGTCAAATAAGAAATATCTAAAATTATCTAAATGAGAAATAACTACTCCCCCTTTCTAGATCTTGTATCTAAAATTATCTAAAAAGAATACCCGCTCGAGATTTGGGCATTGTTGGTCCAAAATAACATTTTAGATGACACATACGCACATACACCCGCGCGTGCACACACATGCACATACACACACAGAGTTTTTCTTACCGATGATTCCAAATAAATTGAAACAGCCTCCAAAAGTTGTGAAGGTTTCTATACCATTTTATATGTGCATGTGTTCGTGAGTTGGTTCATGTGTTGGTGTTTTCCAAAGCTCCTGGCCATACTATCTTGTCTACAGACTAAAAAATTCAAATCAATACTCCACTAGACTCCCTTCCAAGAACATTGTTTTTGATTTTTTTTTTTCATGAGGAAGGGGATCATTTTGACGAGTTTAATGATAACATCTAGATTCTTCAGGATCAAAATATTCATTGATGTTTTCCGGTGGAAAATGCCAGTGATGTCATAAATAAAATTCATTCTGACCATATTTATTCTTTGAAGTATTTTTTTTACATGACTTGAAATTTTGATGCTATGGTTGTTCAATTATTGACTGCGGTGCGTATATGTATAAAATGATACAGAAGGATGTATTCATTGGAAGCGAACGAAAACATAAGGGATTTTAGTGCTGGGTTGATGAGATTCTGTAATGAGGGTGATTGACTCTATAGTGCGCAGAGTATGGTAACGAAGGGAGAAGAGAAAGATTTGACAAACTGGGAGTTGAAACGATGAAGATAGGTAGACACATAACACTAGAAGATTGAAGAAGTCATGAGGAGAAATGCCATGTGAACGGAAAGAAAGGAAGAATGAAGGACGAAGGAGAAAAAAGTATGACTGAAAGAAAAATAAAGAGAAAAATGAATGAAATAATGAAGGTAGTAAGGAAGAAGACAAAAGAGTGAGCAGAAGAATAAGGAAGCAAAAAAAGGAGGAAGAAGAAAAGAATGGAATAGGAAGAGAGAAAAAAAAAGAAAAAAGAAAGGAAGAAAGAAAGAGTGAAAAAGAAAGAGAGAAAGAATAGAAAAGAAGAAGAAAAAAAGAAGGTAAGGATGGAAAGAAAGAAAGAAGAAAAAGAAAAGATCGACCCGAGTGTCTCGGAGGGAAGACTGAAGAAGAGAAGGGAAAAATAAGTTTAGAAAGGTAAAGCTTCAAGTTGAATGTAAAATAAGCCAAGTTTTCAGGAGATAAATGTATATTTTTCATAATGGAAACAGGTTTTTTTTCAACATTGCTTCAGTTTCTCCACCGCTTGTTCCGAATTCAAATCACTGGACAACGAGTTGTCCTTTTGTAATTTCTTTAATAGAATTTGCGTTGTCAAGGTAAGAAAAGGAGAAATTCCTGGACACGAAACGATGCAAAAAAACGTGGGGGGCATTGCACGAGAGCGGAAGGAAGAGGGGACAAATGAGGAAAGGATTGAATGTCTCCTGTAAAAGGAAGGGGAAGACAGGAAAGAAGAGAGGAACAAGGGATAGATGAGTGAAGAGCTGAACGTGTTCGAGAATGAGGGGGGAGGTGAAAATTCTATGAATAGGAAGTGCCTTTACACTGAGCTTAACGGTAGCCGAAGGCAGCCTTTAAGCGAGTAATTATAAGGATTAAAATAACGAAGAATAACGAAGAATGATTATCCCGTGGCGTATAGAGCAAATAGATTTATAACTCGACTAACTTCCCTGACGTACACGACCCCTGAAGCATACACGCACGCCCTCTCTCCCTCACACATACACACACACACACACACACACACATACACACATATATATATATATATATATATATATGTATATGTGTTTGTGTGTGTGTGTGTACGTATGTTTGTGCGTACGTATGTGTGTGTGTGTGTCAGTGTGTAATTTCCCTATGTATTTTTTTTGTTCCAAGAAGACGTCTTTCTTTCCCCGAAAGAACGGTTGGTTCAAAAAGGGGCAGTGACTTTTTTCAGGGGTGGGGCAAAGAACAACTTTGTATAAAACACAATGCTGAAGCTTAAAGCTACTACGGACTCGCAGTAGTGCTCGCTCTATCACGCATGGGCCGGCTCCTCTTCTACCCCCAGGGGTACATGCATGCAAGAGATAGAAGGGCACACGCACATGGCAGAGACACGAACAACGACTTTGCATTTGATAGACATGTGTGTCACTCTCCTTAACTTCATCTCTCAGTCAATCTCACTTATCCCTCCGGATTGGCTTCGTAGATTGTTTAACAACTCTCAAATATATGCTTGTCTACCTCATCCGACCAGTCGACTGATATATATATATATATATATATATATATATATATATATATATATATATATATATATATATATATTGAAATAGTCTAGAGAGCTTCACAGCTTTAAATACTAACTACGCTTCTCGAAAAAATCTTTGTGCCAATTCAGTCACTCATTTCCTAATATCTGTTCATATAATTTATATAATTTTTGACATTATTTTTTTTCTTATTTTACACATACTTTGATACTTTGGTTATGGCATTATATAATCATTTCTTCTTGTTTGGATCATCAGTAGTTTACCGAGTAATTGTTTCGGGGATTTGAAAACAAAACAGTCATATTAACATGGCGGCCCAACGGTGTTCATCAAAGATCGACTCCTTTTCAGCTATCATCTTAATGTTCAACTCGTTTCATACAGCATGCAGTTTGTTATTTTATATAGGGTATTGCACATGGATAATGTGTGATTCTTCACATCATTTTTTTTAACCAGGGCTTACTTAAATGGGTTACCACAAAAACCTATTCGACAATGAGGAAATAAATAGTATAGCAACAGACGTGAATCATTGTTCGTGTCATCCTTGTGAATATTGGACCTGTTGTGTTGGTTTTAATCTCAGATTGCATCCATGCTTGGAATGAAAGCAAACCACATTCTAGCTGGTACTAACATCCCAGTGGGCTCTTCCGTTAATAGACAATATGTTACTTGTTTTATAAATGTATATCACATGACTCATTCCTAGATACATTTATCGTAAAGAGCAACAGAAAGAACAATGCTTGGAACAACTCTACGATGTGGAAAGAGACCAACATGGACCCAATAGTAGATCAAGATGAAACATGATAGAAGCGATTAAGAAAAAAAATGAAGATGGCCAGGACATAGCTAGAAGGGAAGATAACGAATGGGGCAAAAATTAGTCGATTGGTGTACAAGGGAAAGCAATAAATGCATTATACATTGCTAATGTTTTTGTTTTTTTACTATTGGAAAGCATTTCAAATGATCTGCATTAGGAATGTCAAGTCTCAACGCTTTCCTGTGTGGTAGTGCTTCCTGTTGCCAGTCATCTGCTTCACTCCGGATATTCACCCAGGCCCTACTCTGAGTATATTTGGGTACTGATGAAGTATCTGGTGCCGGTGTCGAAGCGTCTGGTAACAGAATCAACTTCAAGAGTGAAGATAAAATGGAATGACGAAGTGAATTCAGTGAAATTCTTGATAAAAAAATGAAGATGATCAAAAAATTCTCTCATGCAGATAATTTTGGTTGACCCCTGGCAGATAGAAGGCATGAACAATATTTGTTACAACGTTATTAGATCGCATTTGGTTTTAGACTTTAGCGGAGATCTAAGTTAGGGTTGACTTTCAAAATATCTCTTCAGGTAGGTCCTGGGTGTAGGGAGAGTGTGTCTAGCCTCTGCCCCTTACTGTGTCCACCTGCCCTACTCTGGCAACTCACAAGTTACCCATGACCATCGATCTGATTCTCCTATTTTTGTCACTGTCTAAAGATAATAACTTTCCTATATTTACGCCTTCTCGTGGGTGGGGAAAGGGTCCAAGGAATCACCGGAACAAAGATTTCCCTCTGCAGTTGGGACCTTACCATGTCTCATGTGACAACATCAACCAATAAAATGAACCCCGCTCATTTGTAAACATCTGTAACCCTGCAATTGAAAGGCAGCCAATTTGCATATTCCATGTCAATTTAGCACGTATGCATTCTCAACTGCTGGACGAAACTTTCCAAGATCAATCTGTCCTACTTTTTGTCTCAATTCTGTGAACAATACCAGGGGTCAACGATCCCGAGGGCGTAATGTTTCCATCGCTTTCTGGATTTCAGCTGCGTGGAGTCATTTACACAGGGATCAGCTTTTTTCTCAACAATAGCAATTCTCTCTTCTAGTTGAAGAGGGCTCAGAATTGACTCGTGTTTTTGCTTGGTACGTTTGTAGTATAAAAACATTTTTTCCTTTATTACATTTATCACTTTACTGCCTAGAACCTCATATACACATTACATCGTAATATCCATGGAGTCGTAAATGTATGAATGTAAGTATCTTAAAAAGACTGTTTGGCAGGATCTGACCTGACCTATTCATAATCGTCAAACTTAGGGAAAACCAGCGATTATTACCTACTTCGAGTGAAAATCAGATCATACGCACTATTTTCCTACCATCATGATAATGACACGTTTGCGGCTTCCATTTGTTCTGCAATTAACTCATAACCCTAAACATAACAGATCCTTTGTAGTTAAATTCAATAAATGATTGAGTTTTCTGTTATTGAAATCTTTGAAAGATGAATTCACAGATAAAATTACGTCCGTGAACAAAAGTTGTGATCAGAGGAAATTTCAAAATTTGTGATGGAAAAAAAATCATCACCAGTCTTTTATCGTCCGTTGTTTAACATAAACCTCCCCCAGGGCTTGCCACACCCCTCTATCATGGGCATCGCAGTCAATGTTTTCTGAACCTATCTATTCTTGCTATCTCATATTCTGTCAGCCTCAGTTCAGTGTTTGATCTCTGGAGATCCATGTTGCGAGTGTGATGTCCACCGTTTTCGGAATTCTACCCCCCCAATACACTGTGCTGTCTTGTGATCTCTCCATGTCATTCTGAGCATTATTCTTTCATGTGCACGTTGCATGCTTCTCATTTTGCGGGCCTCTTTCTTGGTTAAGTTTCTTGTCTCAGCTCTATGGATAACTATCGGTGAGATGCATTGATTGTATACTCTTGATTTTCAGGAGTAATGGGATTAAAAAGAATAGTGCAGTGAAATCTACAGGGGAAAAGTTTTGACTTCAGTACGGAAAAGGTAACAATCGCCGTAAACCGTTAGAAAAAAGCAAGTCT
The DNA here is from genome assembly GCA_963457665.1 of Thysanoteuthis rhombus. Taxonomy (NCBI): domain Eukaryota; kingdom Metazoa; phylum Mollusca; class Cephalopoda; order Oegopsida; family Thysanoteuthidae; genus Thysanoteuthis; species Thysanoteuthis major. The sequence goes on along the minus strand of OY735216.1, from coordinate 44,763,776 downwards.
ACTGATGATACTGCCGAGCAGCAGCTCCATTTCAAATGTTGCAAATATGACACAACATACGGCTATTGACCTAGTATTGATTGATCTTTCACACGCGTTGTATTTTCCAAACAAGTCATACTCAGACATTTTTATGCTCCATTTTGGACAGTATCTCCAAAAATATCAAGATATCGAAAAAATTCCTAGAAGAATATATCAACCGGAATCGTTTTTTTATCAGAAACCTCAATTTAGTCAGGAGGTCACCTAATTTTATAGGAAACCAGGAAAAATAATTTGATCACTCAATTACGATGATTACCGGCCGTGTCAGCGTGTGCCCATACCTAAAGAGTCGTACTGCGACCTAATCACTGACCCAAGACCTGCAGGAAGACGTTTTCTCCGTTATGTAGCCGTATGGAAACAAGACCCGAAGACAGGCAACATCAAGCCAGGAGGGATGCGTAGACCGCAGCAGATAGAAGGTTGACCTCAAGGCGTGTATCCAGACGAGGGTATTGGACCGTAGGGTTGAATGGGGAAGGTGAAGATGGCAGTGGACAGTGAAAGAACCCACAGAGTTGGACACACACACATATATATATATATATATATATATATATATATATATATATATATATATATATATATATATATATATATATATATATATATATATATATGTGTGTGTGTGTGTGTGTGTGCGTGTGTGTGATTTTGTGGTGTTATTGACACAACTGTCAACTAAAATAGTAACCTTAGTCAACATAGATTTCTTCAGTTTTGAATTGATTCTGACTGGCTATGTATAGATGCTTGTGTCAACGTACAGGCCATAAATATGAAGCTAGAGTGATAAAAATTTAGATATTACTGACGATATTTTTCTCGTTTTTTTTTTCAAATCCATTCTTATAATTGGATGGAGTATTTATCAATTTTTCGATTAGTTCTTACCTTCATCCAAACTTTCAGTTTATCTTCATCACAACTTTGAATCGGATAATAATACTACGGCTATATCCAACAACGGAGGCTGAAAAACTGCTGCCAATGTTGATGTCTACAAAGATTCGTTTGTTTTTTAAAAATCCACCCTCAAATGAGTTTTAATGGGAAAGGGGGGGGTTAATTGACAATGTAAATTTATCATAAATTGGCCCTTTAGTTTAGGTCTAGCGGCGTTCATACTTGGCTTTTAAAAATTCGTACTTTGCAATGATTAAACAAAAGATGATAGAAGTAACTTTTTCATTGATCACCCTTTTTTCCAATATTTTAATTGATCATCCCCAAAACAGAATGATGGCAAAAGCCATTTCTATTAAACAACTAACCAAACCTGTTTATTCATTCTCGTGTCGCGGTCGCCAAGCTGGCATCCTATAAAATAATGGTGTGTGATCGATTCAGAATGCCATTAACATTTACCTGTAGGTCAAAAGTGAAAAAAAAAAAAGAAACACATGAAGGAAAGTATTGAAATCAAATAATCATTCATTTTGTTGGCAGGGGAACAAGCCAGACAGCAGAGGGGTCAAACTCCACCCCCACCCCCATTCGCTCATTTAATTTAGGAGAGATTCACGGATTGCATTTCCAACGTTTCAATATTAGAATTGCAGTCAGTGAAAAGTTGCTTCTCCTAAATTAAGTGGAGATTGTTCTTGTTTCCGCTGTTACTGTGGGAAAATAAAACTCCAGTCTCTGACTTGAAGTGGAATTTGTCAATATGTATTCACTCGCGTCTGTCTGTCTCTCCATACAATATCTATAATAGTTCCCAATGAATTTCTATGACATATCATTGAAGTGTGGGCGATCGTCTAAGGAAGAATGGATTACATTTGAGGGCAGATACAGTCATTTCTCACAGATATTTCTCCTGTATCGTAGCTCTATGTCGTTAGAATATCTCTTGCAGTCCCTGGTGAATTCCAAGTATACATTTTGGTAGAGTGGGCCATGGGCGGAGGGAGAATCGATTGAATTTGGGGGCAGATCCAAAATTTTTGCATCTACCTCCTTTGCATCGTGGCTATATATGAACTTATTTCCATTCTATATTTAATGACGACCAGGTTGATAGATGTATAGACTCTGTGGGCGTTTTCTAGTTTCTCAGTCAAGTTACAAAACCAAGACAATCGTCGAAAGACGATGGAAACGTCGTATCTTACTTAGTTAATTTTTTTAAACTGCGACGAAAGTCGATAGCTCTATGAATGCTAGAATCATTTTCGTTCTGACCAAATTTGAATAGGTCAAGAGCTTTCATAAAGAAAGAAGGATAGAGAAAGTGGGCGAAGAAAGTGGGATATTTCCCTTTTTTTTCGACTCATACTTCATTAAATGATTTTAAAAAAAAAATTATTCTTGAAATGAAAATTTGACGTTCACGATTAAAGAAGCCAAAGCAACATTTCAACAATTTAAAGTCAGAGTTATGATTTATAACTTAGAGGGAACACAAATCGATATAAATTTCTCGGATAAAAATCAAAATGTAGCAAGGCTTGAGAAAACTATTCTGTTTTCCAGAGTCTTTTTTGAAATCTCTTGACAGCTATACATTATTTTTTCTTAATCAATTGGAAATAAATAGTTTTAATACAGGGGCAAATGTTGCCAAATGCTATCAAAAATTGTGTAAACAGTCTTTTTCTTTTTCTTGTTTCTATCCCAGGAACCAATTATTTATTCTGATGAAATATTAATTAGGTTGTAAAGTGCTCACGACATAATAATAAAAATAACATATGAGACAATAACAAAATGATGTTGATCAAACATTGTCAGATATTTAATTAAGTTGTAAAGCCCCCCCTCCACTCATCATGTGAATTATCAGAATAACATGATAACAAAGGGGGTAATAAGTGACTTTTGTATTGTATATAATATAAATAAAAAATTCAAAGACATATTTTTCGATTCTCAGTACTTATGAATGTAATTATTCATCAGAATAAAATAAGCCTTTGCGTTTTTCTAACAAAAATATTCGAGTGTATGTATGACTAGTTAGTTGGTTAGGGAGTCGCTTAACAATCACTTGGCTGAGATTTCAAATCACCGTGAAGAAATGCTAATGTTATATATCTATTTAGTTTGACACGACTGAAGAGTTTACTCCCCTGAATTGGGAGAGAGTATTGTTTCTTGTTCTTGTTGCTACGGTATGAAAAATGATTTTTCTTTCCGATATTTCTAATTCAACAATTTTCTCAGCAATTTCTCCTTTAATAAATAAGTATTTCATTGAAATCGTATAATATGCTGATTTTTTATCTCGGTGGACGGCAATACTTGAGACCTCAACTTTGAAGTGGTTGTTAGTAAGACAATCTTGCAGGCTAATTCGCTCATTTAGTGAATACGATCTTCATAGGTATCGCCAATAACTTGGCTTTGTGTCAGACCAAATCTCAGCTAAACTAGCTGAATAAGCACCAGAAACCTCACCGTGGAACAATGGTTAGAAAGTTAATCTCGCAAACCTGTACACAAGGGATGTTATATTCTGAGTGCTCTAAACCTATAGCTTTGCACCAAATTAATCTCCACCCGAAACATCAATATTTATAGCTACTTCTATACATAGATCTATCTACCTACCTACCTATCTATCTATCTATCTATCTGTATATATATATACATACATGTTTATGCGTGTATAAAAGAAGAACTGAAGTGACAGAAATTTGATTTTATGTGCGAATGTAACAAAAACTGTTGCAAATATTAAAAAAGAGACTGTTGAAAGAAGAATATCGTTTCTCGCACTAAGTTTAGTACGTTTCTTCTCATTGCAGAGTGAAAGGTCAACGTTTAGCGCCATTTTCAGCCAGTTTTCGAGTGCTATTTTTCAGTAGCTTTACTAAATTCATAGCTATTTTCCAGCAACTTTGGGCAAATCTGGCCACTTTCAGCTTTTAGAAATATCAGAAAATGTAGACGAGAGGGGATTGCTGAAACCTACAAGGGAAAGGGGGCTTTGGCGCACCATGATCACCAAGGCCCTAAGAGGGGGGGGGCAAGGCACATAGAAGAGAGTTGTCTACTATACAATGGTGTTTGGTAATCTTATTTAGCAGACTAATTTGCACGTTTATTGAATTCGATTTTAACAATATTTGCCAATACCGTGGCCCTGCGCCTGACGATGCTAAGCTCAGTGAATAAGTAAAGAGAGCTTCACCGCAGAGCAAATGTTGATTATCACTTCTCACAGACCAACAATAAGTTTCGAGTTCGAACTCCATCTGATTCTGTACCAGTGTTGCCAATTTAGCGCATTTCACACTAAATTCAGCGCTATTCCCGTTTTGGCAGTACAAAAAAGGGCTAAACTGGCGTGTTTTGACCATTTTTACCATAATTGGTGGATTTTGGACTCCAGCATTTTTCTTTATTAAACGCAGTTTTTCGCTTTTCGGCCGTCTAACTAGCGTGAAAATATTTGTTAAGTTGGCAACACTGTTCTGCTAACTGTTGCCATATGCTGGATTTGGCTTTGATATATCAATACGTTGTCTGTACATGGCCATCTAATATTCACGAAAAAACAGCATACCTACAATAACAGTGCCTCAGTTCACTTCAAAGTATCCTGATTGCAACCTCACAGACTTACCCCAGTGTCCCTACCACTTTTTCCCCCGAGTTCAAATCGTTCTCTTTCTCCAATGCGAAAAGCCAAACTTGTACGAAGCCAAATCTGGTCTCTACGGGTGGTGCTGAGAGACCCCAGTGATGCATTGTTTTGCATCCCCCCACCCTGAAAAATTTTCACAATTCACAATTAATTATTGAATCCATAGTTACTCAACACAAAAGTTCATTTAGTACCACGAGGCAGGATTAGAACCTTCGCTTCAGATATCCTACCTCTGAACTGGACGGCCAGTAAGGCTGAATTTAAGCAATACATTATTATTTACATATAATTTCTCCATCCACCAGAGTGCACTATTCCTATGCAAGAGAAGAGCACACACACACACACACACACACACACATATATATATATATATATATATATATATATATATATATATATATATATATATATATATATATATATATATTTAAAGCGGAAACACCCTGTATGTGAGTAGTTGTTACTTTTTCATTCATTTCTTCGTACTTGCAGCCAGACCAATCAGAGGTACTGTTTCAGATGGGAAAGCCCTTTTACTTGGTCATTGAGTGTAATGCAAAGATAGGTCTCTCTCAGAAGAGGAATACCACGGAAAACTTTCTACATGATCCTTGCTACTCATCCAGTACTGACCATGCTGTACATTACTTACCTATTGTGATCGTACAAGAATTGGGGTTACAGATTATATAAGATTGTAAAACAAATGATTTCGTAAAATCCCAAAGGATTTTGTTAATTCCCTGAACACACGGGAATTACACAGTAAACATCGAGTATAATCTTCTTCAGTCTATATCTACTACGTTTAGTTAAGTTTAACACAAGGCCACGGTGCTGAGATACCTAGTGAGGATAGAGCTCATTACTGTAGTAATGGTCAGCGCCAAATATTGCTAAGCGTTACAATGCTGATTGTGGAACTACGCAATGTCACGGGGTCCCTTGTTTCACAATCATACTGTAAATTCTCCTTCACGATTCGACCGTAATCGCAGTTGTTACTGAGAACGAGGAATGATTATTGGAGCTGAAGCCATATTTGTTACTATGAGGCTATCTACGCTTTGCCAGCACGCCTTGCCCCTCCTCAGACACAAGGCTTTTTAAATCACTGACAAATCTGAATTTGATGAAATTAGGTTCGGAATCTAATTGATAATCAACTCAATTGAATTTCTTTCCATTTACTTTCGCTAGATTTATTGAGATTACTCTTCAATATATATATATATGTATATATATATATATATATATATATATATATATATATATATATATATATATATATATATATATATATATACATATATATATATACATATATATATATATATACACGTTCATACGAAACCATATACATACACACAAGCACATGCACACACACATATGTATATATATATATGTGAATGTGCATGTCTGTGTCTTCATTTGTATATATATATATATATATATATATATATATATATATATATATATATATGCGTGTGCGTATATGTACAGATATGTACATTCATACGTATAAACTAACACACATACGCACATATATACATATTCATATATACATATATATGTGTGTGTGTGTGTGCGTGCAGTTGTGCATGTGTGTGTCTGTGAATGCTCGTATACATGTATGCATATAGACGTATGTAAACATATTTGTGAATATATGCATACATACTTACCAATGTAGGTACGTACACTCACATGTATATATCATGTGTGCATATGTGCATATGTATGGGCATATATATATATATATATATATATATATATATATATATATATATATATATATATATATATATATATACATATATACATATATGTATATATGTATATATATATATGTGTGTGTGTGTGTACATAGATGTATACATATTTAACCACATATGCAAACCCCCCAAAAAAACATCTTACGCTTGCACACACGTATGTAAACATATGTATTACAGAACAATACAGATGTATACACTTTCCATGCAATATGCATAAGGAGAAATATCTATATATATATATACACACATATATGTGTGTGTGTGAGTGTGCATGTGTGAGTGATTGCATGGGTGAATGTTGAGACATTATTAATTGTATATCTATTGATTTAATGTATATATTTAGTCTCACATGAAAGCAACGATTTTATACTTCACAACGAGATTTTAGACTGTGGACGAGATAAAGGAGAATGGGATGAGGCAGCTGATTGCAATCTCAAAAGCCGATTTTTTTCAAAGTAGAGGGGATGCTATGATATGTATATATATATATATATATATGTGTGTGTGTGTGTATGTGTGTGTGTGTGTGTGTGTGTGTGTGTGTGTGTGTGTGTGTGTGTTTATGTTTTGGTCAAATACGTCGGACAAGGAACATTTTGCTAATTTTTTTGTTGAATTTTTCTTGCTTTTGCACAAGCGGATGAACAAAATTTTCCTTGTCTCTCGCATTTAACCAGACATAAATACAGGATTGCTCACTTCTCTCTTTGTATCTCTCCGTCCCTTTTTCCTTCTTCACATATATATATATGTATATATATATGTATATTTAAAGAGGAATATATATATACATATATATACATATATATATATCTATTTCTCACTTCTCACTCTACTTTCGTCCCACGATTCACCCAAACATCTCGTCCAGATTATTATTAATAATAAAACGGTTTCACGCTCTCGCAACCTTCAAACGGATCAGCGTCTCTAATCTACTTGCAGTCCGGCGCCAAGGGTTTAAGTCCGCTTTTTGCAAGCAGCCGAGCATAACTGTAAAGAGACTAACTGATATTCAGACCAACGAATACTTAAGGGTGTCTTCAAAAACTTATCTGGAAAGTGCCGGCCCGTGAAAGCAATGACCTGTAAGCAAGAACTAGCCGGGAAAAATACCGAAAAAAAAAAATTATAAAAATAAAAAAAAGGAAAAACAACCTTCAAAATGACACCAATAATTCAGAAAGTTGCTGCTAAATCCAATGACTTTGCAATAAACTCGTTCTTACGAAAGAAGAAATTGATACCTCCATGAAAAATCAAAGAATACCATAGATTAACCTTTAATAGATTAAAAACGAATAAATCAATGGAAAATAAAAAGCCCTAAATATAAGTTTGGAAGCGTGATTGGACGACTTTTCCATGTCTACTACCAGTGCTGACATTATCCTCCTATCTTGTTCATTTTCATACATGTTATGTATATCATAGGTTATATGTGCATCTTTTTAGTTTCCATGAGAATTGATAGTCCTCTGAGATGTTTTTAAATCAGTCATTTACAACCGGCATATTTGTTCTTTAACCAGATAAACGTATGCTATTCAAAGACAAAATGAGAATCTTGTTTAGCTTCTCATTTTTATCAACTGTAGAACTTGCTGGATGATGTTATTTATTTGTAAAGAGACATTGAGTTTCGGTCAAGCACATACCTTGTCTTCACATCTTTACATAACTTTCGAAGACCAAACTTCAGGTACGGTATTTAGGGACGACGATGTTACAATTTCTCTTGCCATTGTATGCATTGAATCGTCATATAAAATGATCAATATGACCACTGTGTTCACCAAGTCTGAATTCTATAAAAATTCTTTGGAGACTCGTCAAAAATGCACCTTCATGTTGATGGCTAGCAATCTTCATCAAAGAATGAACTTTGGGAAGCAATTTAATCTGTTTTTTGTGAGTCCATCAACTTTGATAAAATTCGTACTTTATCTCTTATAGACATTAGGCTGCCTGAATTCATGGGAACGATTCGGAATTATATCAGCAAAAAATGCGCTATTCGACCGGATTTGTTGAAGCTTTATTTTAGTAGCTTCATATCTATTAATAAATTTCACAAAAATCATAATTTTGTTTACACTTCATTTTCTTTATTCTCAGAATTTTCACCATACTGTTGTAGTTTTGTCAGTGAGAGTAAATGAACAATCTTGACCTCTCTGACGAAGCCACCGCCGGTTGCAAAAATTTTGTGATCAAAGGAAATCGAATGCAAGTGTTTTATAAAATTATTGTTTTTCGTTATTCATTTATAAATATGGAAGTATCAAAATACAACTTAGCATACAACATGTAGGTTTTCATCAAATCATTGACTTAAAAGACCAGTGGCCGAAAACACTTGTTAAAGTTTGCTTTGTATATAATTCCTTTGAATTAATCATTGTTATATTGGTCTGTGTTGTTCATTTTTATCCTCCTACCACTTTAACTTGATTATTTCAAGATGGTTGTATATATATATATATATATATATATATATATATATATATATATATAAGTTGAAACGATATTGAACATTCCCACACAATTGTAATTCTACATTATAATAAGATGTTGCATCTTTTACATATTCCACATAAATGCAGGTCGTATTTCTTACTGAAATCTGATGATTTTAAGACGATAAGTTTTATACTGATTACCATTTTGTTAATTAGCATATTATGTTTGAAAGCACTGTTGAGTGTTGAGAGTATTGGAGCGACTTGTTGTCACTCGATCTCCGGCTGAAACTAACAAATATTATAGGTCTGGAAACATGAATACAATCTGTTATATACGTTTCTTGCTGGTACTCTCATATGACAATCAACATCGAACTTCAAACCCATATTCAAACAACTAACTACTGGATGATAGTGGAAAAACACGAAAGTCGCGAGAAATTACACACAATTAAAAGAGAAGCAGACAAATATAATAAAAAACTTAACCTTGAGGATGAAAACAAACCAGAGGCACTTGCTCACCAAGTAAAACAGCCAAAAGAGTGAAAAAAGCCCGAAACAAAACATGAAGAAATGAAAATACAATAGAAGTTGTGCCAAGATAAACCATTTCACCGCAAATCACCCCTGCACACCACACTGCAGATCAGAAAAAAACAAACAAACAAACAAACAAACAAACGAAACATCAGTCCTTAAAAAGCTCAGGATTGAAGACCAGAACAGAGGGTTTCATCAGTGGCTGCCCAGGATCAAAGCCAAAAGAAAAAAAAAAAAGAAAAAAAAAAAAACCCAAAACACAAAACTACCAGACTAACGTATTAATAAATGGTGCTTTCAACATCTGTCCTTGACATAGACCTTCCCCAGGATTCGCCACACTTTTCTATCATGGGCGTCGCGGAGCCAGTACTTTCTGAATTTGTCTGGCTTGTCTCTCTATCTAATATTCTGCCGGCCTCGGTTCCGCATGTATTCTCTGGGGATCCATATCGTGAGTTGCGATGTCCATCGGTTGTCCGCTATTGGTGCAACATGGCCAGCCCACTGCCATTTGAGATTTTTAATGGATTCTATGATGTTCGTGACTCTTGTCTTTTCTCAGATGTACTGCGCTGTCTTGTGGTCTCTCCATGTGGGGTCCAGCATAATTCTCTCATGTGCACGTTGCATAGTTCTTATCGTCGGAACTGTCTCTTGGTTAGGTTCCATGTTTCAGCTCCATAAGTGACTACGGAGAGGATGCATTGGTTATACACCTTTCTTTTTAGAATTAATGGGATTGTCTGGTTTTTGAAAGTTGAGCTTGCTCTGCCAAAGGCTTGCCACCCTAATGTGATTCTTAGCTTGATTTCATCTTCTTTTGAGGGTCTCATGGAGATTTGTGGTCCTAGGTCGATGTTGTAATCTACTTTCTCCAGTTCTGTGTCTTCGATATCAAAATAACTAACCGCTCATCGACAGGCAGTTCAGTCCTTGCAGCAAATGAATACGGCAGAATTGGACATTACCAAAACTGGATCATCTGTAGACACTACAACGCTCCATATGCAAAGAACTGGTACGGGCAATGACCTATACCACTTATAGCGCGAACAACAAACACTAACAGGCCAGATACTGTAGTGTAAGATTTCAAGGGAAAAAGAAAACGCGTTTTCTGAAAAATATGACTTTTCCAGCTGATAAAAAACATTGCCCCAGAAGAATCCGGGAAAAAAACTACACAAAAGAAAACTCGTAGTACATAAAGACCTTGAAATATGAATTAGTGGAATGTTACAACTCTGACCAAAATAATACCAGTGGCTATTAGAGTTCTTTGAATAATGAAAAAAAAAAGACCAATGACTTTGTTGACAACACGTATGGAAAGCCTAATATATTTGAAATACAGAAAGTAATTTTTACTTCCAATGTGCGCTTCATGTTCTTGTATGTGAATGTATGTACAACATCCAGCGTATATCACTTTTTTGTATGTGTAGAAGGAGTTTTTGAAAGCGTTGTATCTCCTGTATTTGTAAAAGCCCAGCCTTTTTTTCTCGATCTCTCGTAACATGCATAACTAAGTTGTCAGCCTTAGGTCTCTGATTAAGAACCGGCTGGTGACTCAGATAAACTGGAATCGTAGCAAACAACAACAACATCAGCAATAATAATAATAATTATTATTATTATTATCATTATTATTATCATTATTATTATTATTATTATTATTATTATTATTATTATTATTATTATTATTATTATTCGTTTAAACGTCCGCCATTGGACATAGATTCTCCTCCAGATTTTTTAGACCTCTCTAATATGGGTGTCACAGAGCCAATAATTTCAGAATTTCATCATGACACCTTATTTTTTTTGTCGGTTACAGTTTCACCTATGATCTCAGGGGATCCACATTGTTTGCAGTTGCGTGACATTCTTGCAACATGACCAATACACTGCTATATAAGTTTCCTAATGTTTTTCCCTGATAACTGTGACTTGTTGTGCCTTTAATGTTGAGTGCTGTCTTGTGATCTCTTCATTTGATGTTAAGTACGATTCTCTCGAGTGCACGTTGCATGGTTCTCAGTTTGAGGATCAATCTTTTGGTTATGTTTCATATTTCATGCTCCGTAGTTAGTTAACGGGAGGATACATTGGTTGTTGACCCTGGGGATTTTCTTGTTTTTGAGGCTTGAGCTAGCCGACCCCAGAGTGATTCGTCATTTGATTTATTCTTCTTTTGGACATTCCTTAGAGATTCGTTATCCTACGTGGATGTGATGGTCTACTTCGTTTAGCTCTGCATTTTCGATTTTCTTCACTGTGTTTTTGTCCTCAACATGTTTGTTGTATATGACATTTGTTTCACTGAAATTCATGTAGAGACCAACTTCCTTGATTTCTTCATTCAGTTTGCCTTGCATTATCTGGAGGTGAACGTCCTCAACCTAGTACGATAAATATCCATGAAAAAAAAATTCAAGCGAAGAATCACACTAGGTTGGCAAACTTTTGATAGAGCAAGCTCGTCTAATAAGAACGAGAAAAATTATATTTGTCCTGAAAAGAAAGGTATCCCGATAGTTTCCTATGGAGCTGAAATATGGCAATAGGCTGGGCGTGTTGCAAGAATGTCAGACAACTGCTGGACATCACGAATCACATGGATCAAAAGGGGTCACATACAAAATTGCAGTCGACAAAGAGTAAGATTGCGAGAAGAGTTTGATAAATTCAGGAAGTAGGAGCCCCGCAACGTCCATGACAAAGAGGTCTGGCGAATATTGCAAGAGGCCTGTGTCCACTGACAGTCGCTAAAAAGCCTCTGCTGATAGCATTGACTTTTTTTTTTTAGCTGTGAGGCTCCGAGCCTTTTTACAGCCTGATGAAGAGAATGCTGTGTCGGTAAGTATGTTGCTACACTCTGACATGTACAGGTTTTAGACCTTGTTGAATGATTGCATCCATGACTTCCCACTGAGTCGAAGGCTTTTTTGAAGTCAAGAAATGCTATGGCAAGTGGCATTTTGAATTCAGCTGATTTCTATTTTAATAGATTTAACGAATGGAGATGGTCAATGGTCTGCTAATCTGTGCTGTTTGCTTTCCTGAAGATCAGTGCTTGAGCATTTGTTCAAATGGACGATCTATGTGGTATTTCTCCGGAACAGCACTCCCGGAACCGGTTGGCTTTGGGCTCAATTGGTGGCTTCGGACAGTTGAAGATTT
>OY735216.1:44703793-44750950 GCA_963457665.1 Thysanoteuthis rhombus | reverse complement strand
ACAGGAAGAAAGAATTCATACAAAAAAAAAAAGACAAAAAAGAAAAATATTGTAAAAAAATAATTGAAATATTCCTTCCTGATTTCTCTCGACAGGATCTTGTAACCATTGCATTTTGTTCCATTTATATCATAAGAGAATCACTCATTCAAAAAGAAAAAACAAAAAATTTAGCATTATGAGATTTTGACTATCATTCTCTTTCATCTTAATTTTACTTGCTTTTCGTTGCAACTTCTCAGTATATCAGAAACTAATTTGACTCCCACATCATCATGATCATGATCATGATCAGTAGTAGTAGTAGTAGTAGTAGTTGTAGTAGTAGTCGCAGCAGTAGTAAATGAAGCATTGTCAACCATTTTTTTATCAGTATTTCTTTCGTCTCAATTTAAGTAGCTTTGTGTCCGGGGTTGTTCACGCTTATTTGTTTGTTTCTTTCTTTTAAATTCAGACTTTTTATAAAAAAGTTAGAGAAGTAACTGAGGAATTGATCACCCATACTCCAATTGTTTAATTGATCACACACCAACATGGTCAGCTGCCAAAAGATGTTGGCCAAGTTGCAGTTTCTATCGATTGATTATTTGAGATCCGTTATCTTGATTCATTTCTTAAATCAGATGAAGCGTTGTCGACTTTTACTAATTTTTTACAAGTATTTTTTTCGTTTTCATCGCGATTGCTGAAACCGTTAGTATACAGCAGTATTTTCAGATCTTCAATTATCGTTCCTATCATAATTGACATGCTTCGCATCCTGTTTGATTACTAGAATCGAGACTGGATGAATTAGAAATTCGAGGAAGATTTTAGACTGTTCACACATCTGGGACCTAAAAACGATACGGAGATAGATGCTCGATATTCAAGGTGGTTTTTTGCCACAGTTTACATCAGTGATTTTGAAGCTCTTTCATCCCACGACACGGTGAGCCAGGCACTGAAGTGGTCAAGGCACACCATCAGTATTTCAGGATTGATTTTTATCATTTGAATGAGACAGAATGATAGTAATGTTTTCACGAGTTAAACAAACTTGATATACATTAATATTATTGGTGAAAGTATATTGTTGATCATGTTTTTCGAAAGATTTTGAAGGCTTTGTGCATATTTGCCATCAATACGTATTAAAATGTCATTGAAAAAGCCCCCCTTCATTAAAAAATAGTATTAGATCAGCAGTTGCACACTTGAAAGAATGTAAAACTTTCATAAACAAAACACACACACACACACACACACACACACACACACATATATATATATATATATATATATATATTGCATCCCTGGAAAAAGTACCAGTAATATCAAAAAGTATTCAGTTATTTTTTGTCCATGCTGAGAACACCGTACCAATGCATTTGTTGGGGGGGGGGGGGTCCTCCTCAGAACTCTCGCAGTTCACCTGAAGAATATTTGCAACACATTGATGTTTCGAAAAAAAAAGTCGGCCTACACATGAACTTTCAGTGAAACAAAAGTCACGTGCAACAATTACATCGAGGATAAGAGCACAACTGTCAAAATCGAAGACGCAAAACTGGGGAAAGTAGACATACTACTTAGGACAACAAACCTCAATGAAATCCCCAAAAGAAGGAGAAATCAAGCAAATAATCACTCTATGATGGCAGGCCTTCGGCTGTGTAAGCTCAACCTTCAAAAACAAAACGATCCCAATAATCAACCATTCAACCAACGCATCCTCCCGATAGTCAATTATGGAGCTGAAACATGGAACCTATCCAAGAAACAGACTCACGAACTGAGAAGTATGTAACACATGCAGGAGAGAATTATACTCAACCTCACATGGAGAGATCACAAGACAGCACAGTATATCAGGGAGAAAACAGAAGTCTGAGACATCATAGAATCTATTAGGAAACTTAATTTGCAATTGGCAAGCCATGTTGCAAGAATGACTGACAACCAATAGACATCACGACTCACATCGTGGTTCCCAAGAGATCATATGCGAAACTGGTGCCGACAGAATACAAGATGGAGAGATGAACTAGACAAATTTAGAAAAATACTTGATTTGCGACGCCCATGATAGAGGAATGTGGCAGATCCTGGGGAAGGTCTATGTCAAACGCCAGACTAGTGATGATGATGATTAATGTTTCGCAGCACATTGGTTGCAAATCGCCGGTCGACAGCGACAATCACACGACATCTGGTGTTCATATGCAATTAGATTGTTAACCAGATTACGAGTCAGGAGAGACCAAAACACGACTCACAAGCCACGTGCGGCTCTTTGACATTTGGCATTTAATTTGAGATTCGTGGAAATATGTCTTCATCACAGTTAATAGTAAGAGAAAATAACTTTTTTTATTATCACTTACCGAATATGAGCTGCAACACAACTGGATTGAAACGTAAGTTTAATGTTAATGGTTATTAAAATATTCAACCATATCAAATGCAAATATAAAACTTAATAGGGTTAAAGGAATTATCAGCGAAGACTTTTTTTTAAATATTTGGGATTTATATGTAGTTTGTGATTCAACAATCAAAAAAATTACTGACATGGTTAAATATTATCGCACACTTTCATTCGATAATCTTAGAAACCATCGGCCAAAACCATCAACATAGGTTTTATTCAGCTTTCAAGTTGGTCTGGCTGGCCGGGCGGCTAGCTAGCTGGCTTATGTATGTATGTATGTATGTGTTACGCATATCCGCCTTAACTATGTAGTCTTAGGGCTGACAATCTCAACATTTGCTCATTACGTCTACATAATGTGCTTCGAAAATCCCTACCACTTAAATAATTATTGGTTGGTGGTTCAGTTTGCAATGTAGATTTATCCTAGTTTGTGTCCAGCAGCATCCACACTTGAAATGTTCTGAAATTCTAGATTGTTTTAATGGTCACTGCCCAACAATAGGCGAAAATTACTCTTAAATTATGTTCATCGATTCGTTTTCAAAGTTTTAATTGATCATCCCCATCACTGCATGTTGCCGAAAGGCATTGGTAAAGAGATAGTTTCAATTGAGTGACTAACCTGACCTCTGTATTATAAATTTGAGAAAAAAAACTATTAAACAACAAAAACCTGTGTAAAAGTTTTATTTTGCGGCTTTCAAATGTAAAACTTATCGTATTTTGGTTTGCATTATGGGGGAATCATGGTCAGCCTTACATGGAGAGATCACAAGACAGTACGGTCTGAAAGGAAGGAGACAGATGTCCGTGACATAATAGAAACAATTAAAAAACTCAAATGGCAATGGGCAGGCCATGTTACAAGAATGAAAAACAACTGATGGACATTATGTCTCACAACACGGATCCCTAGAGATCACATAAGAAACCAAGGCTGACAAAACACAAGATGGAGAGATGAACCGGACAGATACAGGAAATAGTGGCTCTGCGACGGCCATGATAGAGAATCGTGGTAAATCCTAGGGAAGGTCTATGTCCAACGACGTACGTTAAAAGACTGATGATGATGATGATGATGATGATGATGATGATGATGATAAGTGATGACTGCATGCTGGGTATTGTGCACACAGCTTCAGTTTGATCTTACTGTCAAGTAGCAGGTGTTGCCTTGAATGTAAACAGGACTGACAAAGGATGTCCTCCGACTAATAGACCACCGAACTAGGAAACTTATGACGATTAACAAGGCCCTGCACCCAAGAAATGACTGATTGTATGTGAAAAGAAAAGAAGGTGGCAGAGAACTCTTCAGTGACAAAAAATAGAAACACCAGACGTTAGAAGAAATTAAAAACATAAAAATATTATCAACACTAGCTTTACGAATTCGAAAAAAGAAAAAAAAAACAAAAAAATAACCATAAACGAAACGAAACCAAAAGAAAAAAACAACATCTAAATGGCTTACTTTGGTCAGGGGTGATCAATTTAAAAAATGGGGAAAGCAATGATCAATTGATTGGTTACTCTTGCTTTTTTTGAGAGTTATCACTTAAAAAGTCTGAATTAAAAACAAAAAGCAAAAAAAAAAAAAAAACATTTATGGAGAAATAGATTTGGGAATTGGTTTAGCATAAACCTATATTGCAAATTCAACCCCACCCAATGAAGAAACATTTTTTGTCATACATTTTTCAGCTCTCCAGCTACATTGGTGCGGCGTGATACACTCGTAGATAGACAGACAGACAGACTAGTTTAAAAACTGAGAGAAATCTATGCTGACAGTTTCGGTTGACGGTATCAAATAATGATAATAATAATAATAATAATAATAATAATAATAATAATAATAATAATAATAATAATGACGAGAGAAACAAAGCAACAACAATGATAACAAGAAAAAACAGAAAATAAATAATGACGCAAGGAAGAATAGACGACGGAGAGAGAGAGAGAGAGAAAGAGAGAGAGAGAGAGAGAGTAAATAAGTGTTATCTAATGAAGCGTCTATCCAGAAACCAACTGAAAGTGATTGGAATGATCTGCTTATTGGGCAGAACACTTTCTTATATTGCCGATCATATACTCAATGTCTTTGATTATTCGAATCCCATTTTCTATGTCCACTTCACGATAAAAGCAATCTTTATTTGTTCAATGAAACGAGTGTCTAACTCGGCAAGTTGGCCAAGATCTCCGAGAGTAATTGGCCGTTGATAAAGAACTCCAAAAGAAAAGGTACGTGTGCTTGGGCAGTCGTAAAGGTGGTCAATATCTGGATTCACTTAGCAAAGCGTTCTGGGGTATTATACGGGGTTGCCATTCGGTACGTTTTCAAGGCCGAAAATGGGCAATTTTGGTACAGAGCGAAGCTATTTGGTAAATTCAAACTCTCCTCATCTTCTAATTATGCTAAAAATTATGGAACAATTTATACTGCAAGTTTTGCAGATACGATTTATTTACAAACAATCATAAAAATTATCAACTGAGAAAAAAAAAAGTCAAATAGATTCAGTAGGGACAGGCATTTAAGGCGTGAGTATTTGAGAATTATTCATAGTTGTGAGGCAAGCTGAAAGAAGCCAGAACCATTTCTAATTGGAAGAATATTATGGGGATATAAAACATACAAAGCTAGTGAAAATGACCTTCCAGAACATCCAAAGTTGATTCGACACAGTATCACGTTTGTTTTGTTATAGCCAATAAAGGCATAGTGTATCTAATATTGTGTTCCAATATGTAAGGGATCTTGCTATCATATATCTGTGCCTAAAACCAGTATGGTGATTAACTTGGTATTAATGACTAACTATGGTTTGTTATTTTTAGTGTTTTTTGTAGCATTGGTTAACTCTTCTGCATATCTTACAGCGGGTATCATAGTCTATCTCTGCTATGTTGCGAGTTATTCTGTAAATGTGTATTAGGTCACTTCTCAACTTTTTGTATTTTGGAGTGGGAAACAAGTATTACGAGTCTTTCGTCATATAACATGTCTTTTACTTGCGGTACTAGTTTGGTAGCTTCCTGTGTAGCTTCTCAAGAATTTTTTGGTATTGTTTTGGTGTGTAGAGACCAGATATTGTTCACATATTCCACATGTGGTCAGATCAGAGTTTCGTTGAGCAATTAGGATATAATAGTTTCCATGTGTTTGAATGTGGTGCGGATTATGTGCGTGGCAGTTAACGTTCAACATTTCTGTTTGATACCATTTTTTCTCTCTGGAGTACCAGGAGAAGAGACCGATAAGAGAGACTATCTTTCCTTACGGATATTACATTCCTCACCTGAAGGAGGCAATAGGGATGAATGGGCTGGAACGATATGATAACATCAAAGATGAGGAGGGTTGAAATTATCCGAAAAAATTCTCAATGTTATTGGCAAAGTTATTTGGTTCCAAAAATTAATGTTTGGTACTTAAAGAGAAATATGTATTAAAAAAAGTAAAAATCTTTCAAGCAATGATATGATACAGCATATTACATGAGCAATTGGTAAAAAAATGTATAGTCATTTAAGCTTAGTCTGATAATGGATTTTAAGTTATTTGAATATCTTAATACTGAAACTACTCAATTTGACCTCAAGGCAATACAAATTAGATTTGACGATGGATTTCAAGATATTTGAATATTTTGATACGCGAACTACTTAAATCGACTCCAAGACCATACAAATTTGGGTTGGTGATGAATTTTAGATTATTTGAATATTTCAGTACTGAAAATACTTAATTTGACCCCAAAACATACAAATTTAGTCTGATGAAAAATTTAACGTTATTTGAATATTTTACTACTGGAACCTCTAAATACAAATTCAGTTTGATGATGGATTTCAAGTTATTTTAATGTTTTGGTCCTGAAACCACTTATTTTGACCTCAAGTCTTGTGCAGCCAAAGATATCTTGCAGCTTTAATGCTATATTGAATTTTCGAGTCAGTCACTTATTCCTACATCTGCTTGTACCATCGGAAGTTTTGCAAGGTTATTTCTTGCGATCACTGCCTAACAAAAGGCGAGAAAAGTAATGTATTGATTGGTCATCCTTTCTCCAAACATTTTATTGATCTCGCTAAACACGGAACGCTTCTGAAAAACCTTGGTCACATAACGTTTTCTATTGAGTGACTAACCAGATAAGTATATTCATTCATTTATTTATTGTTGATGGAATACAGAACCTTTCACGTTGTTTTTCCTGCATCAAGTGTCATATTCGTCTTTAGAAATTTTCTGCTTCTCTTAATCTCTTACAATCTCTCCTCTACTATCTGTATTTTTTTTTACCTTGGTCTCTCTCTCTCTCTTTCTTTCTCTCTCTCTCTTTCATACATATTTCGTCTTTCCCCTTCCTCTTCTCCTTTTCTTCCATACGTCTCTCTCTTCTTCTCCCTCTCTTTCCCTCTCGCTATCTGCCTAATTCTCTCAATCACTCTCTCACTAACTTATCCCTTCTCTCTGAATCACTCTGTATTTTTACCCACCCCCATTCTTTTCACACATACAAATTCTTTCTCTCTACCCCTCTCGTCTCCGTCGATCCGCCTCTCTCTTCCCCTCTGTCTATTTCTCACCTATCCTCTGAATCTCTCTTTACTCACTCCTCCTCCCTCTCTGATTCTCTCTGAATCACTCTATATTTTAACACCCTCATTTCTCACTCTTTCTCTCTCTCACAGATGCTTTCCTCTTTCCCCTCCCCACCCTCTCCCTCCATATGTCTCTCTCTCTCTCTTCCTCTTTCTCTACCTATCACTCATGCTCTCACTCTCTCCCTGGCCTATCCATTCTCTTTGAATCAATCTTCGTCTTTACATCCTCATTTCTTTCTATCATACTTTCTCTTTCTCCTCCCTCCCTTCCTTTTCCTCCATATATCTCTCTTTCCCCCCCCTCTCTCTCTCTCCCTTTCACTCTTTCCGTTACACTCATTCTTCCAGTCACTCTCTCACTCACTTTCCCTTTATCCTTGAATTACTCTGCATTTTCATACTCTCATTTTTCTCTCTCTCTCATACATACTTTATCCTCCGCTCCCTCCCTCCTCTCCTCTTCCTCTATCGGCATCTTCTTCCCCCCCTTCCCATCTCAGTCCGTCTCATTCACTCTCTCAATCACTCTCACCAATTACCCTCTTTCTCTGAATCACTCTGTATCTTAACACCCCCATTTTTCTCACACATACATATTTTTCTCTCTCCTACCTCCTACCCTCTCCATCTATCTGCCTCTCTCTCTTCCTTCTGGTTTATCTCTCACTCAGTCTTTCTTACACTTCTCCCTTTTCTCTGAATAATTCTTCATTTTCACCCTCTCATTTCTCTCTCTCTATCTCTCTCTCATACATACTTTCTCCTCCCTCCTTCCTCTATCTGCCTTTCCCTTTCTCACCTTGTTTTCCTCTCTGGCTGTCTCATCTATTCTCTCAATCTCTCTCTCACCTACTCTTCTTTTCTCTCTGACTTACTCTGTCTTTAAACCTCATTTCTCTCTCTCATACAAACGTTCTCTTCTCTCTCCTCGTCTCCTCTATCAGCCTCCCTCTCTCTCTCACTCAGTCACTCAGTCACTCACTCACTCCCTCTTCGTAATTCACAGTCTCTATCTTTACGCCCACATTAAATGTCAGCTATTTCTGCGGTGGTTGTTATGCTAGAGAATTGAACGTCTCATTTGTGTCGTAAATCGCGTACACAATGAGAAAAATAAAGATGAAATATCTAAATTTAAAAGTTGAACAACCTTTGCTTAATTTAACGTGTAATACCGTCAGAAAAAATAAGGAAAAGTATCAGGTTGTTACGCATGGAATCTCGTTTGTTTTTTTTTTGTTTTGTTTTTTGTCCAAAACTTGACTTTATTTTTCTATCACAACAACAAGAACAATCCTTGCCAAAATTGTGGGTGTAAACCAGTATATAAAATTCACATCCCCTGACGTGATTTTAATCTGCACCGAACACTATATTTACCTAAGGCAGCGAGTTTCCTTGAAGTCAAAAGAAGAAGAAATAAAACGGAAAATCACACGAGGTTGGCAAGCTTCTGCTAAAGCAAACCCGACTTTTAAGAACCAGAAAATCTCACTTGTCCTAAAAAAGAAGGGTATACAACCAATTTATTCTCCCGATAGTCACCTATGGAGCCGAAACATGGCGCCTAACCAACAGATTGACCCTCAAACTGAGAGCCATACAACTTGCACATGAAAGAATCATGCTCCACCTCATAGGTAAGACAGCACAGTACATCACAGAAAAGAAAGGGGGTTTGGAAGACCAGAGAAACTGTCACAAAACTCAAATGGCAAAGGGCTGGACATGTTGCGAGGATAGCAGACAACTGCTGAACATCATGACTAACGACATGAATTCCCAGAGATCAGGTGCGAAACTGTGGCCAACAGAAAGTGAGATTACATGTTACGCTTGACAAAATCAGAAAGTACTGGCTCCACGATGCCCATGATAGAGAGGTCTGGCGAATCTATGGGAAAGTCTGTGTACAACAACAGACGCATATAGGTTGTTGTTGTTGTTGTTGTTGATGGTGATGATGATGATACAGACGAAAATTTATCATTCAGATATGCAAAGGCTTAATTCATTCTAGAATTTCAAATAAATCTGTAAAATTCAATGACTTCAGTCCGGTAAGGAGATTTTTAGTAGGCTGCAATAAAAAATAACTACTTCTATGGGGTTCAAGCTGAGTAAGTAGTGCCCTATTGCCGGCTGAATTTCCAGCCGTTTCTGCCTGGGAACCACACTCCACATTACTACTTACTTTATGCCCGTTTGCGATATGTTTGCAACCAGTACCCTAAGTGGTGTCAGTCACTTCGATCAGTGATATTTTACCAATTGCCGGGGGAAAATAAATGGATCCATGCCTTTCCGAAGGGCATTACTGCTAAGTTCACACAAGCTGTCTCAGAGTTCCTTTCTCATTCAGTCGTTGCCCGCCCGGCGAATGTGCAACACCATTGTGATTGGCGCAAAAACAAAATCATTTTTAATCTCCAATTCTTCTACCGCCATGACTGGCCGCGTCTATATACCTATTTACACATTCAAATAGGTTTTGGTGACAGCTGAATAGCGTCATGAAGCCATATGTAGTACATCAATCAGTCTAGCCCAGCCAGCCAGGCGGGTTGGGGCCGAACTAATATGAAAATTGATACTTTAACTTAATATCCTTCAGTAAATTATTTCTGAACTCATTGATTAATATGGGTGGACTTCATTGAGATCATTTCATGATTTGCAATAATCAGAGAAATGAATGTTTGTATGTATGCATATATGATTAATAAATCCTACCAGTGATATCACAGGTTATTTATACAAATAATCATTAAATTACTATACGAAATAAAACTATATATATATATATATATATATATATATATGCAGCGAAAATTTTGCTGTCCGGATTGAAATATTAAGAATGAAAGAGAAAAGAAAAACCATGCTTTCAGTTTCTTTGTCTTCAGTTTCATTGATTTAATCCCTCGTCCGGTTTCATTAGTAAATATTCTGGAGGATGAAAGTGTCCATTTAGTACGTTGGCGTTCTATACATCAACTGATGAGTTAGCCATAGTCATCTCCGATGGCATGTTGCTTGGAATAAAAGAGAGGGTTTAGGAAGGAAGTGGTAGTGGTGCACTGGTCAGAAGGTTAAGGGTGAACAGGTGAGGAGAAAAAGTCTGATCACTGTTTGACCTCTCTCTTAGGAAGTTCAATTGGAGAAATGAGCTATTGGCGGCCCATCTTCATTAATACCTCTTTCAATAAAAATTACAGAGAGCGTCTTTACAATATTTTTATATATGGTTTAATACTTTTTCGATTTAAAGATTAAATAGTAAAATATCAAACTGAGTAAAGTTCTTGCATGATGCTAATCAATACAACTCCACCTTGGTATTGACAAGAGCAGATAGTGCTGCCGAAAGCGCTTTATCTTTAAACAAAATTCATAATCATTAAAACCGAAAATCCTTTCTCTTGGGCAAGAATGAGAAAATATTTTCATTTTTGTATATTCAATGAAAGGTATCTCCTTATATGTACAAATATGTTTTTCTGTAATCGTATCTGTGTGCACAATTGACCCAAACAAAATGCCATTGAATTCAATCTATGATCGTACCCGGATTTGAAGTTACGATCTGCTGGATTTTTTTGTACAATATTTCAATTCCTACGATATCTAAAATCATGCACACTATCAAAGAAAAAAATAATGAGTGACTTTAGGTTACGTAATGAAATATTATGAATAATTATGTATCTTGAAGTTTTTTCTTCACCTCTATACAGATATTCATTTCTATTGATGCTTATTGTGAAATGATTCAATTCTATCGGATAATTCCGTGAATTAAATTTCGTTCCAGTTACATTTTAGTATTTTTTCCATAATAAATAGTAAACATCGTAAATAATTCTTCGTAATTTTTTTTCTGGAGGGGTTGATTTGTTTCTAAGTTTAGTTACTGTGAAATTACAACTAAAGACTAATCACATGAAATGAATGGATCACAAAAACTTTGGTCTCGTCGGTTACGAATTGAAATAGCTTGAGAGGCCCTGAACTGAACATTTTTAAAAAATAACTACTAATAACCTTCATCTCGTGTTGATTTTTAGGTTATGATTTCTGTTTCCAGTGAAAGCAAAAAAATAGAAGCGACACAAATTTCTTCTGAATGAAACCAAAAACCAGCAACAAATCTTGGACAATTTCCTAGTTTCAATGGTTAGACGAACATCTAACCTTTTTAATCACAACTTAAATCGAGTTGTAATTAATGAATATGCTCTCTTCAATTTTCTATAAGTTAATTTTTTTTCATTTTTTCGACAAATGTACACACAATTTCCGAGAAATAGCAACTCTATCAATATAATGGAAGAAAACGCCTAACATTTTTAAATAAAGTAGCAAAGTGCTGGTTAAATATGCAGCATAAGAAGCTTCTGCTACACGCCCGGAAATTTTCAAGGGCCGTGCACTAAATTATTGTAAGCTATCATTTAGTCATTTTGCTCTATTACTGAAGCATTATACTGACTCCAACTTTTATGAACGACTGAGTATTTGAGGTTAGCAATTTTAACCAATTATCACGTTAATTGATTTCACTATTTTAATATATATATATATATATATATATATATATATATATGTGTTTGTACGCATGCGTGGTTGTGTTGTTTTGTGTGTGTGTGTGTGTTCTTTAATTTAGGGCACCTTTAGCACGTGCTACAGGCCTTGCACTAACATATTCGGTAATGAATAACAATTCTCACCAGTAGGACATCGCTAAAGGCTGTTTTAAGTCGGATCAGCCTATTGCTGCACGTGTATTTTACTTAATTACTCGATGTAATGTATACTGACGTGGGAATGCCAAGGCAATTAAACCTACATAAAGAACAAAAAATCATATAGAATTACATTACAAATCTGCTATTTCATATCTATCATTTTTTATTTTCATCTTTTTTTTTCATACTTAATAGTGTTCTATTTATACTGTTTTTTTTGGGGTTTTTTTTTTACCCAGGGTAGGCACTGTTTACTTTACCTACCCTGACGGCCCGTTCCTGATACACACACACATATATATATTTTCATTCCACAACGTGTGCTCTGTATATTTGGCAATGAAGCATATACATATATACATAAATCAATACATACATTTCAGTTCCTCAAAAAGTGGCGTGCATGAAATAATCGACCTTCTAATTAGGACCATAAGAAATAGACTTTTGGACGAGTATAAACGATATATTTATTTACTGTGTGTAGATAACCAATCTATACGATGCACTCATTAAATACACAGTGAAAGAATGAACAGAAGTAATAAATCGATAAAATTAAATCAATCGGAAGATTCGGATGTTACTAATTGGCCGGTTTATAACTTCTGCTCTCGGTTGTAACCACAGGACCGACTAATACTGCTGCTGCTGCTGATATAAATGCTACAACCACTACTACTTTTGACACAATGAAAGTGATAATATCGATAAAATATGAATGAATAAAGAATGGTGTAGTTATATTTCCTAGACTTAAATTAATGATGAAAATGATGAAGATAATAATAAGTGTTAGAAATATATACACTGCAACGTTAAATGTTAATAGTGTAGTGACCCAACAGAGGAAGGGAAATTAAAGCAGAAATGTGGGCCGCAGTACTGACATGATGGGCGGGGTAGGGAGGAGATGTTCGCTGAAGACCTGAGGAGACTTATTGTCACTCAGCCTTCAGCAATGACCACCAGGCAATCGGTGAGAAACTATAATCCGCAGTATTACTGCGATCTATGAGAACTAGGAGAGAAGGGCTGGAGACTTGAGGAGACTTGCTGTCACTCAAACTCCAGCGGTTACCACCAGGCCACTGGTGTGAGATTGCAAATAATAATAATAATGATAATAATAATGATAATAATAAAGGTGAAAATCGACAGAACCCATACAAACAGCAAATGCCGCCTACGTGGTGAGAGGGACAAGACCGTAAACCAAATAATCAGTGAATGCTGTCAACAAGCGTAGAAAGAGAATAGAAAAGGACAGGACAGGACAGGGAAGAAACAGCGACACACTCGGAACTGTGTAAACGGATTGGATTCAACTATGCAGAAAAGTGATACCAGCACAAACTGGAGCCAAGGAGAATAGAAACCACAAATTACTTTGGGACTTTGACAGCCGAACAGACCACCTCATCCAGGCGAGAAGACCAGACCTGATAGTTGTAGACAAGAAGAAAACCTATCAAATAATAGACGTGGCCGTGCATGTAGACATTTGAGTAAAGAGGAAAGAGAGTGAAAAACTGGAAAATACCAAGACCTAGCAAAAGAACTGAAGAAGATGTGAAGCATGACAGTCAGAGTAGTACCAGTAATAATAGGCACACTCAGAACAGTTCTCAAAACGCTTAGGGCGAAATTGGGATAGAAGGAAGGATTGAGAATGTACAGACCACAGCACTGTTAGGAACTGCTCGGATACTGAGGAAAGTACTAGAAATATAAGATCTACGACTCTAAATATTAGCAGTGGCCTAAAAGAGGGGGAATGAGACCCCTCCTCTAAAAAAAACCCACCCAAATGGTACCGGAGGTGTAGACCACAGCACTGAGATAAGGGCTGAAGACATGAAGAGACTTACTGTCACTCAGCCTTCTGCGATAACCACCAGGCAACTGGTGTGAAACTGTAAACCACAGTATTGCTGTGGACTACGAGGGTGTTGAAAGGATGCCTGGAGACCTGGAGAGACTTGCTGTCCCTCAACCTCTAGCGGTAACCTGAAGGCAACTGATGAGAAATTGCAAATAATAATAATAATAATAATAGTGAAAAATACCAGGACCTAGCAAGGGAGTTAAGGAAGATGTGGAACATGAAAGCCAGGGTAGTACCGGTCATAGTGGGTGCACTAGGAACTGTCCCCAAAACGCTGAGGGAGAGACTGGAGGAGATCAGGATTAGGGGAAGGATAGAGACCGTACAGATCACAGCACTACTGGGAACTGCACGGATACTGAGGAAGGTGCTAGAGATACAACGAATTGTAGCTCTGTCATGATATGCGAAAGAGAGAGGAGACGTTAGCTGAAGACCTGAGGAGACTTATTGTCACTCAGCCTTCAGCGATAACCACTGGGCAACCGGTGTGAAACTGTAAATCGCAGAATTACTGCGACCTATGAGTACTAGGAGAGGAGGGCTGGAGACTTGAGGAGACTTGCTGTCATTCAAACTCCAGCGGTTACCACCAGGCAACTGGTGTGGAATTCCAAATAATAATAATAATAATAATAATAATAATAATAATGATAATGATAATAATAATAATAATTCGATGGGTCTGATTCCTGCTGCAGGTTCGTTTTTTCTTTAATCGTTTATTCTATTTACGTAGACAAGGCCGAATGACTCATTCTCCATGTAAAAACGGGAGATCATTTCAAACAGAGTGTAACATAATATAACGTTCTCATAAGTAAATCTCTGTAAGTATTCATATATCCATTTCTAGATACCAGACAGATTTATCTTAAGAAGAAAAGCAGGAAAGTAAAATGAAGTGGAATTGAACTTGCTTCCGTGAGTTTTCATGCAACTTTCATTCAAAAGTTCGCGTATCTTCAGGCAGCCCCAACAAATATTGTTTTTTTTTTAAGATACCGCAGGGGGATCAGAATTCTACTCAGAGGTATACTGTTTGCAAAGCATTGCTCACTTCACTTGGTTTGATATTAATCTGAGCATATTCCTAATTCTACAAAATTCAGTCAGTCTCAGAATGACGTTTTGCTTTATCATGATGAGAATGAGAAGGACGAACGTAGAAAAAGAAACTTTCAGAGACAATGCCTAGTCGAAGCTGAAGATCTTTTTTTCTTCAAAAAAAAAGAGAGAGAGAGAGAGAAAAGAGTCGAACAGAGAGCAAAAGTCAAAAAATAGCAAAAGTACTTTGTCTACTTATTTTTTTTTCTCCGCCATCTTCATCACGTGACTTCCCGTCATGATTTGACAACAATGACAGATTAACACGTCGGTTTTGAAAAGAAAAAAAAAGCGGCAGAATAAAAAGAATTGTCAGCTAAGCAACTCAATAATAAAAATGACTTAATCAAGTAACAAGACAGTCTTTAATCATTATTATTATTATTATTATTATTATTATTATTATTATTATTATTATTATTATTATTATTATTATTTTTATTATTATTATTATTATTATTATTATTAATGATAATGATAATACGTGTTCTTGGTACCGTGGCAAAGACACTGAAAACAAGATTGTAAGAGCTAGGGATAAGATAAAAGATTGACACTGAGGAAGAAAGAAAACGGGAGTCCAAGACATCATACAAGCAATTAAATTGCTAAAATGGCAATGGGCAGACCATGTTGCAAGAATGAAAGACAACCGATGGACATCACGTCTCACAACATGGATCCACCGAGATCACATGAGAAACCGAGGCCGACGGAACACAAGATGGAGGGATGAACGAGACAAATTCAGGAAATACTGGCTCCGTGACGCCCATGATAGAGAAATGTGGTAAACCCTGGGGAAGGTTCATGTCCAACGACAGATGTCAAAAGACTAATGATCATGATCATGATGAAACCACCGTACCATTGGGATCTGCACGGATACTGTGAACGATACTGGGAATATGAAATATACGAACCCCATTTGTTAGCAATAACTCGGATGAAAAAGGCATGATCAAAATTGTGCAAAGCATTGTGCTGCAGTGATATTCTAGATAGGTGAGAAGGCTGGAGTTCTGAAGAGATATATCGTCACACAGCCGTCAGAGACAGCCACCTGACAACTGGTTTGAAACTTCAAATCACAGCACTGCAACGGACTTAAGGGAGACTTGAATAGACTTGCTCTTCAGCGACGACCACCAAGTAACTAGTATAATACTACTACTACTACTACTACTACTAATAATAATGATAATAATAATCATAATAATAATCATACACAGGCAGTCTTGGAGAATGACAACCACAAACTACTCTGGGACTTTGGCATCCAAACTGACCACCTCATCCAGGCAAGAAGACCGGACTTGGTAATTATAGACAAGAAAAGGAAGACCTGCCAAATAGTAGACGTGGCTGTACCTACAGACCATAGAGTAAAAAGGAAGGAGAGTGAAAAACGGGAAAAATATCCAGACCTAGCAAGAGAATTGAGGAAGATGTGGAACATGAAAGCCAGGGTAGTACCGGTCATAGTGGGTGCACTAGGAACTGTCACGAGAAAAAGAAAAATATCAGAGACCAAGCTAAATTGTAGAAATTTCGATAAAATGGGCAGTACTGATAGTAAAATACACACGACCATTTCTGGGATGGATAAAGGACTCCAATCAATCAACCGGCAGTTGAAGAAGCATACGAAGATGCACAAAGCTCTACACCCCAGAGATGACGCAAGTTCACTGTATGCGAAGAGGAAAAAGGCGACAGAGGACTCGTCAACTTAGAAAGCTGTGTCCAAGAGACCAAAATCGGAATTGAAAAGTATGAGCCAGTCACCACGGAAGATGCCATACAAGGCGCTCGAAGGAGTAAAACAAAAGACGAAAATGTAGTAAACGACAGAGTTGCAAAACAGTCAACAGGGGGAGAAAATGGGGACAGAAATAACTACCCGGGTGGATGTAAAAGACTAGTAAAAAGAGAAACATAATCGCTCATCATGGAAGCCCAAAACAAAAGCCCCAGGACAAACAATGACAACTTGAAGATTGACATAACCCAAACAAACTGCGAATGTTGCCCACCCGGAAAAAACCCCACAAAACTAGTGAATATAGTAAACTAATCTAGACAGAGTATAAGAGCAGTCATAACAGAGTAATAAACAGTTATTCTGGGAAGTAAGCAAATTTCAGGATTCAACCATGCGGGAAAAAGATCGAGACAGCCCTGGAAAATAGAAGCGATAAATTACTTTTGGAATTTGACATCCAAATCGACCAACTCATCAAAACAAGGAATCCAGACCTAGTAATTGTGGACGAGGCAAAAAGAGCCTGCCAAATAATAGCTGTGGAAGTGCCTGTGGATTACAGCTTGGACACAAAAGAATATGAATAGCTATGGATATACCAGGACCTAGCTAGGGAGCTCCAAGAAGTGTGGAACGTAAAGGTCAGGGTCGTACTAATAGTAGTAGACTCACCCAGAACTGTGCCTAAGCCATTAAAACGATTTGAATAGCTGGGGATAAGATTAAGGATTGATACCATGCAGACATCAGTACAACTGGTGTTTTCACGAATATTGAGGAGAGTCCTGGAGACATAGGACCTCCAGTCGTTAGCAGTTGCTTAACAGCTAAGGTGTAAACGGCACGTGTAAAGTAAAGCTGAGACAGGCCAATACAGTACAGACCACAGCACTAGTGAATCTTGCCGGAGGCGTATGTCCAATGACGGACGTTCAGAGGCTGCTGAAGATGCAGAGACTGGCTGTAGAATAATTGTACGGGCATTTGGCATTTGAAGGAAGTGCAGACCAATCAATAGAGACACAGCGACGTAGAAAATAATACCTGTTCTTATGTCAAATTCGCCCCCGTGGAGAAGCGAATAATTATCCTTCTGTAGAGCCAACGATTGATAAGCCTGTAACAAACAAACAGAGTCAGATTTCATCTCTTTTTAAAAAAAAAAAATTCTACTGAATGAACTCGGATTGGTAAGAATTTTGTCTAAGTAAACATATTCATAAAGAAAAGGAATTGCAACTGGTAAAAGGTTGTGGAACACTAATTTATTTCATATGCCAAAATGCACCCTTTCAAATATTCAACTCCTTGAAAATTCCTAAATGGATTTTTCGAAAATAAAATAGATATTAACACTGAAAAAGGTATAAAATTCATTCAGAAACGGTGCGTGTAATCAACAATAACAGGAATAACAACCTGAAGGTGAAGGTTGATCAGACATAGCGAAATACAGTACAGCACATAAGTATTTGAACAAATACAAACTCTGTATCTCTTGTTTACGAGTGTATTCTTTCCAATACTGTGTATTGGTCTAGTTTAAGACTGTTTAACTAAATACTAAGGCAAACCTTCCAAAATACAATGTTAGATAACCTTTCAAGTCTCCTTGATAAAAAAAATCTTATTGGGATAGATAGATGATTGCAATAAAAAATTCTTATTTCTTCGTATTTTCAACTCTTTACGCCTAGCCATACGTGTAAATATTTTATTTGTTTTATACTAATAAACTGTTATACCGCAAATATAAGCTTTGTCGAAGTAGTGATGATGGGGTCAGTAACAAAATTAGGGTTCAAGAAGGAACAAGCGTGTTCAGGACACATCAAATCATCTAATAGCAATGATATTTTCTTGACTAGTCTCGTACATAGGAAATTGTCAAAAAGAATTGGCTTCAACCATGGAAACAAATGGTTTCATCATACTCTAGAGATTGTCCGAGAAATAAATCTAGAAAATGAGTTAAAATTGCTTATAAGCATATAAAAACGCCCACCCGCCCGCACAAACACATCCAGCTTAAGGCATTGGCAACACAGGTAGTCGCCCATGGCGCAAAGGGCTCGGGGCGCCAACCACGTGTCTAAATAAACATTAATAAATAAGTGAGATAATACTATACTCCAAAGGATAGTCGAGCTTAGCTTCCCCGTGGCACCAAGGAACTTAAAGCCAGCCCTACATACAAACACTCACACATATACTCACACATGCGTGATCGCATGCACACATGCAGAGACTTACAACAAACACGCACCCACACATATATAAATATACGAAACAGTCTCAGAACTCTGCTCAACTCATCTTTTATTGTTACCATCCATAGAACTTTGTTTCATTTCCTAGGATAGTTTCAAGTCAATGCATGTACCATTGATTAGTATGGTCGAAATTCAGTCGTTTGCAGAGTTCCTAATGGATCACCCTGATGTTTCACTCTCGGGTCGTTATTTATCAGGTATAGAAAATCTAAATCTAAACAGAGATCACATCATGAAAGACACTTGTTTGAGAGCTTTGCAAGCCACTGCATTATGACCGTACAAACCGATCGTATATACACTAACTCATTTCGTTGAATTAAACACATATAATCATTATTCCGAGATATACATATAATCATCTTGATGATTTTCAGGGGAGTTTCACGGATCACTCAATCCAGATCAGTTAAGTAACGGTTAAACTTGAGATGCTGGCCATTGCTACTGTAATGACTACAGTCCTCACTACGATGACCATGTGGCAAACTAAGCTTGATTCATCAAATTACTCTGATGACAACTTTATCTACCCCTAGTAATAACAATAGCAAAAAACCATAGTGACCCTGGGCGAAATTACACGCCTTCAAGGCTAGCGGGGAGCCTGAAATTTGACATGTAACTTTATTACATCCCACATTAAAAGATTTATAAAGAAAAAAAGGTGCTTACCCAGCCTCTCCCCAACGGGCCACTTTTTCAATATATATCTAGAATTGCCTCAAATATTATCTAGAATTATCTAGATTTTCATATCAACAAAGAATCACCCGAGAATGGCAAGCATTTGACAGAGTTCAACTTTCAAAAACAAGACAACCCCAGTGATCCCAAAAAGAAAAGTATGCAACCAATGCATTCTTCCGATAGTCACTAATGGAGCTGAAACATGGAACCAAACCAAGAGACAGAACAAGCATGCAATGTGCGCATGAGAGGATCATGCTCAACCTCACATGGAGAGATCACAAGACAGCACTGTACATCAGGAAGAAAACTGAAGTCTGAGACGTCATAGGATCTATCAGAAAACTAAAATGGCAATGGGCAGGTCAAAAATGGCAGACAACCGATGAACATCACGCCTCACAACATGGATCCCCAGAGATCACATGAGAAACCGATGCTGACAGAATATAAGATGGAGATTCGAACAAGACAAATTCAGAAAATCCTGGCTCCACGACGCCCATGTGGAGTAATGTGGCGGATCCTGGGGAAGGTCTATGTCTTGTGACGGACGTTAAGGAGACTAATAATGATGATGATTCATGACCAAATTTTGAAATCTCTTTCCTGTTGAAGAAAAACCGTTTTTACAAAAGTAGAAACATCTAAAAAACAAAAAACAAACTAAATTCATTGATAATGGGGCGTACAGTTTTGTGTTGTTAATCTCCATTTAACCCAAGAAATATTAGATTTAAGTAATTTAAACCCAAGTGACCATACCGATACTAACATTGCCGACATTACGAATGCATCACTTTTGCAATAATCTTTTCCTATAGAGCATAAAAGTTTACAGGATGGCTGAGAATCAACCATTATGAATAAATCACCAGCGTCAAATCCAGGCCTCACGCCCTTCTTGAGGAGATGGGTGGAGAATGAGATATACAGAACGAAACCCAAAACTCTGGAACAACTGATGGGTGCGCATTCAACATATCATTTAACATACTGCCAGACTTCCAGCAAAGGTCTACATAGAAATGCAATCAGGAACTGGTCCATACGTTAGATTTTAACACGGTAAGCAAGTTCTATTATTGTATGGTCCGAAGTGTACCAAGTTAGACTACAATCGGCCAGTGAATTATAAAGTTACGAGTGGGGGATTTCTTTCCACCGACTCTAAGTTGATGGGCGGTTAGTGTAGCTTTGAATTGCTTTTTTTTTCTTTTTTTTTTAAGGGGGCGTTGGTCAGTGTGAGTTAGGTTACGACAATTTGAATTTCCTGTCCAGTCATGTGGTTGAAGTACGTCTCTGACTTCCGCTCAACCACCACATACCCCTGACTAAATCTACTTGGAGTGACCACTTAGTGAATAGTGACAGCCATTGAGATAGTTAGGACACAGGTCAATACGAGAAAGTAGTAATTCCAAGTGAAAAGAATCGAATCACGGCAGCTCCACGAATGACCCGACGAACCAGCCAAGTGGGCTGAAGGATATTCTCTATTTGAATGTCCGTCTCTACTTGTGGGTCATGTGTGTGATACTGGTCGTGTATTGGGGGCTTCAAAACTTCAAAAATGAGTACATCTGAAAATATTTTTTTTTTCAAGAAAGTGCTCTTT
Source organism: Thysanoteuthis rhombus (assembly GCA_963457665.1). Lineage (NCBI taxonomy): Eukaryota > Metazoa > Mollusca > Cephalopoda > Oegopsida > Thysanoteuthidae > Thysanoteuthis > Thysanoteuthis major. The sequence continues at coordinate 44,729,822 of OY735216.1, read as the reverse complement.
TAGATCTGTGTGGTCATTTGGGACAATGTCAGGATATTCTCCTGGTATTTTTTTAGTTACTCTTAGTTAAATGTCTATATTTCAAAGATAATTTTAGATTCATGTTTTTGGGTAACTAGCACTGGTACGCGCAAGGGCCATAGTAATTAATTTCTGCAAATCTTCACGATTATATTTGATTTATTATGAGATTATTTCTATGGGAAAGAAGAAATATCTACACACACACATACACACGTACATATATATGTGTATATATGTATATATTTATATAAAATTAGCTTCTGCAGAATTATAAATACCCAGTGACCCAATCGTTCCAGCTGCCAACTGTATATTGCACTCATTTAGGCTAGAGTGTGTGAGTTCAATTCTCATTTTTAGCTTATTCTTTATTTCCGATTACGCTCTTCAATCGTCGCCGTAAAATTACAATCCGATTCAAAATTGTGATAAAAGCAACTGAAAGATGCAATGAAGGTAAAAACTAGTCAAAATACAATAATGTTAATATATATATATATATATATATATATATATATATATATATATATATATATATATCGTAATTTATCGATATTTATGTACTAGATAATCCCTGAGAACAAAATTCATGGATATATCTAAATTTTTTTTTAAGATCGTTTTTTTTTTAGGGAAAGAAATTACTTGACTTGTTCGAGTGGAAGATTCTATTGTTTTAAACAGCGGAGAGAAGACATTTTTATCAGAAGAATAGTACCTTTAGGTGAAGGCGTCCATTGTTACGAACAGAAAAAAGTCCCTCTTTTCATTACCTGTCCGTCTGTCTGTCTGTCTAACTATCTATCTCCCCCCCTCTCTCTCTATCTATCTATCCATCTATGTATATATATATATATATATATATATATATATATATATGTATAGTTCCCAAAGTTTTACAGCTTTAAACACTAAACACATGAAAAAAAATCGTGTCACTTCAGTTACTTATTTCCTAATATCTATTTATGTAACTGGTGTGACGTTCTCCAGTGTTTTTTTTTATAATGTTTCACATATACTTTATTATTATGGCACGATGTGTAAATTTTTCTCTTGTTGGGATCATCAGTTGTTTACCATGTAACCATTTCAGTGATTTTAAAACCGAGAAGTCATATCAATATGGCACCTCAGTATTGTTCTTCAACCTTACTTCACCTTTGATATATAGCTCATATCATAGATGTAGTCCCGTTATTTTATATGGAGTATTATCATAATGTATTGTATATTGATATTATTTTCCACTACACATCATTCAATCCTTGAAACAAGGCTTACGTACGTATGTTGCCCCCAAAATGCATATAACGATGAAGTCATATATGTATGATATAATAACATCAAATAATTGTGTCATCCACAGACAGCTGTTTCGTTGTATTACAACTTTTCAGGGTGGCAATAGACTATCCATTATCCCACCCTGTAACACGACGTAGGATGGAAACCTTCTCTCCAGACCCAGAAGCTGGCATCTTTTCTCTGCCCTACGTAGAACTGGACCGTCAGTAAGGTTGAATTTAAACGATATACTTATTCACTCAGAATTCTCCATCCACCTGAATACTCTATTCCCAAGTTGGGAGAGACTTGCATAAGCTTATAATGAACGAGTTATCTCGCTTAAAGAGTGCTTAACCCTGAATAAGGGAGTGTTAATCATAATTATATATATATATATATATATATATATATATATATATCGTTATCATTTTTCTTGATTGAGTTATCTATGAATGGAGAGTGCTCGATATCGAGGATAGAGCATATGTAAATAAGTGTAAGCAGAAAATTATTCGTGCTGACTCATGATAGTGGTGCAATCGTCTGATCGTCTGCATTATTCTAGAAGCAGTAGACAGTCTGATGATTGAATCACTGGCATTAAACCATCAGAGGCAAATGGTGTTTTGTGTCATGGGTATGCTCAGAGATACTTAATATACAAAAATATCTTAGTATCCATAAAAAAAAACAATGGACAGTAAAAAAAGCCTTTTTCTTACAGTGCTGGGAAATGGTCCCGACTGTATACTTCACACCCTCGTTCATTCATGTTGCAAACGGCGGACAAACAAGGAGGCATAAGAGAATTCATGAAAAGTCTTTTAGTGGTACAAAATTTTAAAATTCCCGTCATTAGCGGATGCAGAGTTGAACATGCAAGATGGTGAGAATAAAAATGTTTTAAATTTGTTTTTGTTTTTTTTATAAATCCTTTTACGCTTTTTCGGACTAATAATCATCAGAGGATGGCTCATTAGAAAAATGTTTGGATATCCAGAGTTGAAATAATAGGAATAAGTTTGAAATATGCCGTTTAAGACGGCAAGCAAACATTTATTTCATTCTATTTCTCCTCCCCTACATTGTACAAAAAATACTTTTATTGTCCATCGCTCTTTGTTATGTGTTCGTTAAAATTATCCATACAACTATAGCTAATTTTCAGTTTGCTGCCAAAACAGCAAAAAAACAAAACAAAACACACACAAACACACAAGAAGAACAGAATTATTAAACAGAAAAAAAATGAAATAGCGTTGAAAGGCTGGCGTCGCTCAAAATTTCTCAACAAACTTAACTCAATAATCCAGAAATAGATATACTAAAAATAACCACCATAGATATCTTATCCACATAGCCATTTCAAAGAACAACCCAATAGCTATAATTATCGAAAACAAGTAGATACAGACCAAACCCAAAATAATCAAATTGACGGCTGAGGTCATCTGAAAGGGAACTTTAACTTTGGGAAACAGATTTAAGTGAGAATGAAATATTCTCAGAGAGGAAATATACCACAATAGGATCGATAAATCAACCTCATACTGATAACAAGAATGCTTACACCATACCCTTATATTTCACTATTTATACCTACCAACAAGCATAGCAACCTTACTAAATAAAACTAAATACATACAATACAGTGACTAACCACAAAAGAAAAACATGTATAGGTAGATTGAAAGGAAGATCCTACCACCTAGAAAATAGACCCCTCCCCGGCAAAAGATATCCTGAATAGGAATCTAAGATAAACCAAATCATTCACCTGGAGAAGCCCAAACGGGACAGGAATATAAACGTGTTCAAGTAGCAAATTATATTTTAAGCTCTACTCTAAATGAACTTAGTGTGTAATATTGTATTGAGCACTTCTTGAAATAACCCCATCATACATCGAATATTGTATTGTATCATATCATATTGCATTCCTGATTTGTATTGTTTATATATATATATATATATATATATATATATATATATATATATATCAGTCGGTAATTTGGTAAGACGCTAGTTGCCGAGCATTCTCAGAGAATCTGCACACACACACACACACACACACACACACACACACACACACAGATTTTCTAAGTTTTAGTTAGATTAAAATTTATATCAATATCCGTATATCTTTGTACATACAAAATTCATGCTATAGTGGGAGAGTTCATGCACGAGAGCCCTATCCATCTTTTTGAATAACCATTGAAGACGACGTTGGCTCTTGTATGATCTGAGCAAAAAAGCAACCTAGCAAATGATTTCGCTGTTGAGCACTGGTTTTCATCAAGTTTAGCATCCTTGAACCTGGTCAGTGCTCAGATAGATTGAATGCAATAAATGGTCTTCAGACAGACTAACTAAAGCTTTGTGAAGAAAATGATCACCAAAAGTAAACAGCGTCGAATCTTTTCAATACTCATATGAGTAACCACTTTGTAATACCAGATGCTCAATATATCAGGGAGAAAACAGGAGTCTGAGACATCATAGAATCTACTATAAAACTTCAATGGCAATGGGCCGGTCATGTTGCAAGACTAACAGACAACTGGTGGACGTCGTGACTCACAGAATGGATCCCCAGAGATCACATACGAAACCAAGGCCGGTAGAATACATGATGGAGAGACAGACAAGACGAATTCGGGAAATACTGTGCGATACGACACCCACGATAGAGAGATATGGCGAATCCTGAGCGAAGGTCAATGTCCAACGACGAATGATAAAAGATTGATGATAATGATGATGAATACCAGATATTTTAAGCAACTCGCGGTGCCAACCTAGGTAAACCTGTGCAGATTAATTGATCGGTGAAGCTAAGCAACGCCGAGTCTGTTCCTCTTTCTGTTGGCAAATTTTTTCCCTGGTTTGGTCTGCTTGCCCACTCTGACGGCATTTGGGAGGCTTTCACTCCCACATTGTCGGTAAATAAGAGACCTGTAATATTCAATGAGAGATCGTTTGGTATACTTAGGTAAGTGCACTTTGCAGACTTCGTAAAGATAAGTGAATTCAAGTTTGGTTAGTCACTCAAAAGAAGCTGTCACAGAATCGATGTCTTTTGTAGGATGCTTTATTGGGGTGATCAATCAAAAAATTGAGAAAAAAAAAAGAAGCGATCAAGGGATGTTATTGCTCTTGCTTTTTTCTTTGAGCAGTGATCACTAAAAGAAGCACAATTCCGGTGGGCACAAAGTAAGGGAACAATTTAGCATAAACCTTCTTTGTAAAGTGAACCCCCACAAAAAACATGTATTGGGAAGAATTAGAAAAAAAAAATATTACTGTTTTTTTTGTTTTTTTTTTAGACATAATGAGGAATAAATGTTTAAATCATCAACATTTTTTAGTGACAGTATTGGTTGATAGTTTCTGAAAGAAAGAAAAAAGGAATCACAATGGTGAACAGACGGATTGGAATGAGTATTTTTACAAATATAGATCGCAGTTTTTTCTTGTTTCAGATACGTTTAACTCACGCAAATACCTTACAAATTTGATCTTCTTTTTTTTTTGTTTGATTCATTCATTTTTTTTTTTTCATTTTGATATTGTGTTATTATTTATTTCAGTTCTGGTTTTATTCAATTCTTTTTCAAGTCTTATTTTCCCATCTTTCTTCTTTTTTTTTTAGGTGGGGGGGGGAACTGATGAGATCTCCTGTTTGGTGGTGGTGGAGGGGGGAGAGGGTGCCGACCACCTGTGCATACTCCACGTGTTAGAGAAACGAGAATAAAATGAAGGAAAAAAAAAAAAACTGATTGAGACGAAAATGCAGGCGCAAAAAAAAAAAAAAAAAAATTCCAGCATCCGCGACGCATTACACGAAGAATCTTTTTACGCCTCCGAATTTTTGTCTCAATCACGTTATTTTTAGAAACCGTCGACCAAATCTGTCACCAAAATTGCCAAAATAGATTTTCCTTCAGTTTTCAAGTTGGTCTGGCTGGCTTTATACGCATGTATGTACGTGTGTATCGCGCATTCAGGCTGCATTTAGGGAGCGTTGAAATTTTCAATATTTACTTAAAAAAAAAAAAGCTCCACTTATTCTCCCTTGATACTTTTTTTTATTGGGGAGCTCTGTTTGCAATCCAAGTTTATGCTAAATTGTTTTTGAAAAGAGTAACTTATCGATTGATAACCCCTTCTTCCAATGTTTTAATTGATCATCCCAATACTGTGTGCTGCCAAATGACTTTGGTCATGCGACTGTTTCTATGGAGTGACTTACGAGACCTGTCTTTTCTATTTATATTGTTTCCTCCATCTTCCTTTCGTTCTTTTTTTTCTTCTTTTTTCTTTCTTTTTTCCTCCCTCCCTTCCTTCCTTGCGTCCATTCTTTCCTTTCTGCTCTTCTTTTTCTATTTCTTTCGTTCGTCCTTTTTTTTCTTTCTTTCTCTCTTACTTTCTTCTTTCTTTTTTTTCATCCCTCTCTTTGTTTTTTTTTCATTTTTATCTTTCTTTCATTCCTGTTTCTCTGTCTTATTTGCCTCTTCTTTCTCTATCTTTTTATTACTTTTTCCTTTGCCTTTTTATCTATTTTCTTTCGTCTCTCCCTCTTAAAGATTCAGTCCATCTTTCATTATTTTCTCTTTCTTCCTTTCTTACTCCTTTCTTTCTTCTTTTGTTCTTTCGTTTTGTATTTCTTTATTCTCTCCAAATCTTCAATGGAGATTCTTTCTCTATATCTTTCTTCTCTTGATCTTTTTTCCGTCTTTTCCCCTTTCTTTACATCTTCCCTTCTTCTTCTTTTTCTTCCACTCAGCTTTCTTCACTCTCTTTTCCATTTTTGTACATCTTTTTTCTTTTTTTTTCTTCTTCTCTTCCTCCTTTTTTCCATCTTATTTGTTCTTTTTTTAAAAGAAAGAAAAAAAACTTTTTTACTTTGTCCCTTATTCCGATTTTTGTCTATCTTTCATTCATTTCCCACTCCCCACCGCTTTCCTCCTCACCTTTCCCATTCTATTTCTTCTTTTTCGTTTTTTTTTACCTTCTTTCTTCCTTTACTTCCTTCTATTCTTTCATTTTATCTTTCTTGCTTTTTCTTTCACCTATTTTTCACCCTCTTTTTTAGTCCACATCTTTCTTATTTGAGTCATTCGTGTTCAAACAACCGAGTTTTTTTCCACTGAACCTTTTTTTCTTTCCATTCGTCCTTCCATGGACAAAATAGAGCTCTGATATTTCGCAATTCCTTCAATCATTTATGAATCGGAATAAAAATTCCCAAACTCATGTTTTTTTCACAGCATTTCACTCGCTAATTGTCTTTTTTATTATTGTCTTTCCTCTTCATCTTAGACCTTAAAAGCTGCCCTGATCACACACGGGTATAAATTAAGCTGGTTAGAAATTTACCCTACTAAAGACCGTCAACCCAAACTGTCGCCCAAACTACCAGAATAGGTTTCTTCTGTTTATGGTCCGATTGACATGCTGGATGGTTTTATATCAGACGGACAGGCTGCACTAAAGGAGCTACAGGGCTGAAATATTAGGTTTTTATTCTTCATTATGTCTAGAAATATTATTTTTTCCTGTTTTTTTTTTGAATTTCTATCTGTAAATAGATTTCACTTGGGGTCGAATTCGCAAAGTAAGTTTATGCTGATCGCTAGTTTGAGTCCAGTATCAATGAGGTTTGCCCATATAAAAGGCTGAAAAAGTAATTCATTTATTGCTAACCCCGATTTCAATTCTAATTGATCATTCCAACTCAGCCTGCTGTCAAAAGAAGTTGGTCACATGACGGTTTCTATTGAGTGACTAACCAGACCTGATTTCTGCTTTTTAATAATTCAGGTCCAATTTTTGATTTTACTTTTACTGCTGTTCGGTTTCTTTTTCCTTCAACTCATTCTTTCCCATGCTCTTTCATTTTTTCTTATTCTTCCTTTCAGTTTTTTCTTTCATTGCTTTTTTCTTTCGTTTTTTTGTTCTTTTTCATTCTTCTTTTTTCTTCGTTCTTTCTTCCTTCGTCTTTTCCTTTTTACTTGCTTTTTTGACTTTTTCTTTTTTCCTTTTTCCCCTGCAGCTTGTCTTACTTACTCTTTATTTCTTCGATTTTCTTCTTTTCTTTTCGCTTTTCTTTCTCTTTTCTTCTACTTTCTTTTCATCTTTTTCTTTCTTCTCACCCCATTTCTCTCCTTTTTTGTCTTCTTTTCTATCCCTCTTTTCCTTTCACCTTCCTCTTTCCTTCCTTTCCTCTCAATTAACGATTGGGCTTCTCTTTTTTTTTCCTTACCTTTCTTTTTTATCTTTTTGATTTATTCATTTGGCCCTCTTTTTTCTTTTCGATTTAAGCTTCCTTTTCCTTCCTTTTTTTTCTCTTTTGTTCTCTTTCAATTTTTTTCTGTCAAACTCTCAAACTGAGGTTGACTATATTCTTCAACAATAACAAGAACAACAACATCCCCCCTCACCAAAATTATGTGGGCTAGCTTAACAGGATATGCAAAATTCACATCCTCTAACATGATTCGAACTTACAAACAACTGACAGCTAGGAAGCTGTTGTACTGGTTCAGCCAAATTGACAAGTCTTGGATATTAACGATAATATACCATACAGGAATCATTTCGTTGTTATGAATAAATACACTTATAAAGAAGATATATATTTTAATGGTGTTTTTATTCATCATATATACGATACAGCATTTGCAGTAATCATCTTCTGTCGGACTTAAAGAAGGAGTGGAATTTGACTCTGCGGCAGTCAGTCTTTTTTCCTCTTTCCTTTCTTTCTACTTATTAAAATACTCATTTTCATTTTTTTCTCCTCTCTTTCTGACTTCTTGCTTCTCGGAAAGGCGTGTCGACCTAGCAGGAAACGGCACAGTGGATGGATTTGATGTGCCATGTTCAAATCCCTACTTGGACAGTTTGTGTTTGATTCGCGCCATAATCTTTGGGAAAGGCAGAAATTCATCTCTTCCCCCGGTTGTGTAAGTAAATTGATTTCTTTCTCCTATGAGTAAAATAGAGCCGATGGGTGGATTAAGTGATGTCACTACAGGTGTTGGTCTCCTCCAAGTCCATTTTGTGCTTTGCAAATGGACTGAGTAAGTTAACAGTAATCTGATACGTGGAACCTAAGCAGGGACGGCTGAATTCGATATCGCTACGCAACCCCTTACTGCAAAGCACTTCCAACAAGTTTTCTCTTCCTCGAATTACTGGTATGTGTTTACTTATGCTTCCAGAAGGGCAATATGCAACAAAAGATCAGGTTTAACATGGGAAAGTGGAGCACCCCACGAAAAAATAGCTCCAGCCAACGCAACCGGGGTCGTGGAAGCGTCAGGACTCGCCCAGCCTGTCTCTCTTAGTGCAATGGGACAGTGCCATGCCCTGAATTCATGACGGTGATGTTTTCTAATTAGAACCAGTGTGGACGGAATGGGTAGAAAATAATCCATTATATAATCATGTTAAGATAAGTTTTTACTATAATTATTACATTAGTTCTAGCATGTAATATAAATAATAACTTATTGTATATTTTGACGGATTGGGTCACCTTCATAAGTGACATAACCCGAATATGGATCTAAATTCTATGGTTTTAATCCCTGTTTTTTGTTCCTTACCACCCAATTCTGAGAATATTTCTGGGATGCTTGTCTTGTTGATAAAATTCTCCCTAGATTACCAAAAAGGAGAAAACATTTCACCATCATCATCAACCTTTCAGAGCTTTTCGTTGGATAAACCTTCCCCCAAATTTGCCAGGTTTCTCTTTCATGGGCCAGTTTGCAGGTCAATCTTTAATTATGATTTATCTCTGAGCTCCATAGGTGACTATCCAAAGGGTGCATTCACTATAGACCTCTCTTTTTAAGGACTCTTTGGATTTTTTGTTTTTGAAAGTCGAGCTTGCTATACCGTAGGCACACCCAAAAGGGTGTTATTGTCAATCGGCGTCAATCAAATCCAGTGTAAAATCAGGGAATTCTTCTTCTTCTTATTATTATTATTATTATTATTATTATTATTATCATTATTATTATTATCGTTATTATTATTATTATCATTATTATTATCAATTTTTTTCTCCCTTTTCAGTGTCTTCTAACTCACGGTCTTATTAATAAGTGTCTTCTTTTTTTTCACTCTTTTCTCCCGCTTTCTTTTCTTTCTTCTTCTTCTTCTTCTTTTTCTTCTTCTTTTTCTTCTTCTTCTTCTTCTTATTATTATTATTATTATCATTATTATTATTATTATTCCTCTTCTCTGTCTTCTTTAACTCACGGCCTCCTCCTTATTGATAACTGTCTTCTTCTTCTTCTTCTTCTTCTTCTTCTTCTTCTTCTTCTCTGACAAATCACTCCTCGTTGAATTTGGCCGGCATTCACACATAAAGAGATCAATCAGTCCGAGCAGCCTTTGAAGTGATTAGCAGTTTTATTTCAAAAACAAGAGAAGGAGTCATCGACTGAAAAGTCTTTGATATGGAATTAGAAAAGAGAGGAAGGGGATAAAAGTGGAAAGAACGAGAAAATAAAGGAGGGAAAGAAAGGAAAGAGGGGAGGATATAAAGGAGGGTAAGGACAAAAAGAAAAAGACAAAGAAAAAAATGAAAAAAAAATCAATACAGAAATAAAGAATGGAAGGAAAGAAGTGAAAAAAAGAAAAAATGGAAAGGGACAGAGAGAAATAAACATAGAAGGTGGAGGAAATAAATAAAGAAAAGAAACAAAGCGAAACAAAGGAAGAAGAATTTAAAAAAAAAAGATTGGAAGGAATGAGGAAAGCAGGGAAGAAGAAAAGAAGAAAGAATGCAGGAATAAAAAGAAAGGAAATAATATTGAAAGGAAAAAATATAGATAACGGAAAGAGGAATGGAAGAAATATGAACATAAAAAAGGGAAAAAGGCATAATGGCGTCGTCTTTGGCTCGCTTTAGAAAGTGACGGGTAAATAGATAGATAAATAGAATGATAAGGAAGGGAAGAAAAGAGGGAAGAAAAAGATATAAGGAGAAAAGAAGAATGAACTGACGACGGAATAAAAGAAAGAGGAGAAAGGACAGGAAGAAAGGAAAAGAGGAAGAAAGAATGAAAGGAGAGAGGAGAGAAGAGAGAAAGACAGAAATAATGAAAAGAAGAAAGGAAGACTCAAAGACACAGACAGATTAGAAAGGAAAAGAATTAAATATCAAAGAAACAGGAAGAAAAAAGAAAGAACGGTAGAAAGAGAGCTGGCTGGAAAGGAAGAAAGAAAAAAAACAAGAGAAGGGAACAGAGAAAGAAAGACGGTGGAAAGGAAGAACAAGAAAAAGAAGAGAGAAAGACAGGCGATTAGGAAAAAAAAAAAGCAAGAACGAATCATGGGTAGAAAGATGGAAGGAAAAAGAGAGAGACAGGCGGACAGAGAATAAGTAAGTCAGGAAAACAGAATGTAAGACTGGGAGAGAGAAAGAAAGACAGGAATAAAGAAAGAGAGAAAAAGAAAGGGAGAAATTTTCAGGTGGAAAAAGTCTAGAGAAAGTGGAGAAAATGAGAAGAAACGAAGTACGCGGCTCTAAAGATAAAATAAACCCGAAGAAGAAAGGATTTATTATTGATAAAACTTGGGCTGTTTCGGGGGAAATTATATCGGAGACAGAAAGACAGACGTACAAGGAGAAATAGACGGGTATAGATGTAGACATAGACGGAGAATGAGAAAAAAGAAGGAAGACAGATAATGACCAGCAGTATTCACCTCCTTTATTTCTTTTTTCCCCTCCTTTCTCACTTTCTATTTCTTCTATTCTCCCTTCATTTTTCACTCAGTTTCTTCCTTCTCTTCCTTTTCCTTCTCCTTTTATCCTTCCCTTCCATTTACTTTCTTTCTTCCTTTTTCCATCCTTCTTTACTCCCTTCTCCCTTTTTTTATTGAAAAGTCACAGATTTATTTTGAGTGAGCTTTTATCATAATATACCTCCGTTAACTGGGCCTATCGAAGCTTCAATAGAGCCCCCTTTAATCATATCTTTTCGTGAACATGCTCCTCACTCTGTCCATTTCCTGTCCTCTTGCAGCTCTTGACGAGTAGTTTGGAATTCCCAGTTTGCTATTCTGCCCGTAGCTAGTGGGAATGGCCACAGAAGATATGGATTCATGCCTTTTTCCAATGGTATTAGTGCAAAGTGGAAGTTGATGGTTTCAAGCTGAATTCGAACGCAGTTCGCTGATTTCATTTTCCATGTTACTTAGTATTTGACTTCCTCGGTTCATGGTAACGGAACTCAAAACTAAGCGACCAAGATTATTTACATAACCGACGATACCTTTATTTATGACAACCGTAGCCAACAAAAAAATGGAAGGTTCCATTGTTTTTTTCTACGTACGTGTGTATACGTTTGTCCCTTTGTGCTTTCTAGCGCTCCTGTCCATACTGTTTTGTCTCCTCCAAAATTGGTATCAGTACCCCACTGAAGACCTCATATATATATATATATATATATATATATATATATATATATATATATATATATCACTTCCGAAAAAAGATTCTCTGACCTTGTTGGGGACTCATTTGGGAATGAGTTTATTAATGAAGAATCTTGAGAATCTAGATGTTTTTAGATGTCTTATACTCTATTTTGCGGTGGAAAATGCCCGTGTGGACATAAACGAAATTTATTCTGACCATATTTATGTATCGATGGGATTTTTTTTTCCATGAATTCAAACCTTGCCGCTACGGTTGTTCGATGATCGACTTTAATGTTGAAATTCTTCTTATAATATATAATAAATCTATGTGGAAGAGTCACGCATAACACTTAATTTCGATGAGATGATTATTTAAAAAAAAAAAGAACTGCTTAACTCGTTTCAGAAGAAGAGTCCTTTGTTTCAAATGAAGGCTTGGTGTAATTTTTATCCGTAAAATTTTTCCCATGAAGTGGAAGGGTCTGTTGTCACGGACGAAAAAACAGAAGAAAAGAAAACTGATCATTACGTAAGTAGATTAAGATGTTCCTTTCATCCTCTTTTCACTTTTTCCTTCCCCTCAACTTCTTTTTCATCACTTCTTTCCTTTCTTTCCTTCTTTCTTTTTCTCCTTTTCTTTCCCTAACTTCTTCTCCCTCACACTCTTCTCTCTTTTCATCCCTCTTTTCCGTCATTCTTTTCTACTCTCATTTCCTTTCTTCCTATCTTCCTTTTTTCCTCCCTCCCTCTGTTCCTTCTCCTCTTCCTTCTATCCTTTTTCAACTTTTCCTCCCTTTTTTCCTCCATTCTTCTCTACTCTCATTTTTTTCCTTCCTTTCTTCCTACCTCCATCCTTCCCTCTCTTCCATCCTTCCTCTCTTCTTTTCCCACCCCTTAGTTCCTTTCTCTCTCCCTTCCTTCCTTCGTTTTTTACTTCCTTCCTTCTTTCATTCTTCTTTACACTCATCACTTTCCTCCCTTTCTTTATACCTCCACATTTCCCTGTCTTACATCCTTCTTTTCCCTCCTTCAGTTCCTTTACATCTTCCTTGCTTTCTTCCTTTTTTTCCTTCCTTCCTTTCTCCATTCTTCCCTTCTCTCAGTTTCTCCTTTCCTTCCTCCCCCCATTCTTCCCTCCTAATCATTCTTCTTCCCTTCTTTTCCCTCCTTCAGTTCCTTTCTCTCTTCCTCCCCTCCTTCCTCTTTTCCTTCCTTCCTTTCTCCATTCTTCTTTTCTCTCAGTTTCTTCCTTCCTTCCTCCCCCCATCCTTCCCTCTTAATCATTCTTCTTCCCTTCTTTTCCCTCCTTCAGTTCCTTTCTCTCTTCCTCCCCCTCCTCTTTTTCTTCCTTCCTTTCTCCATTCTTCCCTCCTCTCCATCCTTCCTTCCTTCCTTCTTTCCTTCCTTCCTTTGATTACTTTCTCGATAAAGAAGACTGAATATCATGAATATTAAATTAAACAGGAGAAAAGATCAAAGACAGAAGTAATAAATCAGACGCTTGGGAAAAAGGATCGAAAGGAAATGAATGTAAATGATTAAAGTGGTTGTAAGTAAGCTAATTTGATCACCCCCTCCCCTGACGAGTGTGTGATGTGACATAATGTCCAGTCTAACGTGTGTATGGGGGGAGGCTTACTTACACAAGGGTAAGAACAAATACTGTCGAATCGCTGAAACAGTGTCACAGGGGCGTCAGCGCGGACGAACGTTCCTCACTTTTTACTGCAACGGAGAGGTATTGCCCTGGATTAACTACCCAGCCCCCATCCAGGGGATACATTACTTTTTGAGGCCACAGGAGGAATCCTCGGTCAGGTAAGTATAAGCTAGTATGTTATACTCCGCATCGTGTCTTGATCATTGAAGGTTCCGATGTGTTGTGATCAAAAGAATATCTCAGTTTTACACGTGATTGAATGAAAGTAAAGCACGTCATTTATTTACTTGGCTTTAACCTTATAAATGTGTACAATATCAAATATTTCATATAATCAAGATATCAGAACGTATATTTCAGATTTTTTTAATTCATTTGAGCAGACTCTGAGCAACAAGATAAGAAAAGTCGAAAAACTTACTAGAAAAATGAAAAGACAAAAAAGTCTATACTTTTCAATACAGGCATTATGAATTATAAGTTTATCATATATATACATAGATACACATTTTTTATTTTATTTTACATATATATATATATATATATATATATATATATATATATATATCCTGACCATGATATCATGAGTTACATAAACAGTTAGTCTACAAGAATTTTATTGACTGAACAATGTGTATCACCCTGAAATGTTCCCGAACAATGATTGCATGAGAGACTGAATCGAGAAACATATTTGGTCTTTTTATTGGATGCACAGGAATCTGTTGTACCAATTGCCATCACTGACTGGCTCGCTGAATTACTGACCGATTGGCTGGAATACAAAAAAAATGCTGTTAGTTCTGGTGCATTAATGAAAAAGAAAATTATGCTGAAAAACGAGATTTTGTTATGAGAAAAAAGTTTATTTCAAATTATTCATATATATATATATACATATATATATATACATATATATATATGTATATATATATATATATATATATATATATATATATATATATATATATATATATATATATATATATATATATATACAAGAGATGTGGCACAAATCAGGCTAGCAGTATAACATAAAATAACAATATATCAATAATATAAAGCCACTTCTGAAATGTAATGGATTTATTTCATAGAGTGCTCGATAAATACTACTTTTTACTCATAAAGTTAAATTGTTTTTGAGTAGAGCTAGAAATAAATAGTAGAATGTGGATTCGCTACACAAAGTAGCTCTTGTTTTTACCCTCTTCGGGCCTCATCAGGCAGATCCACATTCCACAATCCACATTCTACTATATATATATATATATATATATATATATATATATATATATATATATATATATATATATATATATATATTATATATATATATATATATATATGTATATATATATATACAACAATGTAATGAGCTCATGTGCAAATAGTATGTCAGTTTGCTTGTTGCTGATGCATCTCGTTGGTTAATTAATCTTCCTATGATTATATGACGATTACGTCATAGATTATGTCGTAAAAACTGTTAAGACTTAAACATCTGAGCACGCATTAGATAGCTTGAATTGAGTTAAGACTTGAAAAAATTGGGTTACTTGAATAATCAAAAAAGAAATAACCCAATAGCTTTACGTTCCGATCTATACATAAATAAGCCTGTCATTTTGGATGGGTGTACTGTAGTACATATATATATATATATATATATATATATATATATATATATATATATATATATATTGTTCAAATGACATTGATGTAACGGTAATGATAAATGAATATTTTCAAGGATTGTCGCGGGCTATTTGACTTACTCAACCAATTTCAGTTATTTCCAAAAACACTGAACATAAAACCAAATCACAGAAAGAGAGCTGAGAATGAGGTTCTCCAGATACAAATTACAATAAATAAGACTCACATACTCGTGAATCACAATGACAAAGAATTTGTAATAACGCAATCGTGGCTCTTGCATATGATAAGGATGACCAAAACATTATGTCACGAAGATGACAAGTTCAGAATAAAGAAATTCGAGACCTTTCATTTGGTGTTTACTGACAATGTCGAAATATTACAAATAAAAACAACTGCACAGTAAGTTCACTGCAAAGAACATACATATATATATATATATATATATATATATATATATATGTATATGTGTGTGTGTGTGTATGTGTGTGTGTATGAGTGTAGAGAGAGAGAGAGAGAGAAAGATAGAGAGATAAATGGATATGTCCATGTGTGTGTATTCATGTGTGTGTATGTGCTTTTGTACTTACTTTGATAAAGACCACAGACTAAGAAAGTCTTTTTTTACTTATCTTTTCCTGTTTTCGCACAAGGGGACACATGTCTGGATTCAACGTATTTGAGTATTGTTAAGCCTAATATATCTAGCGCTTTCGGCCATACAATTAGCCTTTATCCAAGATCTCACACCCTCAAGATTGGGAACAAAACACAATGAATATAAGTCATTTTTCAATTTTTTCTAAATTCAGTATTGTACCATTCGTGAGTTATAATGTCGTAGCGGACGAGGAGACGCATAAGCGAATTTTTCAATGGGGATCTGCCTGTTGTGAAATACTTTCGAATATTTCGATAATGGCAAAATGTATACTGTACTTCTGTCCGTCTGTCTCTCTCTGTGTCCTTCTCTGTTCTCCCCTCTCTCTCTCTTTCTCTCTCACTCTCTGTCTCTCTCTACGCATTGTAAGTGCCCAAGGAACAATCTTTTCAAAGTTGATATTTTCGGTTTTTTTTTTCCAGAACTACCATGTTCTTTTATTCTTATTTCTAAGCTTGAACACTATGTATTATAGTTCATAGAATATTCAAGCTTCAAAATAATGATTAAAAAAAAAAAAGAGCATAGCGGCTTTGAAAATAACAGAACTATCAACTTTTTCAAAATGGTGAGATGGGGACTTATCATGCGCAGCAAGTCATATCTACGTACACACACACTCACACACACGCAAACATATATATATATATATATATACGCATACACACACAATCACACACACGCACACACATATATATATATGTATGTACCTGTATATATATGTATATATGATACTAATATCATTTGTATAAATAATCAATCACATTTGACTTCAAAGATGAAGTCGGATTAAATATACTGATCGGGCTTTGTAACTTGGAGCATCTTAGATCATACAATTGGAAAAAGTAAAATATTTCTTATTCATAAAACTGAATAATGTCTAATGAAGGATTCTTCGAGATATAAGTATATGCGAGGTATATATATTGTCATATAGTTGTGTACATGTGACTATATATATATATTCATATACATGTATATATATATATATATATATATATATATACATATACATATATATATATGTATATATATATATATACTCATATACACAACACACACAAACACACACATATATATGTGTGGTGTGTGTATGTATGTGTACAAGTAAATTCAAGACAAACCAGAGGAATATCTGAGAAAGAATTCATATATATATATATATATATATATATACGTGTGTGTGTGTGTTTGTGTATGTGTGTTGAAAATCATCGTGCATCATTGTTATATTTTATAAGATTCGAAAACTGACTACTATCAAATTTGGTGCCACTTCAACCACCAAGCAATTCTGTGGTTGATTGAATTTGCGTGAATAATTTGATATTGCTAAACGTAGCTTATTGCCTGAAACGTCATTAGACATTCTAAGCATTGCTTCGAGGGATTTTTTTTCAAATGAATTTTCCCCTTACGCTGGTTACGACTTAGTCCGTCCCTGCCGGGGCTATGATATGTTTCCTAGCGAGATTCAGAGTTGAAAAGAGATGGCAAACAGTCCAAATGGTGTAATTCAATTTACTTACTTTTTAATCATAACAGGGATAAGATGAGAATGATTCATGCCTTTCATAAGGGAAATAGTGTGCGGTGAGGAGATATCTCAGTCACAGTCATCGTAGAATATTAATTCAAACGAACAGAAGAAAATTTCTTTTCCCGCTACTGACCACGAAGAGTAAACAAAAAGTGGAAAAAACTCTAAAAAAAATCGTATCCATCATATGAGAAGACTTTGTAGCGCCAAACTTTTTCATATCTCAAGTATTGCTTACTATCATCAAAGACAGGATTGCTACAACTTCAGCCATTAAGCCAGTCTACGAATAATCAAATGGATGCAAGTAAATCGAGATAGATAAACTGCCATATTTACCCAGGACAACAGATTTCCTTGAAATCCTGGAAAGAAGAATAAAGATGAGTAGAGTCACTCTAGGTCTGAGCTTTTGGTAGAGCAAGCTTAGCCAACAAGAACAATAAAATCTCATTAGTTCTTGAAAAAGTGTTTACAACCCATGTGTCTTCCCGATAGTCACCTATGGAGCCTACACATGGCACCGAACCGACAGATTGGCCCTCAAATTGAGAACAATGCAACGTACATTTGGGAGAATCACTATCAACATCGCATGAAGAGATCAAAAGACTGCGCAGTATATACGAGAATAACAAAAGTGACAGATATCATGGAATATATTAGAAAACTAAAATAGCAATGAGCTGATCTTGTTGCAAGAATGTCTGAAAACCACTGGACGTCACAACTCAACAAAATGGACCCCCAAAGTTCATATGCAAAACAGTTGTCGACGAAAAATGAGATGGCGTTACAAGTTCAAAAGTTATTGTCCCTGCAATGCCATGATAGAGAGGTCTGGTGAATTTTGCTGAAGGCCTATGTCCAACATTGATGGATGCTAGAAGGTTGATAACGAGGATGAATGACCTGAAGCAGCTTCAGACCCACTACGCATTGCATTGAAGATTAGTTTGAACGAATTAATGTAATTTCCTTTTTAGATTCCGTCTGCAATAATAAACAAGCAGTGAAAACCTCGCCGCTCGTTTTTTCTTCTTTCAACCTCTCCACGGCATAAGCCCTCTCTTGTTGTTCCTATATTCAACGAATCAAAGGGAAAAGAGTCACAAAAAAGGGAAATTAGATTACCGTAACCATCAAAGATGGCAAGAGGTTCTTTCTTCTTTTTTGAAAATATTTCAGTGTGTTTCTATGTTTATGGAACCTAAGCAAGAGACAACCCAGCAAACTGAGATACTGCAGCGTACGCGTGGAGAGATCACAAGGCAGCACAATATATCAGAAAGTAAATCGGGGTCCGAGACATCCTAGAATCTATTAGAAAAACTCAAATGGCAATGGGCTGGTCATGTTGCGAGAATGACAGACAATCGATGGACATCACGACTCACAACATTGATACCCAAAGACCACATGCAAAACCGAAGCCGACAAAATACAAGATGGAGAGATGAACTGGACAAATTTGGAAAATACTAGCACCACGACGCCCATGATAGAGAATGTGGCGGATCCTGAGGAGGTCTGTGTTCAACGATGGACGTTAAAAGACTGATGATGATGTATGTTATGTGTTTGTATTTTGTTATGCGTTTGTGTAATTGTTCATATGTTTGTGTTTTCGTGTGCTCCTGGCCATACTGTTTAGTCTACAGACTTGAAGGTGGGCATCAGTAATCTACTTCATCGTTCTAAAATATTTTATCTTTTATTAATGGGAAACAGCTTCTCTGACCTTTTGAGACCCTTGTTCTAACAGGTTTATCATGATAACATCTAGATTTCTTAACATCTAGATATTTCCACTCTATGTTCGATGTTTCCAGTTGAAAACCCCAGAGATATCATAAATAGAAATTATTCTAAACATATTTATTCTCTGATAGAATTTGTTACATGGCTCTAAATTTTGTCACTACGGTTGTTCAATCATCAGGTGTGATGGTTAATTCTACATGTCATCTCCTTCTTCCCCAAATCAGAGTTTCTGGATGAATTAGGCCGCAGAGGACCAAATTTGTATGGTCTTCGGTACCAAAATAATCAAATAACTTGAAAACCATCTTAACACCAAACGTGTTTGGTCTAGGGATCAAATTAAGTAGCTTCAGTACTAAAATGATCAAATAACTTAAAATCCTATTCTGACCAAATTTGTATGGTCATTTGACCAAATGGAATATCTTCAGTATTAGAATAATCAAATAACTTCAAATCCATCATCGGACCGTACTTGTAGGGTCATTCGACCAAATTAAGTAGCTTCAGTACTAAAATAATCAAATAACTTTGAATACATCATCAGACTAAGCTTGCAGGGAACATAGATTTGAATACATATTTCTCTATCAATTGTCCGTGTTTATTTATGTCGTATCATGTTTCGTGTTTGAGAGATTGTTTAATCTTTGTAAATTTTCGCCTAATATCAAACATTTTTATCGCAAACCAAATACCAGTTTTCATTGCTAAAAGGGCTCGATTTTGGTGTTGAAAATATCCAATGGTAACCCAATCAACTAAAGGAAAGGAAATGAAAAAAATATTTTACGTATCATCTTAACCCCCAAACACAACATCAGAATTTACGAGAGAAGTCCTTTATTGAAATGCACAGATCGAAGCTATTTGTAAAACAATGTTGTTCTATATTCCCTTGCTTGTGAACGCTGATGACGTATTTAATATCAATCATGGGAATCGATTTGAAAAAAAAAAAAGAATGAAGAAAATGTTCTTTGATGCAGTCAGTTAAATTATAGACATGTTATGTAGTCACATTTAAAAATTGGACCTAAATCAGACAAATTAATCGACAAAACGCCAGTACATAAAGGGTTTCGAAGTATATATATATATATTTGTTTTCTTACTTAGTTTTCTTGTTAGTACCGTGCCGCTGAAGATGCCATTAAAACGGTTAATAAAGCGCTTTAATGTAATTTCATTTGTTGTTTTTTGGTGATTTTTATTTCTTCCTCCATTTTGAAATGATTTGATATTTATGCTAAAAACATCATCAAAGACGGTTGCATCTTTTTTTCTGATTGATCTGTTGCCTGCAAAATTGATCGGATCTTGATCAACAACCGAAATGGGATCTCCTTGGTTATTGGTTGTTAATTCAATGGACGTTCACAAGGAGTTTGTTTTGTTCAGGTAATAAAATAATGATGGCCATTTGGGATGAGGAAGATGTTTACTGCCGAGCTCTTTTGCATTTGTGACAATCGCAGTATATATATATATATATATATATATATATATATATATATATATATATATATATATAATTATATATATATGTTTGTGTGTGTGTGTGTGTGTGTTAGCATACCTATATGTGCGAATATATATACGTGGGTTTATGTTTTCATGAAAGTACATATATGTTTATATACATACCTATGTATATCAATCTATATATCTATCTATATATCCATCAATATCTATCTATATCTATGCTCTCTCTCTCTCTCTCTCTCTCTATACATATACATATATATATATATATATATATATATATATATATATATATATATATATATATTATGAAATGTGGTTAAGTTTATATATCTGTGTCTATGTGTCTGTTTGAGACTGTGCCCACGAGTATGTTTTCTTACTACACAGGGTACACACTATTTATAGTAAATGTGTACTTCAACAATTATGAATGTATGCTCACACATAATCAAATACATTCAAAATTATATGCTAATTTATATATCTTAATTTCTCTTTATTTCTCTCTCTCATATATAAATAGAGAGAGGCAGAGGCGGGAGGAATACTTACGGAATCTTCAATACAAACCTGTTGCACATATCTCTTTCAAAATCATCTTTTGATAACCGCGGAGAAGCGTGAAACAAATTTGTAGTCGGGATTCCATCTGTATTCATTATACTTGGTCTGTTTTATTGGAAAATATTGGGAATATTGAGAACTTTCTTTTTTATAAACATAAATTACTATCTTTATTTTCATGAACACACACACACACACACACACACACACGCACACACACACACACACAAATACCATCGCTCTTTATCTCTATCTCTCTTTTTCTTTCTCTCTCCTAAGGAGGAAATCGTTCTGTACAAAACGCTCAACAAAAAATGAATGAAACATCAAAGTTACCCCATTGTTTCACAATACCCAACGCCACTTCAGTATCTCTGTGTTTACGATCTTAAAAAAAAACAAAACAAAACAAGAAACAAAAATGATTCGATATATCCTTTGATTTCTTTTTATTTCTTGAAATTGTATCGTTGACCTGAAAAATAGTTTTAAAAAAATAATATGCCAAAGATGGCACCAGGAATTTATCCATTAACCTCGTATATAAGAGTATTTTTTCATCTCGAGTGGATATTGTGAGGACTTTTCATTTTGAATTAAATACTTGAAAGTTGAGCTTCTTGATATCTTTTTGACCAAGTCCAGTCTTTACATATCTATCTATTCAGCCTGTTCATATCTATCTATTCAATTGATGTATCCCAGTATTCATAATTACAGTTCGTTCATATCTATCTATCTCTGTTCATCTATCTATCTATCTATCTATCTATCTATCTATAGATCTGTTTATGTCTTTTCTTATCTATCTATATGTCTATCTATCTTCTCAATCAGTCTGATCATCTGACTATCCATCTATCTATCTGAGACTGTTCATATCTATTTGTCTGTTTGTTCATATCTATATATTTATTCATCTACTTCTATCTACCTGAATATCTATCCATCTATCTCAGTTTGTACATATCTATCTTCTATCAGTCTATTTATATATCTATCGATCTATCTTAGAATGTTCACATCTATCTAGCTATCTATCTGTTCATACCTATTTGTTTATTTATCTATTTGTTGAATGCAAACTCAATTCTCCACGAATTTCTCCTTGGATATATCAGTTTTCGCGACTTTTCACCAAAGACTATATGAACATTGATATGTACACTCCTGATAACCGTCAGGAAATTTATTATATGGGTCATTATATAGATAATTTAGAATTTTCAAGCGTCAAAATGAAAAAAGATGAGTTTTGTAACTCTCAGGATAACAAAAAGACAGCTTGTGAATGTTTGATCGCAATTTTCTCAACTCATCGAAAAATTGCACATCTATCACTTACACTGCGCTGATTGGCCGAGAAACCGATCATTAACCAAACACATAGCTCCTAGTATCTTGTTGCCTGAACAAAAGATACGAGCTTCTACTATGATTTGTAAATGGCTCCCATGACTGCCAAGCGATAAGGTGCATTGCTTCTTCTTTTTCCCGCGTTTATAAAATCCATTTCTTGTGTGATGACAGACTTGATTTTTATTGCAAATGATAGCGGAATGATTGAAATAGTGTTATCCAACGTGAAAGCATCTTTGCAAGGGGTTGTACGTTAAGCACTCATGAAGCAGCCAGTCATATACATATACACTCACTCACACACACATACACACACACACACATACACACACACATATATATATATATATATATATATATATATATATATATATATATGTAATATGAGGCTGTGTGTGTGTGTGTACATATGCTTAGGAAGCATGTTTTGAAAACTAATTCGCTAGTTCAGTTGGTCCAATTTTGACTTGTTACTCCTTTACTATGATCTTATGCCAGCTATTTGGTACATATGCAGCCAGAAATATATATATATATATATATATATATATATATATATATAGATAGATAGATAGATAAAGAGAGAGAAAAAGAAAGAAATGAGTTTAATCGTAGAAACGCCTTTTTTTATTTGAGCCAGAGAAAAATTGAAATAAAAAAACCTGAGTTGATCCACGATAAGAGGGCAGAAAGATGTGCGATAATGGTTTAGAAAAAAACACACACCATATTTTGCGCCTTTTTACCACTTGTTCATCGGGTGAATACCATAGATTCGAGTCAACAGGCCCATGACAGGCGGAAAAAATCACGCTGGGCAGTGCGTGCATGTTGCTAGCGGGTTCGATTCTCGCCAGGGATCCTGACTGTTGTTTTTCTCGTTAACTAATTGGTCTCTGGAAAAAATGACTTCATCTTTCTTTTCTTCTTCTCATTTTATTCATACATTTTTTTTGTTCTGGATTTTTTTCTTTGGCATTATTCTTCTTTCTCAACCTTCTTCTACCTTCTTCTTCCTTTTTTTTTCTTCACCATCTTGTTCTTCTTCTCATTCTCGTTTACTTTTCAGTTAGTGTCTAGCATTGGGAGAGATATCTACTCTCTGAGTGCTCCCTACTGCTCTCTAGAGTTCTACCCCGGCAATATTTATGGAATCATAACACTTGGAGGATCTTCATCCAGTTTTTTTTTTCTACTTTGAAAAGAATGAAAAAATCATAGGTAAAATGCAAAACAAGTTTTGTTTAATAGCGGAACATTCTGGATAGTAAAATATACTTCAGACAAACTAGATGAAATCATTCAAATTAATGGCGTAATCTTTTCCGGATCAAATAGAAGAAAAGAGGCCAGGTTAGTCAATCAAAACAAAGCGTCACGTGACGAGCATTTTTGGACATTGTGTTGTGTTGGGGTGATCACTTACAAATTTTGAAAGGGGGATGATCAATGCCTCTTGGTGGATTACTAAAAAAATTCCAAATTCCGAGATAGCAAATGTGATACAGCCTGGCACAAATTAAGGGACCAATATTGCATAAACGTACATTATAAATTGAATCCCCACTATAAAACTAATTTTTTGGGGGGGAAAGGGGTGAAAATAACGAAGTACTTATTTTCTGGTCATAATAAGGAGTAAATGTTTGGAATTCCAGCGCTATAGCTGCATTGGTACAGCTTGTTCGCGCGATGCAAATTTACAAAGATATCCAGCCAGCCCATCAGCCTGAGCAAGTAAAAAAAAGGCAGAAAACTATGTTGATAATTCTGGTGACAGTTTTGATTGATAGTTTCTAATTATTGAATCAATTGACGTTTTGGGGGAGAAATATGGAATCCCCATATAATGTGCATTTTGAAAAAATCAAATTTGAACATGAAAATTGCATTTAAAAGAGAGTGCTCGCAGTCCTGAACAAACGGTTTGAACTTTGAAGATAAAATCACGTAAGAAGGATTTCAATACGGATTGCAGCAAAATATCTTGCTTGATCTGCGTCAGCTATATCTAAAACTTGGCTCTTAAAAAGAATTAGAAGGTTATAAATGGCATATGGTTTGACCACGAAAGACGTCGGAGCTTCGGCACAGAAAACTCAATGCAATATGTGTTGGAATAAAAATTCCACGACGGAAAAACAAATGAGAATCTGGTGGGCAGCAATAGAAGTCTGTTTGTGAGAGAACAATAAGAAAGTGGTTGAATGAAATGGAATTTAATAACTGAGAAGTAACGGAGAAATCGAACAGAAAAAAAAACAAGGATACTCTGGGATAAAGAAAAATAATCATTGGGTATGGATGATTTGATGAAAGTGATATCCGATGGTGAATCACGAATCAGCATTGACCAAGGTGATGATGCTCAGGCTTTTGTCTGGTACTGTTTCAATTACATAAAGATTTTGTCTGGTGCTGTTCCAAATATATACAGATAACTACCTGAGGAAAATAAGCGAATTTCCCCACTCATTTATGATATAGTGTTATGTCAGGTGAGAAAAAGCACGCAAAAAAAACAACAAAAAAACAACAGTGACAATCATTTCCTCTACAGTCAATCCCTAGGTGTGTACTGAGAACTTGGTTTCTCTTCTCATTCCATCAATAGAAAATAGATTTGGTGATGGTGAAGCCATTTTTCAGGACGATAATTCATCTTGTCACTGAGGTAAGCATGTCAAAACTTTTTTTTTCAGGAAAGTCATATCATCTCAATGGGAAGGCAAGCAAACAGTCCTGATCCCAATCCGACTAAGAATAATGGCGGAATCACTTTTTCAAAAAATGGTTTTGGGTTAGTAGATGTACACATTTGTATCTCTATCTTCCTGTTCACACGATATCTCCAAAAGTTCTCAATGAATGTAAACAGTCCAGATCTTAATCCGACTAAGAAAAATGGCAGGAGCTCTTTTTTTAATGGCTTTGGGTTAGTAGATGTATACATTTGTGTGTCTATCTCCCTTTTCACACGATATCTCCAAAAGTTCTCAATGAACGTAATTGAGATACGGAGAAATTGATAGAATTTTGGGCCTGATCCAAGAATATATAGCCACATTCCTACATAACATCTGGAATTTCTCAACGAATATCAATTAAATTTTATGTGCGGATAGGTCATGGGGTTAGGAAGTTTTTGTTGGTGTGGATCTGGGAATTCTGACAGTCACCTCCCCCGCACCATAGCTATGTATCTTCTGATTCTCGTTCTGTTTTTAGTGAGAATGGTGTTGGCAGAGATATGAACTCGCTGAGTGCGTTTTAGTATTCATTACCGTCAATGGTGTCATCCATTTCTATAGACCTCCTGTCGATTTCGACAGTCGATTAGAAGTCAATTCTGACACGCATATCACTGGGGCAAGATTCAATTATTAGAATCCTCACTGAGACAATTTATTGTGTTTTCTTTACTTATTTTATATTCTTTCTTCAAATTTTTCTAACGAAGGAAATGCTTAAAAAGAGGATGCAAGAAAATTGGGTAGATAAAATAGGAGAAAAAGAGTATCAGTAAATTACACTATAGAAGCCCTCATTCAATGGGATTCTT
>OY735216.1:44596293-44698793 GCA_963457665.1 Thysanoteuthis rhombus | reverse complement strand
GGCCTGCTAGCTCATTAGAAATCAGAGGCCATCGTGGGGTTGGACAAGATTAAGTTTGCTTGAAGTCAACCTGGGGTCAAAAATGATTCAAATGCACCTTGCACTGAATACCAGAATTAATTCAAAATCCAGGTGGCATAATACCATGTATCACAATTTACCTCTTAGAAGTTTAAATTAAGTTTAGAATTGAAATATAGATGGATATATCGGTAGAGCCAGCTGAACCTTCAAGATTAAGTAGTCCTTAAAAACGGTATGCAACCTATGCATCCTCCTGACATTCACCTATAGAGTTGAAATATGAACCCTAACTAAAAGATTGACCATCAAACTGAGAAACATGCAACGTGAACAGGAAAGAATCATTCCCAATATCAGAGTTTATTGGAGGAAAAACTAGAGTCGGGAAAATTAGAGAATCCATTAGATATCTCGAATGGCAATGAGTTTGCCATGTTTTCAGACAACAATTCGACAACACAGCTCACAACTTGAATTCCCAGAGCTCAAATGCAAAACTGAGAAAATATAACGTGACAAACTAAACAAGTACGGTAAGTACTGGCTCCATGACACCTACGGTAGAGAAGTCTAGTGAATCTTGGGGAAGGTCCATGTTGGAGGCCAAAAGTATCGTCGTCGTCGTCATCATCATCATCATCATCACAGAATGAGAAGTAAATATCAATTCGTAAATTGAATAAACGAATGTGTTTCGAATAGTGACCAGCTAATTATTTGCAATAGGTGTTGAATATTGACATGGATCCTGAAATTGAATATCATACAACGAGATGGATTTTTCAACGATTGAGTACAGTTTAGTTTAATGTGTTGCTCACATAAATGCTCTGGCCTGTTTCGAAGATTAGGAAATGATTACATGATACATACCCGAGGGTATAGGATGAGGCTTCTAGCACAAAAATCTGTTCGTGTTCGACACCACTTCTTCAGATTTACCATTTTGTAGAACAGTATCGATGGGGAAATAGCCACTCCCCAAAATATATATACAGCTTTTCAAAGATGACTTTGGCCACGATGAGTTTACCTATAAAATCAGTTATTAAATATCTCAAAATCTATCAAACAACCAATAACTAAAAACCATCATAAAGCAAACGAAGTGTTACTGTAGATATTGGTGTGAGGGACATTTTTGACGATGCACCGTTCTGGTGGCACTGCAGCTGCAACAAGGAAACGAACGAAAGACGCTAGATTCATTTTGGAATTCAAAATCAAACCTTGATTTTTCTTCTTCGGTCGACGGAAAATACGTCGATAGACTTCGTTTGAAGGCCAAACAAAATCTTCACTCACGTAGACAGCAGGTCGTTTGAGAGGGAGAGATAGTGAGATATCAATCAGTCCTGATAGCAGCCAGGGGCTGGTTGCTCGTTGACCGTTCAACACTTTCTCTGGTCTACTCTCGTTTTGTCTTGTACTTTGGTGACCAACATTTGGTCCCCTATTCATAGGCAAGGGTCCTTTTTCTATTGCTATCTTTTTTACTAAAAACATTTTTATATTTTGCCCTTTTCTCTTCTATTTTTTCCTGCTTTCTTCCGTTTCTCACACCACTTAACTTACTGTCAATCTTTCTTACTTCTGCCTTTAGAATCTTAATACGCAGTCCTTTTTTTATCAACCTTTTACCACTTTTTTATGCCTTATGTCTCTTTAATTAAGTGGCTATCTATCTACGGGGGTTCCAAGCGACCCCACTTTATTTCGTCCATAAATCTACTCAAGTTGTTCCTATCGCCATTTTGGCGTCTGAAGGGGGTTGCTGTGTAATTCATCTTATCTTTGACCAAGTATCTAAGTTTTACCCAAATATAACCACGCTTAAAAGTATCTTTGATAAAAAAATACTATTTAGAAATAAAATCAAATATCTAAGAACATGGTGAAACATCCAATTAGAGAGACCCCATCAACCCTCACATTGTAACAGTTCTCTGTCCATTAAAAATCGAGGTAATAGAGGCCTCTATGCCTTTCGTATATTTTCACTCATATCATTATAAATGATGGATTAGAACATTCATTTATACAACTAATACTAATTTTTGAACATAACCTTCTCCTTTCTCAATGCACTCAAACAGATGCTTTCCCATAGATCACATAGATCGAACATTATCGAGTGAAAATTCTAGATCTAAATTAAGCTAATAATTGCGTCAGACTACGGGATATATTGATTTGAAATCGTGTGCTTAAGATGTTCACTAAACTTCTATGGAGTAAGCAGACGAATGTCTTGTACAATCATGTCTCGAATCTGAAAGTTATCGGTACTGTTTTTTGTTTTGGCTTGTAGATTTTCACTTGAATATTGACCAATGTATGTGAATAATAATCTAAAAGTAATTATCAGTATTCTTCAGTGTATAGGTAGAGATCTTCTTTTTTTTTTACATAATTTTCATTTCGGTGAACATTCGTAGATACTCTTTTTTTCAGTACCCTCTCAACTGGAAGACATTTGATATGAAGAAAGTGAGAGTCAGTTTCATTGAGAGAATATTAATAAGCTTAGCTCATTTTTTCAATAAAACCACTGTTTTTCATACATTTTATACTC
This sequence comes from Thysanoteuthis rhombus, assembly GCA_963457665.1. Taxonomy (NCBI): domain Eukaryota; kingdom Metazoa; phylum Mollusca; class Cephalopoda; order Oegopsida; family Thysanoteuthidae; genus Thysanoteuthis; species Thysanoteuthis major. The sequence goes on along the minus strand of OY735216.1, from coordinate 44,696,194 downwards.
TTATATACTACTACTACTACTACTACTACTACTGCTGTTAATAATGATAATAATAGTAATAGTAATAATAATAATAATAATATTAATAATAATAGGTAGGAATTTTTCCTTTAAAGAATGAAATTCGTAATGACTGGGGCAGTGCCCATTCCAAAAGTGTATATTTAGAAGGGACTGGGTTTCGTGGTGTCTCAAGCAGCCTGCCCTAATAAATTATGTTGAATGATTTTCTGACCATCGTACTAAACTATGGCTTTGGAGGATTTCTAATTACCTATTCTAGATAATATATATAATCTGTAATTTCTATTCATTTTTATTAGATTCTTCAAACCCAACTCTGTAATGCCTTGTTTACAGACTTATGTACCTGGTGAATGTCAACTTTGTATGATGGTCAGTTGTCGAGTAATCGCTGTGTCTGGACGCATGTGCAAAGATAGAAATGTCTTCAGTTGTAGTTATAGAACTTTCGTTTCAAAGATGCATGTATAAAAAGGGATGGTTGGGCAGCCAGTCATAATGGTCATATTGAATGATTTTCTGTCCATCTAACGAAATATGTCTTCAGAGTATTTCAGTTACTTCTCTCCAGTTTGTAGGTATTATATATCCAAATTTAGGTCTATTATCAATTTAGATGTTCCATATCTAAATTTAGAGGTTCAATTTCAGATAAAAGCTCTATAATATGTAATTTTGTATTTGTTTTCTTGGGGACCACTGATCCAAAGGACTTTAAACTCAATACTGCACTGCTTCATGTGCTAGTTAATATATCTTGGGATTTTCAACTGTGTAATTATCAGTCGTCGAGTAATCGCAGTGCGCTCACAGTGACAGATTTCTTCAATTTTCAGATAGTAAAAAATGAGTCTTTTTAGCTGGGTAGATTTTTTAGTGCTCTTAATGTCAACTATCATCAAGACGGGGACAGTTACATTCGCATTGAAACTGTCTAATTTACCATTGCTCTATACCTAGGCGTATAAATCATTATTGAACCTCAGTTTCATCTTTGAGAAAAAAAATGACCATACCTTTTTTTTCTCGATCATCAAAAGTTACCTTATTGACCAAAGATCCACGAATGATTATGCAAAAAAATACATCTTTGCGATTTAACCACAATAAATATATGATTGTAAATAACAGTATTTGGCCATGGATAAATATATATTGCTTTCTTTTTTTTTTCATATCTAGAACATTGGTAAATGTGGAACTTGGAGGAAAAGAAATAAGAATTGCAGGAATACAATGCAGAATTACTTTTTTTTCTCGCTAGGTCTGTGCAAACTGATAATAGAAGATCTAAGATTTATTTGAAATATGAACTTATTTTTTCAAACGTCAAAACTGGAGTTGATATCATTTTCCTGTTGTAACAACAACCAGAATAAGACAAATATTTTTTCTAGGATTTTACAAAGATATATTTTTATATCTTTTTCACTTATTATATACACAATACAAAAATAAGTCGGAATAGAAGTTGGACAAGGATTTGACCCTTACACGACACCAATCTTGTTTTTTAGTGTCAAAACAGTTGTTTCTATCAGTCTACTTAGATAGTGTTATGGTTTTCACGCAGAAGGTTTTGGGTTCGATACCTGAGAGGAGCAGAGGGCGTTGGGAAGCTCTTCATTGAGATAAATTTTCCTATGCATCCGGTAGCAAATAGGGTACAGTCTTTGAAAGACAAGAGTCAGGGTCATCATAGAATCCATTAAAAAGCTAAAATAGCAGTGGGCTGGCCATGTTTGACGAATGGCGGACAACCGATGGACGTTGCGACTCACGACATGGATCCCCCAAAATCACTTGCGGAACTGAGGCCGATTGAAAATTAGATAGAGAGACGAGCTAGACAAATTCAGAAAGTACTGGCTCCACAACGCTCGTGATAGAGAAGTGTGGTGGATTCTTAGGAAGGTCTCGGTCAAACGACAGACGTTAAAAGACTGATGATGATGATGAATCAACGATAGGAGTCACACCCTGCCCTATCTGAGAGGATAGTAGCAAACGAAAGAGGGGCCTTTGGGTCGCCATTGGATCGCCTTAGACTATGGTCTATATTTTCTATCAGTCGGTTTATCTACTTACTTATCTGAAGATCAAATCTGAACTTTGATCCAGTGGTTTCAGAACTGGGTTCTGTGGACCCCTGGGGATCCTTCAAATAAGGCTTGAGATCCACAACAGTGTTCTCTCTGAAACCTGACATTGCGAAGTGTGTGACAGAGAAACCATATCATCGAATGCACAGCCATCGAAAAAAAATTGTTGTGAATGGACCTGTACGGTATATTGAAACCGGAATAAATGTAAACAAATTTTTAAATAAATATGATCTTTAAAGGTTAAAATTGCTTTCCATAATAGTTCATTTATTAGTTTGAGAAACAAATGCTAGAAATTGGTGACCGTTCGAATATTTCCTTCATAGAAGGGATCCTTGAGTTGCCAAAGACTCCAGACCATTGCCTTAAACCCATCCTCCACCATTTTTCGATCGATTGGCACCGTGGCATTGCTTTCATATGCACAAGTATTCCTGGAAACTTTATTCTTGAAAGCTCTATTCTTAAACTTTTATTCTGGGAAGTTGAATCCTTGGAAGCTTTATTCTAGAAACTTGGATCTTGAAACTCATGTTTTAACGCGCCATCTAATGACACACATTTTAATGGTGCGTGTTCTTCTCTTATATCCTAGCAAAGTTATTGCATTACCACCATGGATACGTTTGACAAAATTACTTCTTGGTTCATTCATTTCATTTGAAGCATATTGGGCAATAGACGGTAAAAGGTAATATAAAGTCATTTTTGACTGTACTTTTCGGTTTCGAATTATTAATACACTACTTGAACAATGTAACGGCGAATTCGTTATGAAGGCACATTTGTTGTAATGACATTCTCAAACCCCTGTGGGTGTCGTAATAACGGGAGCCTTCTGTATAATGAAAAGGCAAACACGAACCGCGAATGAAAAAAAAAGTGGGTATGAAGAAAGAAATGATATAAGAAAAGAAAAGGAAAGAATTATCAGAGAATGAACAAGCTTGGGGAGAAGGATTTAAGAAACAGTTGAAAGAAAAGGATATATTATGGAATGGAGAAAGCACGAAGGAAAAAGAAATTTAAAGAAAGATAGAAGAATTGTTCAGAAATGAGCAAAACAGGTTTGGTTAAGAACTGCCAGGTGACCAGTGCTGGTCAAAGCGAACAAAAACGCTAAATCGCTAAAAATTGAGCAGAAGCAAAGATAAAGGTTTACTATGAGTTTTTATCTTATGAATTTAGTTTTAGTTTCAATTTGGTTTTTTGTTTTTTCTTGTTTTTTTGTTATCGAAAATCCTTAAAAGCACACCTTGAGAGATGAAATTTCAATGTGTTATAGCGTAAAAATAGAGTTTCAAATAAACGGTGGGAATGTCAACTAATGTTTAATTCTATCTGTTCATTCAGTTAATTATGTACACCTTGATCATCATCTGATATTGACATGCTATACCTTTTTGGGGAAGCTCTATGTCTAAGCTACAACATAATAAAAAACCCAGCTCTCTTGGCTTAGCAAAACAAAACAAAAAAACAGATCTTAGCTGAATTCGAATGATGGAAGTTTAGCGGTTAGCAGTTATCTTAGCTTTTGCAATATTTTTGTGGTTTATTAATTTAGCGTTTTCAAAAGCTGAACCCAACACTGTCCGCCACAACTGTCTTTTGACATGTCGTGTTGGGAATGATCCATTAAAAAGAATTAAAAAAAAGGGTGATCAATGAATGAATATCTCCTTGCGTCCTTGCACTTTTGTTGGGCAGTGATCCCAAAAAGAATTTGGATTTTCATACATCAAGCATGAATGCAAATCAAGAGATCAATTTAATACAAAACAAACATTGCAAAATCTCTGCAGGGTGGGAATTTATAAACAAAAACAAAACAAACGTTTTTTTCTAGATATTATAAAGAATGATAGCTTGAATTTTCAGCCCTCTAGTTCCGTTTGTACGGTTCGTACATGTGTGACATATATACACAGCCAGCCAGCCAGACAGACAGACCAATTCGATAAAATAAAGAAACCTATGTTTTGGTGATAGTTTTGATTGATGTTAGCGAAAATAAATGAAAGAAAGAAAGTCTCAAAAAATGATTATGAAAAAAATTGCGAAAAAGAATAGAGTATGAAACCCGGTAAAAAATAATAAAAGGGTGAGACGATAAGAATTGACAGTGTCGAATCTTTCGGTGCAGGGAAACGAAAAAAAAATGAGGTAAAAAGCAAAAAAAAAAAAAAATTAAGATAAAAAAACCGAAGAAAAAAGTATTGCTTGCCTAACCTGTTTGAAGAGAAGATAGGAGGGAGTGAATGAGAACAACGTTGAATTGTGAGAGAGAGAGAGAGAGAGAGAGAGAGAGAGAGAGAGAGTTGGCGACGCGAGGTGACTTGGTGCAAATATGAATGGGCTTCCTCCGTGGTTGTGATTGGTCGGGGAGTAAGTAATGGCGCGCTGCTGTAGCGTCATCGTAAGCATCATCGTCACGGAGGCATCATCAGCATCGAAAACAGTAACGAAGATTCTCTTCAGTTGCTACTACTTGTTCTAAGTAGGGAAGACCTGTGAAAATCGATAATAGAACAATCTGTGTTTGGCAGAAGGTATGTCACTGTGTGCGCGCGCGTATGTGTGCGTGAGCGCTGATGTGTGCTTGTGTGTGAGTGTTAATATAAGTACACGGATATATGTCCGTGTTAATATAGGGCCATGAGGGTGTGCCTATTTTAATGTCGGTGTCTGTGTACGCTTTTTTGTATGTGTGTGCCTATGCTAACATAGGTGTATGTGTGTATGTGTGCACATGTTAATGTCAGGGTCTGTGTGCGTGTTTTTTTTTTTGTGTGCCTATGTAAATGTAGCTGCATGTGTGTGCCTGTGTTAATATTGCGACCCGTACGCATTTTTTTTGTGTGCGTGCCAATATTAATATCATAAGTGCATGTGTATGTGTGCCTGTGCTAATATAGGTACATATGTGTGTGTATGAGTGTGTGTGTGTGTGTGTGTGTATGTACTAATGTAGAAGTGTGTATGCTAATGTAGAAGTGTGTGTACCTGTTTTCTGCGTGTGCATGTGAGCCTCTGTTAAGAAGATGCATGTGTGTATGTGTGAGTCAACCTGTGTTATTGTAGGTGCATGTGTGCGTATGTAAGTGTAACTACATATGTGTGCGTATATCTGTCTTAATTCAGGGCTATGTATGCGTGTGTATGTGTGTGTTTTTTCAGTGCATGAGTGTGTACATGCATGAAATCGGAAGGAAAGGAAGGGCGGAAAAGGAATACAGATATGAGATAAAGATGAGTTTAGGTAACAAAGATAAAAGCTAAGTAATTACGTGCGTAATAACATCTTGTTGCAATATACGTGCAGATCAACACACACACACACACATACACATACATACACATACACATATTGTAGTAGTATACAAATATACGTGTATGTATATTTGCACCCAAAGTTGCCGAGAACTACACATCACAGAAAAGAAACAAAGACATGTCCGGAATCAACCGGTCTCAAATTACATACACCGAATATCATCTTGTCTGATCCCGAAAAAAATGTCAATTTTTTGAAGGACTTCATTCGTGCTCTCTGCAAAAAAAAGTCGATCTAAAATCTTTTTCTGAATTTCTTTTTTTCATCAAGGACTTTTTCAAAATGGATGATGAGACTTCATTCAATTATATATATATATATATATATATGATTTTATTGATCCATCAATGCTTTTTTAAATTCCTTTTTGGACAACCTCTTCGTGGCTCAGTAGCTGAGTGGTTTGAGGATGGGAAAATATCATTGGCAGGGCAACTTCAAACACCAACGAAGAAAATTTAATTTTTTTCCCGCCAATCTATTCGGCCTTTGCACCACCTGGAAATGATTCAGTTTTGATTTTTTTGAATTTCAAGCTTTCGAGGTGACGATATATCATCATCGGTCTTTTAACGTCAGTCGTTGGACATAGACCTTCCCCAGGATCTGCCACATTTCTCTGTCATGGGCGTCGTATGGCCAGTATTTTCTAAATTTGTCTAGTTCATCTCTCCATTTTGTGTTATATCGTCTTTGGTTTCGCATGTTTTGAGTCGTAATGTCCAACAGTTATCTGCTATTTTTGCAACTTGACCTGACCATTGCCATTGTGCTGTCTTTATATCTCTCCATGTGAAGTTGAGCATCTATTTATTTCCTCTCGCACCAGAGCGACACGCAGTCAGGGCTTTACGTGGGGAAAAATGAGCAACCCATCAAAATTAGCTCCAGCCGACACTACTTTCGTTTCTAAAACAACAGCAGTCACAGATGTGTCAGGACGAGCTCGACCTGTCCCTTTAAGTGCAATGGGACATTGCTGCCCCGGGGCAGTACGGCTGAGTAATAGTGGCAGAGCCCAAGGAAAAGTCCATACGCCCCCAATGCGCGTAGCAATGCACAGCTTCAGTATAATCTCATTAGCTGACACATAACACCGGCACACTCGGTCTGTGATGCTCGCCAACACATGATCTCCAGCCCATTCTACATGACCTGACAGTAATATTATGAATTGCGTTCGATTATATTGAAATTCTTTATGGAAATGATCTCCCATTAATACATGTTTTATCTACCACTTTGCCTGGACAACGTGAATACAATAAACAATTAAAGAAAATATAGGAATTGAACCTGCGGCCGATAGGGTTACTGCTTCATCGTAGCGTTGCTGTTACTATTGAGCTAAACCGGGTACGTAAAGGCTCAAAAAATGTTTCCGATCAAAATTTTTCATCTCGTTTATTCTCAATCTATTCGTTTCTTTCAACGTGACAGTTATGCATTGAGAAGCGGATGCATATGATCCGACAGAATGATTAAGAATTACGTTATACAATGTAGAAACTCCTATGTTAATGTATCACTTTGCCGAGACAACTTAGATAGAATAAACAATTAAACCAACAAAAGATAATAGACTCCAGACAGAAATGATATATTAACACCTCTCTATCGTATTATGCTATGACCAAAAAGATTTCACCTCTGATGTGCAGTTTGACACGGATTCTACACTTACCCCGGAGAGTTATACAGGTTATCTCAAATATGACTGAAGATATCCTTTTAAAAAATTTTAAAAAACTTTTTCTTTTTATATCTCTGCCCAATCTCAGTGTAACTGATATAAATCAATAGCTCTGCGTCTGCAAATGTTTTGATGGGCTTTCATATCCAGTACTGTATATTTAGCTGACATATCAAAACAAAAGTTGCCGATTTAGCTCTTTTTTGACTAGATTTAGCTCTTGTTTGGTGTATCGTTTGAACCTATGGACTCATACAAACATCATATCATAGAAATTCAAATACATTTGTAGATATTTTCACAAGGATTAAGTAGTATATCGTAGGAGAGATAGATAGATAGAGAGAGAGATAGAGAGAGAGACAGAGAGAGAGAAGGAGAAAGAACTGTAAAATACGGGATGTTTAAAAAATCCCGATGCAACATTTTTTTTCAAAACGAACAGATGAAAACTCATGAAAATCTGCACACGTAAAAGATATTTTCTCTCCCTGGGAAGAAGTTCGTGTAGTAGACAGGGAACGCTGTTAGAAACTGAGGAAAATCAAGGAGGCTGTCTATATCAACACGTCAACTTAATGTATATTAGGCAGGTGCAGAGTTCGATCCGATGTGGTTTTCTCTACTCAACTGGGACGAGGTATGTATATCCAGATCTAAAATGGAAATAGGAAGACATTACCCGAATCCTACTTTATAGAATATCCTGCTTATTACCATCATTGTGAAATTCTGTTTGCCACCATCGTATACAAATATTACACCTGGAGAAGGCTGTAAAATGAATCGGCTGATATATCGTGTTAAGAGCACGAAGAATAAGAAGTTAATTCTTCCGAGAAACTCTTTAAAAGTTTTTTTTTCATCTGTAAACCCTTACCTTTAAAAGAAAGTGTCTATTGTTACAGATAGAAAAAATCACATTTCTCATCATATAAGTAGGATAACTTAACATAAGTTGGTAACAGACCATCAATAATAGTAGATCCAATGAGAAACACTAGACCCAATGAGGATTGAAACCGCTAGCAAAAGCCTGCAAAATTAACTTACTGAACATTACTGTAGGTCGTGCGACCTGATCTGTCATTATCTCTTTCATTTGATTTGATGATGAACCCTTGTGATAAATTTCATGGGTATATTTTCATCTGTATGAGATGTTATTATCAGGAAAATTACTGAATTTGTATCACGTAATTTCAAATTGTGGCTACAAAGTATTTCTATCAGCAATATCCTTTGCTCTGAGAGAAAGAGTCCACGGATACGGCTAGAGCAGCAAAGAAACACACTGTTTCTTATATAAGTAGATGATAGAGCAAAAACTGATATGTTAATCATTTGTGATGGCGGACTCAAGTCAACAAACGTGAACTTATACCAGGATGAGTGTTGTCTAAAACAGTGGTTCCAAACCTATCCCCAACAAAGAGTAATTTCAAATAGTCATTTTATTTTGTGTATAATTAAACAGCTTTATAATGAGAATTGGTTTCATTTCATAGTTTCATAGCTGTAGTTGTGTATCTATTATGTGAGGAAAGCAAGTGAAAATAATCAGGTACACATCATTTGAAATTTCAATGTATCTCAAAAAGGATAAGAATTCTGTTATCGTATCTGATATAAACATCAATGTGATCCTTGTTTTCGTTCTTTCGATTTGTAGGCTTATTAGCGAGAGAGCACATCTTACAGCATTTTCAATTTGAAACTTATTTCGATCCTTCGATTCCGAAGGAAAGAAGTGTAGAAAACCCTATGAAGAGACTTATTTCAACGGAACAAGCTAATTCCTCAATGGATACCTAAATCCATCCCTTTGGGCTGAATCCCACCGACTGGGAACCACTGGTTCAACACCTACCAATGATTCATACCAAGGGGTAATTGGAAAAAATGGTATTCGAATGTGACATGTGAGGTGGACTTAGTTGCATATTGTGCTGCTTGGTGTCATGAGTCTTCACTATTCTGAGCCAGTCTGTCGTCTGTCATGTTGCGAGTTTTTATATTGACTGATTTGTTTCCAGGGTCTTATATCTAGCTTCTGCAAGTGCTTTTAGCGATCTTCAGGATGGCTGATAAAAAAATTAAAAAAAACAGGCGAGTTTTCTTTATTTTCAAGGGAAACTGCAGCTAAAATAATTTCTTAACTTCTAAAATCTTTAAAGGGGGGAACTTTACGCGAAATTCAAGTGTGCGAATGGTGTTCGCATTTCATACAAGGTGAAATGTCTCCTGAAGACCAAATACAATCTGGTGGACCCTTAACGAGCCGAAATGTCGAAAATCTTGAAAATGTTTATCGCATAATCAATAAGAACCGTCAGATCATTGATGGAATATTTGAGATGTGACCGTGGATGAGTGATTTTTTTTAGATACCCCAATGTATAAAAACTCAATTCTCTATTCTATTGATATTTGCTGGCCAGAGAAATCAATTTTTATCTCAATGTACAACCTACACATGCATGTCATAAAAGTGATTGAGGAGTTTCACTTATTTGTTTAATAAATTCTATACGTGATATTATGAGTTGCATGGACCACAAACTTCATGATTAAGTAATCTGCTATCATTTAATACCATGTGTTAACCCTTTTAATTTCCATATTTTCTATTATCGTCCTTTGACATTTATGCTGATTTTATTAGTTTTCAAAATTTTATTCATAGATGAGATATTGAAATATCATTTTTCTTATTTTGACTAGTTCTCAACTACATCCTATTTTCAGTTGTTTTTTTTTAATCACAACTTTGAATCAGACCGTAATCCTACGGCAACGATTACACAGCGTGACCTGGAAATAAAGAGCGAACCCACGATGAGAATTGGATTCACGCCCTCTATCCACATGGGTCCACTCTTAATCATTCAGTCTTGGGTACTTTATGATTGAATGGAAGGTGATTTTACACCTTAAACCTAACTCCTTACAACCGATATTCCACGCTAATGATGTTTACTAGACCTAGGATTCTCCACATATGATCTGATATGCCGGATTTTAATATAACAACCAAAGCGATAGCTTCCAATGATCTTAAAGTCTCACTTTGAAGTTAGAAGCTCCCAACGTTGCTCTTTCTTTCACACTGGAAAGGAAGGCAAACACGAAGTTTTCAGTTCTTTCATTTGAATTCGGATTGGGTTTTAATGCTGTTATTATTTACCAACATTTACAAGACGCACACAGTTGAACACTTGGGATGTGTACACGTACACTCATACTACCCATACTCACATACGCCATATCCAGAGGTTACGGCCAAATTGCATCTGGTATACCAGTCCTGGTTAGTACTTTGATGTGTATCGCAGGCAGCTGGGATCTCGCAGAGAGCCTTTAGTTGCGATCCGGTTTAATCCTCCAAAGGGGAAGTCCGATCTCTACTCGACGCTCGATACACTAAATAACTCAAGCCCCTCACCTACCCACTGAACCTCTACGTGGCCCAGCTGCAAGCAGCAAGAAGTTAATGAACCAGACAGATATTCAAAAACTCGCGACACGCACACACATGCACTCCTACATCTACGAGCATACGCACTCCGTACTCGGTCGGTACACATGTCTATACCTGCATGCTGTATCAGGAGTTATGAACGATTAAAAAGCCTCTATTTATCAGCTGTCATGGTCGAATGGTTGAAAGCATTTGTCAAGGAATAAGGAAGTATTGGGTGCAGTTCCCAAGTAACCGTGTGATTATGGATCTAGGGACATTAATCTTCATCAATGTTCAGCGTGGGTGGATAGAAACTCCCTATTCACAATTGGTAATAATTTTACAATTTATAGGTTGATTGTTGTCAATATGGCTGTACTTTGCACCAATCATTGGTAGGATCTCCCAGCAGTGTTAAAATTAAACGTAGGCACTGACAATGTCGATCAATTTTTGGAGGCATTGGTAAGAAGTCCAGCAGTATATTGGTCATACCATTTTGAATGCAGTCCATATGCAGGGTTAGTGTCTCTGTATGCTTCTCAGTTTGTAGGTCTATCTCTTTGTTAGGTTCCATGTTTCAGCTCCGTAAGCGACTATCAAGAGAATGCATTGGTTGTATACTGTTCTTTTTAGAATTATTGCGATCATCTGGTTTTTGAAGGTTGAGTTTGCTCTACTCACTTGCCCTATATATACATTGAGTATGAAAAATATCCGACACCTTTCGCAATCACAATGTATATCAGGTACGTGCAAATGTATCTGTTTTTGCTTTTTCAAACTGAAGCTTTGATACACTGTACAGAACCGATTTGAACCGGAAACTTCATATACAGAGAAAGCAACACAGAGTTGAGTCTGAGGAATATCTAAATTACTTACGCTAACACGTAGTTTCCACCGACTCCTTTGAAGTAATTCCTGTAGACATGTATGGGATGTTATCTTAAAGTTCAAGGAATTAGTATGAGTAAGTGACTTGAACTGACTCAGTTTGATTCATCTCCTTTGAAGACGTGTAATCGTACTGCTCACGGCGTAAATCCGTGATACATTCAGTTTCAGTCAATGTTCAAATTGAGCGGAATTTTGGGTAAAAACTCATGCAAGTGTACGTTTTATCATCGTCTACTTGGCTCTTGTCAAGGAGGAACATGGTGGTAACAGCATTTTCACTATTATACTGGCAGTAAAGCTAATCCTGAGAGAAAGGAAGAGAGCTGTGCTGTGTGCTTACTCATATACTCTAATTTCTGTCGACCATTGTGGAATGATTTAATAAGATATATGGCAATGAGACAGGGCGTAGGAAGAAATGAATTCATCGCCATCGATGGCTACACTCAAAAGGCTACAAATTCGTGAAAAAGAGTAACTTCAGTTCATGGAGGAATATATAGTAAGAGGCGGTGACTTCTGAAGCTCTATTTTTATTCTAAAAGGGACGGCTGCATTGAGCAGGCTGGAAAATGTGTACAGAAGTAACCTGGCATCAGGTTTAATGTAAGATTGGTGGCACCGACTTTGGTGAATTTTAAAGGTCAATTAAAGACCAGGCTAAATCAGGGCATTTAAGAAAAAATTTCAATTTTGGCATTTAGACCCACCTGGAGGTTCGCTATCCCTTCTTTGAGAAGCTCTATGTTAGGATCTGCTATGTGACCTTTAAGCATTGAGTATTCTCCCCCTGGCAACACCATGTACCCAAGTTAGTATATATATATATATATATATATATATATATATATATATATATATATATATATATATATGCTTTCCAAAAGATCATTTGGCGCTACTCGTTCTATTCTACAAAAGAAAGGCTAGGTGTGATAATAGCTATTTTGGCTTACACAAGATTTTTACGAATACTATATCTTCGAAGGAGGATAACGGGGTAACCATTACAAACACACACACACACGCATATGTACGCATAGAAACACACACACTAATACACAAAAGCACACACGCATATAAAAATCGGAAATCTTTAATCTAAATTATGTCAATTGGAATGTGAGTAAGGATGTTGGGATTTTTATTAAGCGTCTAATACGTTTTGCGTTCAACGTATATATGCGTTCAAGGTAAAGGTTTTGGTGGAAGTGGCGAGCTGAGGAGAACCCCGAAAGCATTTGTATGAAAAACCGGAAGTTCAAAAGTGATACACATAATCTCCGGGGATTCCTCGTCTGCGTTTATGGCTTCAGAAAGTGGAACAAGAAAATCGTTCGTTGCTGCCCCGAGTGAGAAACTGTCTCTTCCGCCTTTGACAACAGGACAACAAAGATCAAAAAGCTATCTTAATGCAAAAATGTCAACTCTGCACACGAGAGAGAGGGGGAGGGGGAGAGAGAAGGGAAAGAGAGAGGGGGAGAGAGAATATAAGTGGGAAGGTGAAACAGACTGAAAGAGAGAGAGAGAGAGAGAGAGAGGAATGAGAGAAAAAGGGAGAGAGAGGATATGGCTGGGAAAGTGAAACAGAATGAAAGAGAGAGAGAGAGAGAGACGGGGAAGAGAGAGAGAAAGGGGTAGAGAGAATATGGTTGGGAAGGTGAAACAGACTGAAAGAGAGAGAAAGAGAGAAGGTGTGATAGAGGGGAAGTGAGGAAGAGAGAAGGGGAGAGAGATACGGAGAATGATGAAGAGATGGAGAGAGCGAGAGAGAGAGAGAAAGAGAGAATATGGGAAAGCGGCTCTCTTTGGCGTCGCTTTGAACTTAGTGAAATTCTGTGCCAGCCTCTCAGCGGAATTTTCTCGATTATCGTCACGCGGTGGCTCAGTAGGTAAACAATACAACGTGTGAGACGCTAGATTTGTTTATAAATTATTGGTTTATTCCTTTTGCAGGGGCAAAAGGGGGCCCTGTGAGTATTAAGGAGAATTAACAAAAAGAAAGAAAGTGAAACAGACAAAGAGAACAAGAGTGAGAGACAAACAAGCAGAAAGACAGACAGAAAAAAAGGGGAAAAAAAGAGAGAGAGAGACGGACAGACAGAGAAGGATTTGGACGGTTAAATGAAATAATGCAGGTGCAGATCAATGGGGTGGTCCTGGGCCCTCCTCCCCCATCTCTGGAGGGTAAAGCACAATCATTGTTTTTTTCAAATATTCAGATGAAGGAATTTTAAAGATAAAAAATTCACAATCCAAAAAAATCATCATTTTTTCATGACTCTTTTGTCAGTTCCATTGCAAAGAACCTACGATTCAGATGTAAACGGGAAAACTATGCTAAACCATGTATTACTTTATTGTTTTAGATGCTTTAAATGTGTTTTTTTTTCTTGCCATGTTTCCACTTTTAAAATTGGATTTTCTCATGTGAATACCATCCAACTCGAAATCTGAGATCTCTCCCTATGACGGAGACAGTTCTCTGCTGAACGATAGGTAAATGGAAGGTATATTGTGTGTTTACTGCAATGCCTTTCATATATAATAATAATAATAATAATAATAATAATAATAATAATAATAATAATAATAATAATAATAATAATAATAATAATAATGATGATGATGATGATAATAATAATAATAATAATAATAATAATAATAATAATAATAATAATAATAATAATAATAATAATAGTAGACAAAAAAAGGAAGGCCTGCCAAATACTAGACGTTGCTGTGCCTGCAGACCATAGAGTAAAAAAGAAGGAGGGTGAAAAAAGGGAAAAATACCAGGACCTAGCAAGGGAGTTAAGGAAAATGTGGAACATGAAAACCAGGGTAGTACCGGTCATAGTGGGAGCACTATGAACTGTCCCCAAAACGCTGAGGGAGAGACTGGAGGAGATCGGGATTAGGGGGAGGATAGAGACCGTACAGACCACAGCACTACTGGGAACTGCACGGATACTGAGGAAGGTGCTAGAGATATAAGGACTGCAACGAATCGTAGCTCTGTCATGATAAGCGAAAGAGAGAGGAGACGTTAGCTGAAGACCTGACGAGACTTATTGTCACTCAGCCTTCAGCGATAACCACTGGGCAACCGGTGTGAAACTGTAAATCGCAGAATTACTGCGACCTATGCGTACTAGGAGAGGAGGGCTGGAGACTTGAGGAGACTTTCTGTCACTCAAACTCCAGCGGTTACCACCAGGCAACTGGTGTGAGATTCCAAATAATAATAATAATAATAATAATAATAATAATAATAATAATAATAATAATAATAATAATAACAACAACAACAATAATAATAATAATAATAATTCCCAGAAAGCGAGAAAAATACAGCATTGACCACATAAGATCGATACAAATACCTGGGAGTTCTCAAATGTGATACGATAAAACGGAAAGAAATGGAGGAGAAAATAAGAAGAGGGTACTTTAGGAGGTTAAAGAAAATATCAGAGACCAAACTAAAAAGCAGGAACCTGATAAAAAGAGTGAACACACGGGCCGTATCGGTAGTAAGATGCGCACAGGGCCACTCCTTGGATGGACAAAGGAAGAACTCCAGTCAATGGACCGGTGAACAAGGAAGCTTATGAGAATGCACGAAGCCTTACAACCCAGAGATGACACTGATAAAGTGTACTTGAAAAGAAAGAAAGTGGCAGAGGAATTATCAGCATTGAAGACTTCTCCAGAGGGCCAAAACAGGTCTAGGGAAAGTATGTGCCAGCAAACTGTGAAGACATTATAAAAAGTGCCCGAAGCAGTGCAACGAACAACAAAAAAGTAGAAAACAATGGAGCAACACAGCAAACAAGGAACGAAAAATGGGAACAGAAGAAACTATTCGGAGAATTTAAAAGTCAGATACAGGATGTGGCAGGCGAGAGATCGTGGACGTGGAAAGGGTACCTGAGGAGAGAAACAAAATCACTCGTCAAGGCAATACAAAAAAAATGCATCGGAACAAATTATATCAAAACAGAAATCGACAGAACACAGATAGACAGCATGTGCTGCCGACGCAGGAAGGGGATCAGACCGCAAACCACATAACTAGTTAATTTAGTTAACTAGCCAAAAAGGAGTATAAACACAGACACGATAGAGTAGCAACAGTGGAACTGAGTAAACGAATGGGATTTAACTATTCGGAAAAGTGGTACCAGCACAAACCAGAGGCATCCCTGGAGAATGGAAACCACAAATCACTATGGAATTTAACATCTTAACCGACCACCCCATCAAATCGAGAAACCCAAAACAAGTAATCGTAGACAAGAAAAGGAGAACCTACCAAATGATAGACGTGGCTGTGCCTGCAGACCACAGAGTAAATAAGAAAGAGAGTGAAAAGCCGGGAAAATACCCGGACCTGACAAGAGAAGAAGGACCTGGAGAAGGTATTGAACATGTAAGTTTGGGTAGTACCAGTGATAGTAGGTGCACTGGGAACCGTACCAAAGACACTGAAGGCAAGATTAGAGGAACTAAAGATAAAAGGAAGGATTGAGGCTGCGCAGACTACAGCACAGCCAGGGACAGCACGAATACTGAGGAAAGTGCAAGAAATATGAGATCTACGACCCTAGCTGTTAGCAGTGGTCTAACAGAGAAAAAAGATGGGGGGAAAAAAGGGAAAAACCTCAAAAACACAACATACCACAAATGGTGGTGGAGGTACAAACCATGATGCTGTTGTGATAGATGGGGGAGAGATGAGAGGAGGGCTGAAGACCTGAGGAGACTTACTAACCACTGGGCAACTGGCATGAAACTGTAAACCACAGCACTACTGTTGACCGTGAGAGTGTGGAGAGAAAGGCTGGAGACCCGAGGAGATTTAGTCACTCAGTCTCCGGCTGTGACAACCAGGCAACTAGTGTGAATAATAATAATAATAATAATAATAATAATAATAATAATAATAATAATAATAATAATAATAATAATAATAATAATAATAATAATAATAATAGGATCTACAACAAACGTGTGTATATGCGTTAATGTATCAAGTAGGTTTTAGTTCGAGAAAGTGCTCAATACCAATAGTAGAGTGGTTATAGGAAATTTTTTTCGACGGGTCACCTCAGATTTTATATTTTCTTGAAAAGATTTTTCAATGAACTCAGTTTGAGTGAAACAGAATCTTCAATCTGTCATAAGACATTCAAAATAATCTTCATTCCATACACACATATGATCGACTGTTATTACACGTTTAGCGTTTAACTCAGACTAGACAACGTAAATAGAATAAACAATTTAAGATAATCGGACAGCCGCGAGGATCGAACCTGTAACCCATTGGGTAGACGCTTCAACATAGCGTTTCATATTGTGCATATTGTGGGCAGAAAAAATTGGTGGGCAAAATAAGTATTAAAGAAAATATCTCTCTACATTACGAAGTAAACAAAATAATGTAACAAGACTGGTTGCTGCAGGGTTGAACTCCACTCTTACTTTTATTTTCCCTGAATATGATAAGTACATCTTTTGTATTGTACATGCTAATTCGACTCATATTCGTAAAAAAAAGGACTCGGTTATTTATGCATGGATAAGCAATACCGAGCCTAAAACTATTTTGATAGGTAATTTGTTTTTTGATAATTCAGATATCCCAAGTTTATTATTTTCTAGATAATTGATTCAGGTCAAGCATGACTGGACGTAGAGTCTTAAGATAGAATGTCATGTAAGAAAATCACTACCGATATCTTGCAGTATGGAAATATCATAGGAAGAAACTTATTTAATTAAATATATAACTTATTCCATTACAAAGCTGGATATTATTTGATGAAAGAATCAATAAAAAAATGGTAAGGGTGAATGTGAAAAAAACTGTTTTTTTTATAAGATATCTATCTGTGAACATTTTGGTTTTGTCGTATTTTAATTTTTGAACTATTTTAACTCTGTTGCTGGGATACTTCAAAATGTTTTTGTTGTGTTTGTGTTTGCTGACAGTATTGCAATGTTTTATAAACGATAATCATAATCATATTTTTATTGGGCCATTTTTGCGAGTTTGGGACCAGAAACCTCTTCAACTTTGTAGCAACTCTGTTTCCAACTTCTTCATTGGCAACAAAGTTATCATCAAATAGTGCTCATCGAAAAAAAAAAGACACCAGACAAAGAAGCGGAAAGAAAGACTCAATGAATCACTTTTATTTTCATTTAACCCAGTGTTTTTGTAGCGGAGTCTGTTGTCATGAAAATTGACGATCACGTTTAATGAACCTTTTATCGTTTTTCGTTTTGTTTTTTTTAGCTCTGTTAATGTATTTCATAATGGTCAATCCATTGTAGCGTTTAGGTTGTATCAGGACTAAGCAGACAGATATCTGAACACACTTATTTGCATGTAAGGATTTTACAAGATTAAAACAAATGTTAAAAGAAGATTTTCTCTTGAAGGCCTCTTTTCTCTTATCTGAATAAAATAAGCCCGTCCATACCTCTATCGTAATTTTTTTTTTTGATGTCTAAGATTTGTCAATTTACCCCAGTCAGTGGGACAGCCCGAAGATAATCAGTTGGTCACGATTTTAAGGGGAATTAGGATTATAAATATCGGTTTACACTTCTCATTTCGGTGAGGATTGTTCTTGTTATTGTTACAATAGGAAAACAAAGTCAAATTCATTATTGAGTTTGACAAATTGGAATGAGAAGGAAAGAGAGGTCCTATGGTTGAGCGTACTTTTTTTTCCTACACGTAGTGATCCTATATTGATGATAGTTCTGAGAGAAATTTCATGTTAAGACTAGAATTGGATTGTTTAACAGCGTTTCTTAGGGATCAACTAACACGAAGGGAGGCTACTTAAAGAGAGATCGACAGCGTCCATGATAAAGAAAGAAATATGTTATCTTAAAGAGGGGTGATAGTAAGAGAGAGTAGACGTCAGTAAAGGCAGCAATAACCAATATAGAGATGCGGGTAAAGAAAGAGTAACATTTTTTTTACGTCACACTACGTCATTACATCTTTTCTAAAAATCAATTCTCCGGAGAAAAGATAGAAATTACAAGAAAGAAAGACAGAGAAGAAGAGGAAGGAAAGGAAAGGAAGCAGACTTTAGAGTGTTAACACTTCATTTACATATTCATAACTTTTTCATTTTGCAACGAATTATGTTCTATTCCGGATGATAATTTTTCTTTTTCTTTTTGATGCAATGGTTATTCATTTAAACGGGGATTACCTTGGGAAGTGATTGGGAAAGAATAGTTTTATTAGGGGAACAAATGTTGACAAATGCTTTCAAAAATTGTGTATACAACGTCGTAAGTATTTAAACTGAGTCTATTCTTTTTCTTGTTATAGATTATACAGTTGTAATTTGGGGTCGATTCTCTCTATTACATTCGTGAGTCAGAGATAATCTGAGAAGTCATTGAGTTTATATATACGTATGCGTTCATAGTAGGAATAGTGATTTAAAAAAATCAACCATAAATGGATCCAACTGTTGGTTATAATTCGGCACATGGACTTTGGTTCGAAATCACAAATTGAATTGAAAACACTTCGTGCAATTGTGAGCAGCATTTGGAGTCATTACATTGTTAAGAGTGAATAATAATTCTTCATAATTATTATCAATAGACACGTTAATCCCCCGAAAAAAAAATTAAATGAGAGCCAAAAACCTATTAATATTTTCCTTTTGCTTCAAGACCTTGACAGAATGGATTTAGAGTTCAGTCACGTTGGGGTATGATTTGCCAAAACATTGGTCGCGTGTTCGCGTTAACAATTCATATTCGAATGCAAGTTAGAATAGGCCATGTTTTGAATGCCGAACTACAAGATAAGCACGCCAACACTGGGTTAAGAGAGACAGCACACAAGATCCTGAAAAACACAGCACACACCCCGTTGAGTGACACAATCTGAACTGCGGCGCAGTCATCTTGCCAGAATTTCAAAAATCTTACAACTATTAAGCTTTAGCTTTCCCCAAAAACTACTTATATTTTACAGTGTTTGCTAAAATAAATCTATGACATGTTCAAAATAATTCTATCTGAGGATGGAACACATTTTCATTGTCTTTTGTGAAGAGCGTTCTGAATATTGCACTTCTAAGTGTGTTCAAGATAGATTTTAGTATGTTCAGGAATCATCCCCTATATATATATATATATATATATATATATATATACATACATACATACACACACACACACACACACACACATATATATATATATATATATATATATATATATATATATGGGGAGGGGGTTAAATACAATTGACATTTTTGTTATTTTTTTCTATAGATTTCTTTTGTTTCTGCTCAAGGGAAGATATGTTTGTATTCATAGAGTGTAATAGTTGTCAAGGAGTTTTATCATACCTAGCACTTTCGGCTAAACAACTAGCCATTTTCAAGCTCAATTCCACATTTATTTTAGCAACGGTGTATTCAACTTGGTCGTTAACGTGTTATGAATCAACGTTCCCCATGTCATATCTAAACACTAATGACTAATGATCAAGTCAAAATAATTACGGGATTGTCAAAGACCTTGAAAATGGCTGGTTCGAAGGGCTATGTATTTTAACACTTTTAGGTGGCTATTACACTCTATTGATCCAAGCACACGTTTGCTTGTGTGAAAGCAAGAGAAAATGATGAAAAATTAACTAAATGTTCCTTGTCCGTCATATCTAACACGACATATATAAATTGAGCATAAGTGCCCATCATAATAACGGGATATCATTTCAAATGAGAGTTTCGATATAATATAATGCAATTCATAATCATTTTATCAGATGATATATCCATTCTTAATGACGTAATTATCCGCCTTGAAAGAAACAAATAGAGTAGATATCAACCGTCAATACAAAAAATGAGAATTTGGAGTGGAACCAGTTATTTGGGCCTTTGTAATATTGACAAATGTTCAGCACAATGGTTGCAGCAACGCTATGTTGAGGTGGTTACAATCTATCTACCTATCTATCTATATGTATATATATATATATATATATATATATATATATATATATATATATATATATATAGAAAGAGAAAAAGAGTGAGAAATACTGACCAATAAATCAGGATCTCAAGGTGACTCTGAGTTTCCTGCAATATTCAGATTATAAAGTTACCATGAAACACTGATTTATTTGTTTGTCGGTCTGTCTGTCCGTCTGTCTGTCTCTATTCTTTTCTCTTTATCTATTTACATAAGCTCTATCTCTGACATTGAGAACTCTCCATTCATAGATAACAATGCATATCCCAATATATCGGATACGAAAGCGTGACCGGTAGAATATAAGATGGTGGGACGAACTAGTTAAGAAAGTATAAGCTCTGCAAAGTCCATGATAGATAATATTTGGGAAGATCTATGTCCAACGAAAGACGCTAAAAGGATGATGATGATGATGATGATGATGATGATGATGATGATGATGATGATGATGATGATGATGATGATGATGATGATGATGATGATGATGATGATGATGATGATGATTGAAATAGATCCGAAGATCAATTGAGAGAGTTTCCCAGGAATATAAATAGTATGAATTGACGATTAATGGATTTACATGAACAGCTTTGAATAGATCGAAAGAAAGAAGTACGAAGCCTGGAATAGATAGATAGATTGATAGATAGATAGATAGATAGATAGATAGATAGATAGATAGATGGGTAGATAGATGGGTAGATAGATTCGAACAGACTGATATACCTAGATAGTTAGATTGTAAGGAGTGGGTCATGAATTGAGTGAAATCGATAGATATATTGATTGATACGAAGAGACTGGGAAAGTCAGATAGATAGAGGTGTACACACACACACACACACAAACACACACACGCACACACACACACACACACACATATATATATATATATCAATGGGAATTGGGGGAGATAGATATAGGGAAAAAACAGGAAAGAAAGAGAGATACAAGGGTATAAATGGGAGGAAGCAACAAGAGAGAGAGAGAGAGAGAGAGAGAGAGACGAGAGAGAATAAAAGAGGATAAAAAGTATGAAAAAGGAGAAAAGAAAAGAGAGCAGTTATCAAATTCAAAATCTGGAGCTGACTTAATTTCTCTACCATGGCCTGAACAAGAACAACAAGAATAATCTACACCTAACGCGTGGAAATAACATTGCCCTACCCTGATTCAAATTCACGATCAGCTGATTGTCAGGAAGCTGTCTTACTGATTGATGAATTCACATATCTTTGATATCAACGAAGATTCATTATTCAGATGTGCTCGGGCTCATTTCATTCTAATAAAATACGATTATACGAGGAAATATTTTTATAACTTGTTATCTATTGTTTACACAATTAAAAAGAAAGTTGCAGAAATTTTTTTTCAGTTAGAATAGACGTAGGAGTGGAGTTTGAGCCCGTAGCAGCCAGGCTTGTTTTAATATTATCGATTTGCGTAATGAATATGTCATTTTATGTTATCTTGATCGATATGTCGATAATGGAAAATTGAGATTCAGAGAGAAGGAGAAGAAGGGGTATTCATAAAGACATAAATTCAATAGAAAAATATGTATTTAGATAAGTAATGAAGAGATGAGTTATAGGGGTTTGAATAAGAGCATTGTTAATGACAAAAAAGATTAAAAAATTAAAAGAAAGAAAGAAAGAAAAACTGCTCTGGTTAGTCACTCGATCGAAACCGTCACGTTACCAACATATTTTGGCAGCATGCCATATTGGGGGTGATCAATTAAAAAATTGGAAAAAAGGTTGATCGATGACTGAATTCTTCTCTCACATTTTGTTGGATGGTGATCAATTTAGAAAAGAAAGAGTAATGTTTGACCCTGCAGCAGCCATGACTTTATGGTATTGCCTCTTTCAGCTTTTCTTTCCTTTCTTTGTCTCACTTAATTTTAGTTATTCTTGTTTTTATTGTTTGTTTTGTTTTCCTCTTTTCTTTTGCCATATCTTACAACATTCTTTCTTTCTCCCCCCTCTCTCTTTCTCTCTCTCTCTCTCTCTCTCTCTCTCTCACTCTGAGTTGGTGCAGCCGTTTGGCTCTATATATGCATCACATGTACAGGCCACATCAACGGATCTAGAGGGATGAAATGCAGATGTCTACAAAAAACTCTTTTTGTTTAGTTGAAAATTTTTCTCCCCCCCCCGCCATCCTATATAAATGTTTTAGTGGGGGTCAATTTGCACTGTGACTTCACAAAAAATTGATCCCTCAGTTGATGTCCACTTATTTTTTTGACGATTCGGACTTTTTTTTAGAGATCACTTCCCAACAAAATGCGATAAAAGTCACTCGTCCATCGATCACCCCTGTTTTGTTTTCCAATTTTTCAATTGATCACCCCTAACATGGAATACTACCGAAAGACGTTGATCGCACGACAGTTTCTATTGAGTGACTAACCAGACTTGTTACTTTTTTTTCAAAATTTTCAATCATCTCTTCTCCGTTTTACTTCTTTATTTTGTCTTCAATGTATACATCGATCTGTTTGCTCCTTCTAATCACGTGATGCAAGTATCATACTAGGTCACTGAGTACATACTTATTGATCTATGTACCATCTCCGGTGCCAGCAAAGATGTAACATTAGATGTCTAGTCGGGATCGGATCAGAGGGTCAAGTGGAAAATTTTTCGTTTCATGTCAGGTCAGCATCGTTAAACTATAAAACATACTTCACTTACTCGCTCATAAGTACACACCTTCAAGCGGTTGGATACATCTACCCAGGACGGATAATAAAGTCGGAGAAAGACGCGTAGCATACGGTTGGAAATCATTTGGTATGAATGGAGACATATTGAAGAGCATTTTGAAAATGTTCTTGCAGCGCTAAGTATACAATGAATGCATAACCCCAGCACTTCCAAATTCTAAACATTGGAAGTCCTACAACTAACGGAGGACTATTCAGAAAGAAACAGTGGCTAAAAAGGAAATCAGGATAAGGGATGAGAAAAAAAAATCGAAATAAATAAAGGGTATCATACAAATAATTATGCAACAAAATGGAGATGGGCAGGACACAGGGCAGGAACGGATAATGATGCGACAGTAAAACCTTAAAGACGAAACACGAGTGTGAGGGATGAGGTTGAGATGTTTGTCACTAAGACATAACAGATGTCAGTGCAATCTCGATCGTCATGGAAGGAGATATGAAAGGACTTTGTCAAACATTGGACTCGTAATGGCCGCTGCTGATGATGAACTATGCGCTTATATATCTATTTATGAGCATATACAGATTTCCTTTATCTAAAAGTAAAGCGTTCCACTGGTTAGCTTACTTTTGTATGGTGACACTGTTCGTGTGTGGCCTATATACGTGATACATACATACATTCACAGCCTACCAGACCAATTTGAAAACTGAAAAAAACAATGCTGACAGTTTTAGTTGACGGTTTCAAGCAGGAAGCAAGAAAGAACAAAGAAAGAATGGAGACGAAAAAAAAGGAGAAAGAGGGGTAGAAACAAGAACGAAAGAAAACGTGAAAAAGATGAAAGAAGGAAATATGTAAGGACAGGAAAATAAATAACTAAATACGGAAGGAAATGAGATTAAAAAACGAAAGAAAGAAAGAAAGAAAGATGGAAGGAAAAAATTATGAAAGTCATAAAAAAACGGAATAAAAGAATTTAGGGTGAAGAAGGAGGGAAGGAAAGAAAATACAAAAAAGAAAGAAAAAGAAAGAGGAAAAATCAGGACACAAATTAGGGGAATCGAATTATTATGAAAAAATGGAAAAAAACGATGAAAAGAGAACAGAAAACCAGGAGGAAGTCAACGAAAATAAAAACGTCGGTGAATTAAAAAAAAATTGTGAAAAAAGTAATTATTTTGGCTTCGACTGATATGAGTGAATATAGGTTATGATTGGTTGGGTAATGAATGCCTACAGGAATCACGTGACCCTAATGGTTGTAGGAGGGGGATGTAGACAAAAAGTAATAAGCACCCGGAGAATGCATATTTCTACCAACGCCATTCTTACCGAGTACTGAATAAAAATCAGTTCATATTTATAGCTACAAACACTGGGATGTACTCTTCTGTAATAACATGTCCGTCCAAATGTTTAGTTAGATCTTCCATAAACCATGGCCTTTCCGTCTATGGAATTTACTTAAAATTCACTCAGATAAGTTTGCAGATATTGAGTAGACAATCATATGTGAATACAAGGAGGTATGAAAAAAAAAAAACCCCGAGAAAATCAAAAATCTATTCCCTTGATCTACCTAAAAAGCTTAACCTTACCCAATGACTGACTTCTAGATAATATTTCATTGAAATTCGTTGAGAACCTTTGGAGATATTGTGTTAACATATAGTTTCGATACAAGAAAAGTAATTGTGAAGAAATCTGAGATCTGTGATCCACGAGATCTAATATCTTCTTCCGTTGCCCCGTTCTTCGTTTCTACAAAATTTCTCTAAATTTCATTGAGAACCTTTGGAGATATTGTGTAAACAAACACATAGACAGACAAATAAGCAGATATGGATGAATATACATCACCGTTGGCAGAGGAAAAAATTGTTTCAGGTCAACCAGTTTTTCTATGTCGATCGATTGATGTCTTAGAATCTGCTGGTTTGAATCTGTTCCTCTGCCCAGAAATAAATTCAAGTGATTTTAAAATGAGTTTTTAAAGATGAACCAGAACGTCATCTTACATAGAAAATCTTATTTGAAACGATCTACTGTCACTGTCTGATTAATGTATAGTCAGGCGTTGACAACGTGAATGGATTAAACAATTAGATAAAATGGGGCTGCTGCAAGAAATCAAACCTGCGACTGATAGAGTAGCTGCTTCAACGTAACATTACTCTTACCATTGACTTTAATAGCAAAGGCCCCCAAAACCCATTTCTTATAATCGTTTATTCTATTTACGTTGTCTAGGCAAAATGATACATTGACAGTGTAATGGCCAGAGATCATTTCGAATGAGAGTTTCTATATAATATAATGCTACCTATAATCGTTCTGTCGGATCATATATCCGTTTCTTAATTCATAACCGTCATGTCGAAAGAAACGAATAGAGTAGATATAGACCTAGAATAAGTGACTTGGGAATTTTGGATGGAACCAGTCATTTGAGCTTTTGCATTACCGATGACTGTTCAGCACAGTGGTACGAGCAATGGTACGTTGAAGCTGCTATCCTATCGGTCGCAGCTTTGATTCTTGCAACAGCCTCATTTTCTTTAATCGTTTATTCTATTTACGTTATCGAGGCCAAATGATGTATTAACTGTGTAATGATCGGAGATCATTTCAAATAAGAGTTCCTTTATCATACAATGAAATTTATAATCATGCTGCCGGATTATATATCCAGTTTTCAATATGTGTCTATGTATAATTTTCTTTACCCATAATTTTAAAAATTCCTTTTTCTCTGAAATAGTGAGCTTGAAGGTCGTTGTGTCGATGGGCACCATTCTTAGATAAATATAACATTTGGGAACTGAATTCAAATTTGGTACATTGTTATAAGATCCTTAGCACAATTTGTATTGTGGAAAAAAGCAAAGATGAGAAAATTATGGAAGACGTCGGAGACGAATTGTGTTTACATCATGCCAAATTGACCAGCAACCGATGCATTGTTGACGATCTTAACCAGCGATTAATTGTCTTTACACCACCTTCCAAACTGAGCTGTGTTTGGAAAGTAACTATAAGTAAGCATCAATTAGATAAAATGGGGCTGCTGCAAGAAATCAAACCTGCGACTGATAGAGAAGCTGCTTCAACGTAACATTACTCTTACCATTGACTTTAATAGCAAAGGCCCCCAAAACCCATTTCTTATAATCGTTTATTCTATTTACGTTGCCTAGAGTTCGCGTGGCGTAATCGTTACGATAACGAAACTAGCAAACCGATATCAAATT
This sequence comes from Thysanoteuthis rhombus, assembly GCA_963457665.1. Lineage (NCBI taxonomy): Eukaryota > Metazoa > Mollusca > Cephalopoda > Oegopsida > Thysanoteuthidae > Thysanoteuthis > Thysanoteuthis major. The sequence goes on along the minus strand of OY735216.1, from coordinate 44,669,692 downwards.
TTGGCTGACTAGTAATATTCACTTTGCTTCGATGCCGTCGAGAAAAGCATTAATCAACTTCTCTTTGCACCCTGTTCTATTGCCAGAGGTTGGCTACTTTTGTAATATTCCTGTAAGAACTAGACACAAATCTACTTTCAACAACCTTTGAGATCAACTTTCGACCGCAAGGCGTACTTCTTTGATGATATACTTGAATATCATTTTACATTGAACGTCCTGTGAGATCAACAGATCACTTTCAACTGCAAGGCAGGCCACTTTTGCTATATTCCTTTAGGAACCAGTTTGATACGAATTTTACTTTCAACGGTCAGTGAGATTGAATGACTAACCACCGAATCACAGTTGTTAATCTTTTACTTAGCCATGGCCGAAATGTGTTGGATGCATCTGTTCCCTTACGATTAACGAAGTTAAGCAACGCCTGGCCTGGTCAGGGCTTAGATTTGTGATCGTCTTGGAAAAACAAGGGCTGTGAGCGTAAAGAGCCTTTCGCTGCAATCCCATTATTCTTCCTTAGGAGGAGACCTATCCCTACACCAAGCTTGGTAACTCAAAAGAAAGCCCCCTCCCCCATCATAGGAACTTTCTTATTGGCATGGCTGCGAGCGGCAAGAAAGGAACGAATGAGTCTTCTTCTGAGAACGAGAGCTATGCATATCTGTAATGACGTATGCAAATAAGCTTTGCCCTTTTGAAACCTGCTGGGAAGGACATCTCTCAAAATGGAACGCGGAGAGGAAAGCACTTGAATCAGTGAGGGAGTCGGAACTGGGTGTGTAGGCAAAGAAGGGGAGACAGGGACAAAGGGAAGTGCAGTGGAAAAGAGCGTGAATAGTCAGGGAGGGGATTTGGGTGAGGGCACCGAATGCACTTAGTAACCTCAGAAAATAAAGAAAAAACCTTTTTTCTTCCTTACCATCTATAACATTCGATTTTTTGGAGAAGATTTTTTTCTCTTTGTTCTCCATTTAAGGGGAATCCATTTTTTGTCCCCTTTCTCTCGTTTTTTCGTTTCATTATCTTAGTCTTTTTTTTTACCTCTTTCTTTTTTTTCCTTATTCTTTTTCCCTCTTCCCTTTTGTCCTCTCTTCTTTCTTTTTCCCTTCTTTTCTCCTTTCTTCTCTTTCTTTCCCCCTTTCTTTCCTTCCTTTCTCTTTTTCGATTTCCTCACCTTGTGTAAGATTCTTTTCCAATTCTGTTGCGTACCTATTTCTTTTTCCCTTCTCTCTTTCTCCCTTTCCTCCTTTCCCCCTTTCTTTCTTTCTTTCTTTGTTTCTTTGTTTCTTTCTTTCTTTCTCATCTTTTCTTCTTTTTCCTACTTTCCTTTTTTTATTTCCCCAGTTTCTTCCTTCTTTTTCGTATTTCTTCCTTTCACCCACACAGTTTTATTCTTTCTTTCTTTTTTTCTTTCTTTATCTTCTGTTTCTGTTTTCTTCTTCTCAACTTCTCTCTTTCTTGCTCTTGTTCCGTCGATTTTGTCCCTCTTTCTTTGGTCTCTGTTTTTCATCTTTGTTTTTTCTTTCTTCTTCTTCTTCTTCTTCTTCTTCTTCTTCTTCTTCTTCTTCTTCTTCTTCTTCTTCTTCCCAATGAATCACATGTCCTCCTCTCTCTACCTCAGAACCAATCTCTCTACCCAAACCCACCCTCAGAAAGTAGTCTTCCCTATTTTACGTTACATCCTCTTTCGTTTCCTGTAAACCCCGTCATTTCTCCACCCTCCTTCAACTCATTATCTCCGCAGATTCAAATCATTTTTATTTGTAAAATCTAATTTCGTAATAGTATTTATTATTCAATATATGCCAAGTACGAGTTTAAATGAGTTCATTACGCAATTTCATCTCACACACACACACACACACACACATGCACATTCGTACGTACTCTGACGCATACATACACATATTCAGGAACGATGACTATTAGGATACACGCAATTTGGAACTGACTCGATTACGTCAGCGTATGACGACATCGTGAAAAAATACATACGACTTACGCAACACAGCAACTCTTTTTACTTCATTGAAATATGATAACCGTTACACGATTTGGCGTGTCTTAAACTAAAGAGCACTCAGGTAGCGCATTCCTCTGCCAACATCGTTCGTCAAATGAAAACTGATTGAGAATAAACTAATATGATACAAGAGGAAGAACTTTAGGTACACAAATATTTAGGGACATCTCTTGAAATTTGAATCACGCCTTTTTGTCAATGTTCCGTTTTTAATCTCTTTTCTAGCGGATTGATTGAGATATCCCTCAATTGAGACACAAACTTCTGAAACCGTCCTCAAATTCAACTGTTTCTTTCGTACTTTCTCCAAACCCATAATTTATTTCCGAAGATATCGTGTGGGCAAACGGACAGACACGAGTGAATACATATACCTCTTCCAACTTGGTTGGCTGAAGTGAATGGTAGTGTGTTATACTTATGGGATTAGTCCAGCAATGAAATGGACAGAGAGAGAGAGAGAGAGAGACAGACAGACAGACAGACAGAGGCAGACAGAGACACAGAGAGAGACAGAGAGAGGAAGAAGTGGTGGTGGGTGATAAACATGTAAGGAATAGGTTTGATTAGTCACTAGTCAGAAATATATCAAGTTACCAACGTCTATTGGCAGTATGCCATGTTGGGAGTGATCAATTATGAACTTGGAAAAAGGAGGTGTTAATGAATAAGTTACTTCTGTCGCCTTTTGTTGGATGGTGATCACCGGAAAATTTCGTATTTTCAAAGAAAATAAGTGTGAATGCTACTGGACACAAACTACTTGCATAAACTCACATGATGAATTAATCTCCCAGCAAAAAAAAAAAAAAAAAAAAAAAAACTCGGGATAAAGCGGAATTAAAGATGGAAAAAATGGAGAAGGACATAGAACTGGATGTAGGAATAAATAGAGAGAGAAAGAGGGTGAGTGTATTTGAAGAAAACTAATAGAGAACGGAAGAATAGGTTCCACTGATTAGCTAACCATTACACCGTGGTAGGTCCTCTGACTAGTATATGCATGTATGTATTCAGTTTAGGATCGTAGTTGAGGGGCACTCAAGAGAAATAGAATCCACCAGCGGAATTTAGCCTCGTTTCTTTTCCTTTTTTTTTTTGTTTTAAATCAATTTAATGGCCCAGAGCTAGAATTTTGATAAGTTCTAGCTTAGACATGGAGCTTTTCAAAAAGATATAGCATGCCAATATCAGATGATGATCAGGGTGTACATTGATAATCAAATGAACAACTTATAAGAACCAGACGTCACACCAGTGTCACATCAACTTCGGGTATTATCATCCCTTTTATAGATTTTGAAAATTTTCCACTCTCACAGTGCACTAATTCGCATCTACTGAACATCCGCGTGCAGTCATATGACTGTCAGTCAATTCTTCTATCCAGTATGTTTATAACCACCCTTCAAGGGGAAATTGGTCTAAGTTCTTATGGGTGAAATCAAACATTAGTTTACATGAAGTTTATACATACCTATACATCTATGCTAAAATGTATAAAAATTTCAGCTACCGAGGTCTGTTTTCTGAGAGGTTTGAAGCAAACAAAAAAACAAAGAGCAAAAAAACAAACGAACCAATGCTAATTTCATTTCATAAAAGTTAGCAATTAGCGGTTATCCTCGCTAAACTTAATCAATTTGGTGTTTTCGTTAGCTGTGTCCACTTCTGCTCTTGAGCGATTATTACACTCAATTCCATTTAATATCCCGCTGGAAGAAAATGAAATTTTTTTCATTTTACAAAGGAATCATATTGTCTCCTCGCGGTCCGGTAGCACATGCTTCCTGGCCCGGTGCCGGTCCGCAGTCTGGTGGTTGGGGACTACTGGACAAGGTCTAGGACACTGAACCATAAACTATCGCTCTACAGTCGTTGTTTTTTTTCCACAGTCACCTCCACTGAATTATAGCTACATAGGAACTGATTTTCATTAGAATTTTAGTGACAATCTGACAATTGCATTGTCAGAGATATGCGTTCGGTAAATGTTTTGTAGTTATTTCTTGCATCAAATCGTTCACTAGAACCAATTTTTATGTTGTTTTCCTTGTTAGAAACCGCCAACTAAGTCTTTCAACACCAATGTAGTTAAGGTCGAAATAGGTTTTTCCAGTTTTTAAATTGGATTGCTACTTGACTTCCTAGTTAGCTGTCTGACTACCTGACTATGCATCTATCACGTGTACAGGCCACACCATTGGAGCTAGAGGGCTGAAAATTCAAACATGTCTAGTTTTATGCTAGTTCTCTTAAAACTTTCCTTCACTGAATAGGTTTATAGTTGGGGTTTCAATTCGTAATGTATATTTATGGTGAAATTGGACCCTTACATTTCGTCCAGCGGTGTTCACGCTTGTTTTATTTTATTTTCATTTTCATTTTTGAGGATTTAGACAAGAAGTGAAACAAAATAATTTTTTTTACATTTTTTGATTGATCACCCCTAACACGATATGCTGCCAAAAGAAGTTTGTCACTTGATGGTTTCCATTGAGTAACTAACCAGACCTGTTTTAATTTCATTTTATTTGCTATCTTATTCGCCTGGATATTCAAAAAATATAAATAGAATGTAAATAAAATAAAGTAATTAGATTCTGGCAAGGAAATATTTTTTCTTATTGGTATGTTATTGAATTATTTTGATAAACCCTCTAGGTGTGACGTCATATCTGCTCGAAAGGAATCTATTTAAGTGGAAATAACAAAAAAAAAAATAAAAACAAGACTGGTTGCTGCAGGGTCAAATTCGACTTTAACTCCTATTCCGAAGATTACTGCAACTTTTGTATACTATATATAATAGATAAAAAATATCAAAAACATAAATCTTTCGTATAAATGTATTTGTTTATTAGAACGAAATAAGTCCTTGCGTGTCTATATAATACATTTTCATTAATATCTTGCACTTGTCAATTCAGCCCAATCAGAAAGACAACCAGTAAGCGACTCGATAGTCCTGTGTTCAAATCACGGTAGCGGTGGTGAAATTTTATAGATCAGTTTACATCCCTAATTTTGATGAGGATTGTTGTTGTTCTAGTTCTTGTCACAGTAGAAGAATAGAGTCAACTCTAGTTTGGTAGTCAAACAAGACCGATATAGTTGAAACATGGAGTGTATAGAGAAGGTATAAGACCCGCTATGACGTATAGATTTAAAACATGGAAACTAACAAAATTGCATGAAAATAAACCCAGAATCACTCAAAGAGAAATGGAAAGAGCAATATTGGGAATAACTCTTAGAGATAGATCAAGATTAACATGGACTCGAGAGCAGAAAAAAAATAACGGAGAATTAACTGAACGACAAAAATGGTGATGGGTTGAACAAACAGCAAGAAAGATTTGACGGGCAGATGGCTAACAAATCGGTTCCCTATTGAGTAAGACAGTGAGAGAGGACGAGGTTTGAGACGGAGAGATTAGATATTCATAATCCTCCTTCACTGAATAGGTTTATAGTAGGAACTTCAATTTGCAATGTACATTCATGTTACATTGGACCCTTGCATTTTGTCCAGTAGTACTCACGATTGTTCTTTCCGTATTTCTGAGAATCTTAACGAAAGGTAATGATTTTTCCATTTTTTAATTGATCACCCCAAACACGACATGCCACCAAGAGATGTTAGTTTGTCGTTTTCCCGGTTACACTTTTGAAGAGTGCAGCTTGAACTTTTTATTAAAACAAATTTTCTGATGAAGTCAAAAGAAGTATTCTGTTGTTGAAATAATGAACAGTTTAATGTTAGTCATCAATAGGAATTATCACGTGACAAACGTATTTAGAGCTGCATGCCGTGTTTGGAGTGATCAATTAAAAACATTAGAAAAAAGGATGGCTGATGAAAAAAGTAACTTCTTCCAGCTTCTTATTGAGCAATATTCCTGAAAAAAGAAGTCTGGATTTTTAAAAATCAATTTAGAATAAATTAACATCGTAAATTGGACCATCCACTGATAAAATGTTTAAATGTTTAGCCCTCCAGCATTATTGGTGCCACCTGTGGGCGGGGTACATACATACATACATACATACATACATACATACATACATATAAGCAGACCTAGCTGAATACTGAAGACACCTCTGTTGATAATTTTGATAGCAGTTTTTAACGAGGATATGTGTTTTTAGTTAGACAAATTACGTAATAGATAAGAAAACTATTCGATAATGACTGTTATCATAAACATGTAATAATTATCACCCTTGACAAATGTTACAGACTAAAGATATAGACATGTACTCGGGAGACATGCCTATCGGACGGACAAGAATGAATCAAATTTGGCAATGCGATACTTTTAAGCGCAAGAAAAGAAGAAAGGAAGTGAGTGAGAGAGAGAGAGAGAGAGAGGGGGGAAGTGAAAGAAAAAGAAAGAAAGAGTCGGAAGAAGAAGAAGTGGAGGAAGATGAAAGACGGAAGTGGTGAGGGTGAAGAAAAGAAAGGGGTAAGAAGTAGGTGCGAAGGAGAAAATGGAAAAGGGGTAAGGAGTGGAAGGGAAAAGAGACATGTAAGAAGATGAAAAAGATTAAAAAAGTAATGGATGTGAAGCAAGAAGAACAAATAAGAAAAGAATGAACACAGAGAAAGAAGGAAAATATATCAAATGCCAATAAAAAGGCCAGGTAGGGATGAGAAAAAAAGAAAGAAAGAAAGAAAGAAAGGTAAGAATGGAAGGAAAAGAAAAGCATTGAAGGAAAATGAAGACGAAAAAAGTAAGAAAAGTATATTTGATGGTTATAAAAGAGACAAAAAAGGATGGTAAAGAATGAAAGAAAAAAAGAACAGAAGGAATAATGAAAGAGAGGTAGGGAAGAAAGAAGGGGAGAAGGAGAGAAAGACAGAATGAAATTGGAAAAAACAGTCGGCGAGTTGGATGAAAAAGAACGTCAAATAACTGATGGACATCACGACTCACAACGTGGATCCCCAGACATCATATGCGAGACAAGTTAAGAAAGTATTTGGTCCGCAACGTCCATGATATTGAAGTTTGCCGAAACTTGTCCTGAAGGTTGCTACCTTTCGATACACCCTTTCTATTTCATCTCCCCTCTAGTTTTCAGTAGTCTAGCTCGTGCAGAAATCTTAGGCTGTGGATGACAAAAATATGTGCGCCATAAATCTTTGTGCAAATGCAATCTTGAAATTATTCCATGATAATTTGGGCTCAGCATATCTCTCGTGGCTTTTAAAACTGTATTGGCAGGTTTTAATGTAATACAAATATGATTTCATTCAACGAAGTAATGTATTCAACTGAGACTTTATCCTATATACTGAATTACCCTATTAACTTTGTTTTTCTATTGAATAACAAATCGGTGAGTATTTCTAATTTTCATACGATGAAATGTCAAAATAAATGTGATATTTGAAGAAAAAAGCAACAAAAAGCAAACAAAAACAAAACAAAACCCGACTGACCTGCTGGCAAAAATAGTTGGCTGAAAGATTATTTTTAGAAAGTAAATCCAAAAAAATATAATCATTGTACTTAAAATTATATACATATATATTGATCAAAACATTATTTTCGGTAGGTATCATGTCGTGCGCGCATTAATCTTCTTTATGCGCTGGTTACAAAACAAGCGTGGGCACACGAGTGTGCACAATCTAGAAGGGACTATGCTTCCAGTCTTCCCTCATTCGTCATTATCAACCCTTTCCACCCACTCCTTCACGGTCTAGTCGTTTGTATTGCGCTAACTCGATACCCACCATTTCTTTCAGCAAGTCACCCGAGAACTGACACGCTTTCATTCAGATATTCGTCGGCGTATTCGTTTTTTTCTTCCTCCTAAAAGCAACCACGGAAATATCGATCAACATTAATCGCCATTGTGAAGATTATTGCAATAGGTCTGGCTTGTCACTTGATAGAAACTGTCACACGACCAGCGTCCTTTGGCAGCATGCCGAGTTTGGTGTTATCAATGAAAGAAAAATTACGAGAAAAGGCAATCAATGAATAAGTTACTTGGCTCATCTTTTGTTGGGCAGTGATCACTAAAAAAAGTTTGATCTCCCAAATAGCATGGACGCAGCCGGACAAAACTCATCATCATCAACCATCATCATCATTAGTCTTTTAACGTCCGTCCTTCGACATAGACCTTCCCCGGGATTCGCCACCATTCTCTATCATGGGTGTCACAGAGCCAGTATTTCCTGAATTTGTCTAGTTCATCTCTCTATCTTGTGTTCTGTCGTCTTCGGTTTCTCATGTGATCTCTGGGGATCCATGTTGTGAAACGTGATGTCCATCGGTTGTCTTTCGTTCTTGCAGCATGGCCTGCCCATTGCCATAAAAACTAAAGGGTCATTTTATCATGAAGTTATCTTGTAATTTGACAAGAACAGCGAAAAAAAAGTTTTTTCCAGTCGTGTGTAAATTCCAGTACATGTGTAAATTCCAGTGCATGTGTAAATTCCCAGCTTCTAGCTCCGTTGGTGTGTCCTGTACGAGTGATACATATACAACCAGCCAGACCAACTTAGAAACTAAAGAAAGCTATGTTGACAGTTTTGGTTGACGGTTCTAAATAACGATCCATATTAATCGATATTCTGAATATTAATACAATAATCAGGGATAATCAATAATAATCCATTCGACCACAACTCGGACTGCGTGTCTCCCTTTATTCATGGACACGTCTTGACGTATGGTGACCAGAGAGGCACATTTAGCAAATTAGACTATTTTCAGAATGCTAAGCAAATGAAAAATATTCACTATGGTATGAGTTTCCCAAGGAGAAGTAGAAAGTATCCCTTTAATAGATAATTAGGCCAGTCGAATTGTCTTGAAGACAAAAAGCAATTGATTCAAACTCATTCGGTCTTGTTACGGATTATTAAGGATCAATTGCAAACAGATTCATAGATAAATAGATAGATATAAACAGACAGAAGAAGATGTAATCAAGCAAATAATCAATCTAAGATTGCTAATGTTTGGTAGAAGACGCTCTACAAGAAAATCCCATTACTCCTGAAAAGAAGGGTGTATAAACAAAGCATCCTCCCGATAGTCACCTGTGGAGTTGAAACATGGAACTAATCTGGGAGACTGGCGCTCAAACTCAGAGCCATGCACATGAGAGAATCATGTTCAACATCACATGTACTGATTATAAAACTGCACAGAATATCAGAGAGAAAAAAACGGAGTCAGGGATATCACAGAATCCTTCAGGAAACTCAAATGGCAATGGGCTGGTCGTGTTGCAAGAATGTCAAACAATTGATGGAAATTACGAATCACAACGTGGATCCATATGCTACACCATGGCTGGCAAAATATAAGATGGCGTAATGAACTAGAAAAGTTCAAAAAGTATTTGTTTTGCAACTCCCATGATAGGGAGGTCTGGTGAATCCTGGGGAAGGCCTATGTACTGAAAGGTTGCTACTACTGCTGTTGATGATGATTTAACGAATATTTCAAGAATGGGATGCTCAGTCATGCAACAGGTCTACTCAGTCATTCAATAAAAACCTGCTTGTTACATGTTGTTGTGTTAGGGATAATCAATTAAAAAATTGGTAAAAAAGTTGATCAATGAATGAGTTTCTTTCCTCACATTTTGTTGGGCAGCGATGACTAAAACATGCGTCCCCAACAGCTTCCAATATTATTCTAGATTCAGCTGGGGGGAGGGGATCACATCCAATCATACATTGTGACGTTTCAGGTTTCAGAAATGGCTAAAATCGGCTAAATCTTTCTAACTTCATAGCTAAAAATGATATATATCCTTTTGAAGTCCACTTATCAATAAAAAAAATATTAACCATGAATCATGGCATCAGGACAAACTTTAATTGAACACTTATATTTATTCAAATTTATTAATTGTTTTTGTTTTAATGGACCTATTTTCAGGGGGAACCATCTTCATCTTCCTCTTGCTATTATTAACACAACTAGTGAGCCTACTATTTTGTTCAGAATCCCTTTGAAATCAGAAATCACATGTATGAACGTTAATCAAAAATCACAGATATGAAGTAACGCACCATAGAACTTATAGTTCTTATTTGTAGATATGTAAGACTAGTCAGTTAGGCTCACTTGGTAAAAGGGTCACCTATCACGATAGTAATTTCAAATCACAAAGTGGTATGCTAATTATATATATATATATATATATATATATATATATATATATATATATAGAGAGAGAGAGAGAGAGAGAGAGAGAGAGAGAGAGAAAGAGAGAGAGACAGACAGACAGACAGACTGACAGAAAGAGAGAAAAGGAGTGAGAGAGGAATTTGGTAGAACATGGTTGGATGGACAGGCAGCGATGAGTTTCATCATCATCAAAAGTCTTTTAATATTCGTCGTTGGACATGGACCTCCCCCAGGATCTGCCAAATTCCTCTATCATGGGTGCCGCAGAGCCATTATTTTCTGAATTTGTCTAGTTCATCTCTCCATCTTGTTCTTTTGTCAGCCTCAGTTTCGCATGTGGTCTCTGGGGATCCATGTTGTGAGTCGTGATGTCCATCGGTTGTCTTTCACTCTCGCAACTTGACCAGCTCATTGCCATTTGAGTTTATCCATCCCAAATTAGTTGAAGATTGTTATTAATGTTACGGTGGAAAAAGAGTCAACTACAGCCTCTGACTTCGACTGGATTTTAACAATAATTTAATTCTGATTGTTTTCAATTGATGACGTCAATACTCTTTTTTTTCATTTCTACAAGAACTGACGATTACTAAAGAAATTTGCAATTAGAGCCACTACTTTCATGTATTTGTAAAATTTGTTATATGAATACCCGTAAAGACGTCAGTATCCAGTCACGTATTTCTTTTCTCCCACTAATCATTGTCTAGCTTGAATTGGTCGATCAATCGATCTGGTCCAGACAGTTGTATTGATTTTTGTCGTCGTGGGCATTTGAGCCACGGCCAAAAGAGAAAGAAAAAAAAGAAAGAGTTTGACCTCTTGCACCGGCTCAAACTCATGAGAACTTGCTTCTAATTTTAATATGACCGTTGGCTATTTCACCAGCGGGGAGTAAAGAATAACGTACAGCTTGGTAGTTAGGAATGCCAGAAAGCACCCAGAGAGGGCATACTTCTGCTTACGCCATTGACTAAAAATTGAATGAAAATCAATCCTCATATAGCTACAATGCAGGGGTGGAAAACGTGTAAGTTTCGATTCTACATATTTCGGACAGTCATTTTAATACATCGAAGAATTTCTTTCAATCGTAAAAAAAATGATACACCTAAAAATAGAATTGATTGATCTTTAGACAATTTCCTAAAATATTGAAATTCACTGAAATTCTTTTCGGATATTGTATGGACAAACAGACATACATTAACGCCTATTTATATCTCTTCCAACTTAGTTGGTAGAGGTAATTAGTATATCGTTTCACTATAATGAATTAGCATCCATCAATGACATACCAACATAAAAAAGGTCTTTTTCGAAAGTCCCAATCAAATGCTTACGTCTGCAATTTCAAAACACGGATCCAAGAGAAAAAAGAATAAAAAGATGGGCTGCATTTCCATTTTCTCGCCGAAAAAGTCGAAAGATACAAGGTCTTATTCATTAATCCCCACCACAGAAACGAAGGCCGTTACCCTAATCAATGACTTGTCAATGACCATTGGTAAGGAAGTTTTTTGTCTGGTGGGGACAAATGAAAAAGCCCTGATATGCTATATCCTTTATCGCTATTACTTTCTAATTAAAATCTTTTGGCAGCATTTGACCTATTCTTCAGAAAAATCAGCAAAAATCCAAGATCTTGAACCAAACTAGTAAGATATAAAAGACTTTATTGAAAAAAAACTTTTAAGTCATCGGATTATCCAAGATCGAATAGCAGTAAAAAAAAAATAGCACCAAACTGACACTTCGAAAATAGTTCTAGTCGAGAATAAAATACAATTTTTTTTCGCTTCTTAAACTTCCAAAATCTACAGGAGTCTAAGAGTCATAGAATCCATCACAAAACTTAAATAGCAATGGGCCAGTCATGTTGCAAGATTGGCAAACAACTGACAGACTTCCAATTCTTCCGACTGACAGTATGGATTCCCAGAGATTCCATGAAAAACCAAGGCCAACAGAATTGAGACGGAGAAATAAACTAGACAGGTTGAAAAGTATTGGCCCCTCGACGCCAATGATAGTGAGATATTCGAATCCTGCGGAAGGTCTATGTTTAACAACAGAAGATAAAAGATGATGATTTAGAAAAAAGTCCAATCGCTTCGGTCGTGTTCCTTTAAAAATCTCATTAATGTTTTTCTATCTACAAACCTTTCTTTATAACACAAAGCCCAAATCGCCATTGTTTTACAGTGTATCCATTACTTTCCGAGAGGGGGTGTTCAAAAGTACACCAGAAATGTCACTTATCGTCTATCTTCAATGCTTGGGTCAATAAACAGGAATGCTTCAATGTTGTCATTTTTAAAATGTATGCACATATGACAGCTGTCAAAGTAATATCAAAACGTTTTCTTAGAATGAAGCTGGTTTAAACAAGCGCTCCTAATGCTATCTAACGACAAAAATGAACGGTCTAGAAATCTGCCTACGTGCAAGTCGATGCATAGGAAGCCAAGTCAAAGACTTCTATTCCATTGGCCCTCTGGAACTACCCGAAGACCCCCCCCATACGAACGCTACTACCCTTTCGAATAGGAGAGGACATGACTCCATTCCGATCTTTTTCCACCATAATCACTGTGTTTAGGGTGTACTCACTTAGCTCTTGAGTATACCCTAAACAGGGAAAATTATCCTACTCAGTTTTCCCCACTCTTTGCTCCTACCGGGAACCAGGGCCTTTCTCTATGTGAGATAGGTGTGTTAACCATTACAGAATCTGAACGGAAATATGGATGCCATTAATATATTCTTGAGTGAAGCCCTGACCTGTTCTTAATGATGAACCTGTCGACAGCTGTGGCCAGAATTAGGAAGAGTTTTCATGTTGGAAAATTGGGTACTACGTGATCCGAATGAAATGCTCCATGATAGTCCCTTTACCTTACACGTCTCAGGTGACTTGTGAATTGGAGATATAGAGTCTTGCTGCATCTCCCATTATCATCTTATATTTCCCGTACAGGTGATCATCTTTTCAAACATTTTTACGTCATATCAGCAGTAAAAAGAGTCGATAATAGGGGAGCCATAAATCGTGTCTCTACTGAAATAGTAACAGCTAAACCGAAGAAGTCTAATAGAGATAGCTTTATTAGGGAATGGTATTGCTCTGAATGGATCATAGTCTGATTACATATGTATTGTTTCTGTGGTTTATATCATATTCATTTCACTATCAAAAAACTAGAAGAAAGTATTCAACAATGCATCTACAATGGTAGAGTGGGCAAAAACAGTAGGAGGAAGAATAGATCGGATCTCTGATAACCAAGTGACCTGTAAATAAAATGATACACCAGAAAAAATTGAACATTCAAAGTTATAGAATTGATTTTTTTACGATTGCGATATAGAAATATTCTGCAAGTATTATTTCCAACAGAGGATTGTAAATGGCTATTTGTATCGTCTTTTGGTCATTTTTGCCATCATAACAAAACGGAAAAATGATCAGAATAGATATGATTTCGATGACATCGCAGTCTCTCTTCCGACATCATCATCATCATCATACTTTTATCGTCCGTCGTTGGACATAGAACTTCCTAATGATTCGCCAGAACTCTCTCTATCATGGACGTAGTGCAGCAAATACTTTCTGAACTTGTCTAATTCGTTTCTCTATGGGCCTACGTTTCACATCTTATATCTGGGGATCCATGTTGTAAGTGGTGATGCCATTCTCTCTACATGACCAGTCCATTGCCATTTGAATTTCCTAATGGATTCTATGATGTCTCAGACTCAGTTTGATGGAATTTGTTCACCTCCCATGGCGTAGCTTCTGGAAATCCTCGAACTGATTGCTCATGTTCTACCCATCGTGTTCGTTGTTTTGTAGTCCTTGTTTGGAGGAATAAGGTTTTTGGTAGAATTCTCAGGCGCGTTCGACAATCCAGTCTCTGTATGATCGTAGGTGTTCACTTTCCCCAAGTATACTAGTCATTTGTTTTTGTCTTTTATTGATATCTTTGTTATTAGCTTTGAAGCCCCGACCTTATTCGAGAATCGTTTCGATGATTACTGTCGTATATCTTCTTTCGTCTTTTCTTTTGGGTGGTTTTGTTTAGCCATATTGCTTCGATCTTATAGATTGGTGTTGTTGGTGGCTTGAGATTTCTCCTGACATAATGGCAACTGGTAAATAAAACACAAAAAAACTGTTCCTTCACGTTTCTGTTGTTTAACGACCGCCCGACCTACTGAAAAGTGTCTTGTTTTGGACACATCTAAAAACAATATGTTGTACGTAACGATATATATATATATATATATATATATATATATGTATATATATATATATATATATATATATATAGATATATATATATATATATATGTCGGTTGTCTATGAGAAGGGCCATCAGAGGAGGACCACTTTACGAAGATATTATCCTGATACAAGTGAACAAAATTCTTTAACTATCATACCCATACATATTGAAACCTTGTATTATTCGCTTTTTATTTCAATATATAATTTCTTTTATTTTACATCAGTATCGTTGGGTATATGATATTTGAAACGTATTTGTTATTTCTGTACTTATACTTAAATTTAAAATATAATTTGATCATAATATCTATATAATAAAGCCTCTACTGTAACTGGGAATAAACATCAATACCTGATAAATATTGTACATGAGTTCTCGCTAAAAACATATCATATGTAACAACCAATTTGTTTTTTACTGTTATTTTTCATTATATCATTTCTTACGATGTATCTTTTTTTTTCATATCTGCCATTTTATTTTTCTCTCACTTTCTTCTTTGTTTACTATAAACTACTCTCAGGTTGTTATTTTCTCTCCGTTGTCTTCTTTCTTTCGACTCTACTTTTTCCTCACTTCCCTTCCTTTCTCTCTTCGTTTCCTCCTTTATTTTCTCCTTCGTCTCTTCCATTCTTCCGTCCACTCTTCTCCCTTTCTTAACTTCTTTCCTCTCTCTTCACACATCTTCTTCCTCTATCTTCCTCCCTTCTTTTTCTCTTTCCTCCCTTCCTTCCTTTTCTCATCCAATTTTCTTCCTCCATTCTTTCATTCTCTTTTTCCTTCCTCTCACTCTCCTTTTCCTTCTGTTTTCCTCCCCTTTCTACGTCCTTTCCTACGTCCAGGCCTCCTCCTCCCGTTTTTCCCTTCTTTCTCTCCTTCCCTTTTCTCCCTCAATTCTTCAATCCTCTCAACCATTGTTTTCTGTTCCCACTTCTTCTGTCGATCTCTCCTTCCTTTTCCCCCTTCCTCTTTCTTTCATTATTGCCTTCCTCCATTTGTTTTTCCCTTCTTACTCTCTTTCCTCCCTTCTTTCTCTCCTTTGTTCCTTCTTTCTCTCCTTTGTTCCTGCTCTCTCGCCTCCCCATTTCTCCCTCCATTCTTCAACTCTTTCCTCCATTTCTTTGTTTTCCCTTCTGTCCAGCTTTCCTTCCTTTTTCACCTTTCTACCTTCTCTCATTCTACCTTTCCTTCCTTCGTTTTTTCCTTCTTTCTCTCCTTCATTTTTCTCTCCAATGTTCAATTTTCTCCTTCCTCCATTCCCCTATCTCCCCGTTCCTATTGTCCTTCCTTTCTCCCTTCCTTTTTTTCCTTTTCTTCCTCCTTCACCCTCTTCTACCCTTCCTTCCTAACCTAGTTTTTCTCAAATTTCAATTCTATTGCAAACTGAGAGACATAACCGTGATATCGGTAATCCATTGCAAGGAGATTTTTTCACCAAATTCTGATAATTTGGGCGTGAGAAAAGGCTGGCTTTTTCCAATATATCGGGTCTTTCTTTCTGTCATTAAATTACACACACACACACACACACGCGCGCAGATGCACGCATATGTATATATATATGTATACAAATGAATTTTTTGTTTAATGTTTTCAGTGTTTAAACCTGTTAATCTCTCTCAATATATATATATATATATATATATATATATATATATATATATATATATATATATATGTATATATATATATATATATATATATATATATATATATATATATATATATATATATATGCAGCAGCTGTTAAAGACCCGCTGTTGAACGCAAGCTCTCCCGGTTTCCTTCCATGCCGGGTGTGATTGCGCTAATGTCCGTTTTGTTTTACTGGCAAACTTCTCTATCTTGTCTTCTCATTTTGTGTCTGGTCTTTTCCTCCTGCGATCAATGTCCCACGGGCACCAATCAATTGAGTTTTTGTCTCACCAGTTGGATTTTCAGCCTTCTTGCTATGTGCCATGACCATCTCTATTTTTGTCGCTAAATTATTGTACAGCTCTCAGATCCATGTTTATCTTTTCATTTCGCCAAGAGCTATTCGTATCATTGCTCTTTGCATTGCTCTCCTTGCTATTCGTTTTAGAATCGTTTTGTGATATAGCTAGTATCATGCATTGATTATATACTTTATTTTTTAAGTACATTGATAATCGCCCTTCACTATGTCTCTATTTATACCAAATACTTTCCAGCCAATCGTGGGTTTTCTCTGGTTTTATCGTCTGATCTCACCAATTCATCATTCAACATTCATTTTGTCTTTGTGCAGTTCACTTTCATCCTATTTTTTGGCTTCCTCTATTTAGATCAATCAACACATTTTCCGCAGTTTCTGACAATAATACAATACCTTAAATTGATCAAATATTCTCCGTCTATGATTACTCCCACGTTTTCCCGGTCTATTTTTTCCAAAACGTGCTTCAAGACTTCCTACAAATAGCTTTGGTGATATCATATATTATATCATTATTCTCCTTGTCTTGTTTCTTTTGGAATCTTTATCATGTTGATATCTCTACGAAGCCTCATGCCTTGAATACTGCGGGGAATTCTTTCTAAAATTTCTCGTTCTGTTTAAAACTACATTGTTGAAGATCTTCGTATATCTTAATGTGTTTCTTTCTCAGCATATGTTTAGACACATTGATTTGTACGGCTATACCATTACTGTACTACATCAAAACACGCACAAATCAAAACTCCACAATTCATTCCGATAGAATGCATCTGTCTGTCTGTCTGTCAGTCTGTTTGTATGTGAGTGTACTTTAAACAACAGTAAAAATCTGTGCGCTTGATAATAGGCAATTGTATTGAAATAAAAGACCAACTTGTGGTGCAATTCATATAAAAGAATCATTGTTTTCATATATATATATATATATATATATATATATATATATATATATATATATATATATAATGATCAGTTTGATTTTTCCGTTTGTTTCTCTATCAGTGACAAGGGACTTTTCTATTTATAGGTCGCACTTTTACTGCTGGATATGCGTCTTGCCCACCATCTGAATTAATCAAATCTTCCACTGAAACGAATTCGATGGTTTGTTTTTTAAGCGATCATTTTGCAGATATTCCAATATATCTGTTATATATTTAATAAACAATATAAACATTTTGCTTGTTTCTCTGTCTAAATTTACAGATTAAAAATATCTCCTTGCCAACTTTCGAAACGATAGAGTCTTCCTCTCGATTCCTGTAGTTTTTTTAAAAACAAAAATAATCCCGGAGAAATTTCAATATCGATGAATATTTTCTCAGCAATAACAAGTATATATATATATATATATATATATATATATATATATATATATATATATATATATATATATATATATATGTATGTATGTATATATATATATATATATATATATATATATATATATATATATATAAAACAGTTCAAGTTAGTTACTCAACAGAAACCATCACATGCCATGTTGAGGATGATCAATTGAAAGATTAGAAAAGGCTTTGATCAATAATTTACTGCACTCGCCTTTTATTCGATCGTGATCACAGAAAAATCTGAATTTTCGAAAAACAAAGATCAGTTTACCATAATCAGATTAGCATAAATTTAGATTGCAAATTGGACTCACCACAAAAACTCTATCCATAGGTATTTGTAGCAAAAGAGTAAATATCAATATGTATGTTACAGTGACCAAATTTATCAAACATCGAGGATATTATGCTTCTGTATTTACGATGTATACACAGTTTTCTTTAGCACATAGTGAGGATCAAACTCATGAGAGTTGTAATGGTCAGCATCATGAGCTTGTTAACTATTACTACGCTGATTACATAAATAGTGATTTCCTGAAATAACGTAAATTTCCAGGGATTTCATAAGCGTTAAGGATTCCATGGAAACCACCTGTTTCAAAATCTTACTGTAATATATACGCAGCAGTTAAAAATGCTTCAGAGTAACAGAAAATATATAAGTAAATACATAAAATACAGTGTGGTCAATGAGCGTATACCTCCGCAATCAACGCACACGTCCACAATCAGGGGAAAATATTGAATATTAGCCAGTGGTGCACCTGTTAACGAAATCTCATCGAAATTCATTGAGAACTTTCGGTGATATTGTGCGGAGAAGCATGAGTGAATAGATTATTGTATGGAAAAAAAAAAACTGAAAAATATCTTCTAAGAGTACCCGGATTGAATTCCATTGACAACCTTTGGAGATACCATAAAGACAAACAAACCAACATACAGACAAAAGATGCAGTGTAATAGATATACATCCCCAACTTTGTTGACGGATGAAAAAATAATCTTTAGAAGAGATTAAACCGAGAGAGGTTTACACAAATATTCGAAAGCACCGAGAGAGCCCATATCTTGGTCAACGCCATTGCCAGGGGAGGTAATTGAGAGAAGATCTGTTGTAAATTTTTATACTTTCTTTTAAAGCCGAGGAAATCCCAGTGTTTGAAGAGTTCAAGCACTGAAAATAGACTGGGTGAGCCAACTGAGACTTGAACTAATGCCCTTTGAGAAAGTCATGAATCCAACTATCCCCTAACTATGCGTAAAATAACGTATAGTAAAAATGAACAACACCATTTTTGGTACTTGATACCTATAGGTCTATTTCAACATATCGCCAGACCCTCAAGATCTCGAAAACTTTTTAAATAGCCCCTACTTCCTCGGTTACATCTCTGATATTAGCAATCAAAAGAGAGGATATTTCGGACTGAGCACTTTACGGGCTGGTCGTGTTGTGCGAATGGCAGACATCCGGTTGGCCATCTTAATTCAAAACGTGGATCCCCAAGGATCACATGCGAAACCGGAGACGACAAAATATAGGATAAGTTCAGAAAGTACTAGCTCTGTGACGCCCATGATTGCGATGCATGGAGAATTTGGGAGAAGGTCTATATTAAACGACAGATGCTAATGATACTGTAAGCCCATTTCATGACAGTGGTGACACAACTCCGACGCCAAATATATTTGGCCTTAGCGGCAAAACAACTGCGAAAATGTAATGAATAAGACAAAAACATTTCGGTAGTCGATGAATGAAACATTTAAAAGAAACAAAACAATTTGAGCTTTCCCACCCAGTTGTTCAAGCACCGACCATTTAGAGGGTGAGGGTTAAGAGATTGAACTGGTTTATACATAATCATCATCATCGTAATCAGTCCTTCAACGTCCGTCGTTGGACATAGACCTTACCCAGGATTCGCCACAATTCTCTATCATTAGCATTGCAGAGCCAGTGTTTCTTGAATTTGTCTAGTTCATCTCTCCATTTTGTGTTCCGTCGGCCTTTGTTTCTCATGTGAGA
The DNA here is from genome assembly GCA_963457665.1 of Thysanoteuthis rhombus. Taxonomy (NCBI): domain Eukaryota; kingdom Metazoa; phylum Mollusca; class Cephalopoda; order Oegopsida; family Thysanoteuthidae; genus Thysanoteuthis; species Thysanoteuthis major. The sequence goes on along the minus strand of OY735216.1, from coordinate 44,649,856 downwards.
TCTGGGGATCCATGTTGTGAGTCGTAATGTCCATCGGCTATCTTCCATTCTTGCAACATGGCCTGCCCATTGGTATTTGAGTTTTTTAAAATAGTTTCTGCGATGTCTTGGACTCCCGTTTTCTTCCTTGTATACTGTGCTGTCTTGTGATCTCTCCATGTGAGGTTGAGTATGATTCTCTCATGCACACATTGCATGCTTCTCGGTTTGTTGGTCTGTCTCTTGGTTAAGTTCCATGTTTCAGCTCCATTAGTGACTGCATTGGTTGTATACTCTTCTTTTCAGGATTATTGATATCGTCTGATTTTTGAAAATTGAGCTTGCTCTGCCGAAGGCTTGCCATACTAGGGTGATTCTTCGCTTGATTTCCTCCTCTTTTGAGGGTCTCATGGAGATTCGTTGTGCTCTGCGATACGCATTCCAACAGACACCACCAAAAAGTGTATTATCCATATCTGTTCTAACACTCGACAAGTATTCCAAAGCAAACTCAGACATAATAAGAGATTATGGCGTCAAATGCCTTCCGTACATTGTACACCAAATAAAAAAAAATAAAAAAATGCCTGTCAAAATGACAATTGAGATAAGTAAGTCGACGGAGCGGAGAAACGGAGAAGAGGTAAGAGACGAGGTGAACTATATCATCTGCAACGTATTCGCTACTGTAATAAAAAAAAAATGAAGTTAGTAGGTAAGTGAGAACAGTGTTTGGATGGAAGTGATGAGTGACTGGGGTGTGGCTACGCTGTGGGTTGGGTGGTTACGATTCACGTGGGAAATTGCGAGAATATGTTTGCACCCGGTGAACCCGAGATGGTTGATTGGTGATCAAGTGACGTCTCGCAGGACACAGAAAATGTGACCGTTGGTGACGAAAGCGGCGGCGAAGGTTAGTCTCCCAGGATAGGTCTGTCAAATTAGCCATTTTCCGGCTAGATCTGACTGATTTCTTTTTCCAATCTTGGCGATAAAGATCTATGGTAGCCGAAATTTGGACATATGAAAAGAAATAATGACTTGAATAAAATTAATTCTAGAATATTTATACTAATATCGATAATTTGTTCTGAGGCCTTGATGTCTCGTTATTTTATTTGATTGATGGGCTTTAAATATGCGTACATAACATTTTTAACAATGAATAATAATGTTGGACTACTTTTAGAAATTTTTGGAAAACAGTTCTCGCTATAGATAAAAACCATACTTACGTACACGACAATTACGATATTAAACGATGTATATATAAGTAAGTACATACATGGCCACACATATGCGTGCACACACTCAAACAAATGCAGACATTTATATTTGTGTATATATTAACACATAAGAGGATTAGCTATGTACGAATGTTTTCTGTCACGATAAGTGATGTAACTGACGTAGTCAAGTAGAATGTCATTCATGTTCTAATAACGAAACAAAAAAGAGGGTATTGTAAAAATAGAAAGAGTGATAGAAAATAAAATGATGAGAATCTATTTGTGGTTTAAAGGGACGATATTCTCCGAACTAGACTGCGATACAAATCTCTATTATCCACGTATATGAAATGCAAGATGTACAGGAAACTATTCTTCAAGTTAACTGCAATGCAAATCTCTAGTACCATTGTATATAAAAAACAATGTGTATAAAATGCCACTATCCAAGATTGTTTCAATGCAAACCTTTATTACCAACGTATATAAAATTTAATGTGTATAGAAAGCTATCTCCCAAGCTAATTTTGATGCAGATCTTTATATCATAAACGTATATAAAATATACAATGTGTATGAAAGACTATTCTCCAAGTTCACTGAAATGCAAAGCGCTCTTATCCACGTATATAAAATGTAATGTGTATAGAACGTTGTTTTCCAAACCCACTGCAATACAAATCTCTATTATCTACATATAAAAATGGAATGTGTATAGAAGGCTTCTCTCAAAGCTCTCAGTAATGCAAATTTCTGTTATCCAGGCATATAAAATACAATGCATAATATTCTATCTCCTAGTTAACTAAAATGCAACTATTAATTAGCCATGTATATAAAATGCAATGTGCAAATTGGGCTATTTCCCAACTGACTGCAACGCAAGTCTATACCTTCTGCATATGTTGAATACACGTGTTGAATATTTATATTCTTTATATATATATATAAGATGCAATTTGTATGGAAAGCTATCCTCCAAACTCATTGCAATGTCTATTATCCATTCATATAAACTGCAATGTGTATTGGAAGCTATTCTCCAAGCTCACTGCAATGCAAATCTCTGTTATCCACGTATATAAAATGCAATATATATCGAAGGGTTATTTTTCAAGCCCACTATAATGAAAATCTTTATTATCCATGTATATAAAATTCAATGTGTATTGAGGGCTATTCTCCAAGCTCACTGCAATGCAAATCTCTGTTATCCACGTATATAAAATGCAATATATATCGAAGGGTTATTTTTCAAGCCCACTATAATGAAAATCTTTATTATCCATGTATATAAAATTCAATGTGTATTGAGGGCTATTCTCCAAGCTCACTGCAATGCAAATCTCTGTTATCCACCTATATAATATGTAATATGTATCGAAGGTTATTTTTCAAGCTCACTACCATGCAAATCTCTTTTATCTATGTATATAAAATTCAATGTCTCTTGAGGGTTATTCTCCAAGCTCTCTGCAATGCAAGTTTCTATCATCCATGTATATGAGATGTAATATGTATCAAAGGTTACTTTCCAAGACTACTGCAATACAAAGATATTAATCTTTTATCCACCTATATAAAATGCAGTAAGTATAGAAAGCTAATTTCCCAATTCACTGCAGGCTAAGCTTGGAGAAAAGTATCTTATACACATAGCATTTTATATATGCAGCTAATTAAGATTTGCTATTTGTGTATGCTATGCAAATTTTACGTTCTATGCATATAAGATGCAATTTGTATGGAAAGCTATTCCCGAAGCTCACTGCAATGCAAATCCATTATCATCCACATATATAAATGCTATGTATAGAACACTATTATTCAGCTCATTAAAACACAAATCTTGATCAATGGCGAATCTAAAACGATATGGGTGTATGAAATTATTCTCCGAACTCATTACAATACAAATGTTTATCCATCTATAAAATATACAATGTGTATATAAGGCTATTCTCTAAACTCACTACAATGCATATCTCTATTACCACTTATATAAGATGCATTATAGAAAGATATTCTCCAAAGTCAGTGTAATACAAATCTCCATTGTCCACGTATATTGAATGAAACGTATATAGAACGTTATTATCTAATGCAATAGAAATTTTGATATTCCATTCATATGTATATATAACCTGCATTTTGAATGAAAAGTTACTTTTCAAGCTTATTCCAATGGAAATCAATATCATCCACGTATATAAAATGCAATGTATGTAAAGGCTATTTGCTCATTGCAATGCAAATCTCAATTATCCACCTATATGAAATTCAATGTGTATAGAATTCTTTCATCGAAGCTCAATGCAATGTAAATCTCTATTATCCACTTACGTAAAATGCAATATTTATCGAAAGTTTTTTCACAAGCTCACCGCAATGCAAATTTCTCTTATCCACCTATGTAGAATTCAATGTATAAAGAAGGCTATTCTCAAAGATCTCTGCAATGAAAATCTCAATCATTCATGTGTATAAAATTCAATGTGTATAAAAGGCTGCTCTTCAAGCTCACTACAATGTAAATCTCAATTATCCATGTATGTAAAATACGATGTGCGAAGAAAGCTATTTCTGAATCTCTCTGCAATGTAAATCTCTATTATTCATGTATACAAAACGCTAGGTGTATAGGAAGATATTCTCCAAGCTCTCTGCAACGAAAATCTATATTATCCACGTAAATAAAATGCAATATATAGAGGGCTATTTCCCAAGCTCACAGAAATGCAAATATTGTTTATCTATCTACAAATATAAAATGAAATGTATAGAATGCTATTTCATAGCTCACTAAATCGCAAATCTTGAATAGTCTCGTATTTATAACGCTATGTGTATAGGAAGCTATTCTTAAAGCTAATTGCAATACATTATGATCCACGTATATAAAATGCAATATATAGAAGGCCATTCTCCAAGCTGAGTGCGGCACAAATCTCCAATTTCCACGTATATAAAATGCAATGTGTGTAGGAGGTTATTCTGCAAGCCCTCGACAAGACAAATGTCTATTATCAACGAATATAAAATGCAATATGTATAGAAGGCTATTCTCTAATGCAATGCAAAACTTCATATTCAGTATACATATATAAGATACAATTTGTATGGAAATTTACTTCCAGAATTAACAGCAATGCAAATCTACATCATCCACGTACATAAAATGCAATGCGTATAGAAGGCTATTTTCCAAACATGCTGCAATGCAAATATCTATCATCCGCGTATATAAAATGCAATGCGTACAGAAGGTTATTCTCCAAGCACAGGGCAATCAAAATACTTATCATCCATGTATATAAAATGCAATGTGTATAGAAGGCTTTTCTCAAAGCTCTCAGCAATGCAAATCTCTATTATCCACGAATATAAAATGCAATATATAGAGAGTTATTCCCTATGCACACTGCATTGCAAATCTCTTTTATCCACGTTCACAAAATGCAATGTGGAAAGAAGGCTATTCTCCGAGCTCCCTGCAATACAAATATCTTTCATCAACGTATATATAATGCAATATGTATCCATATATTGCATACATGCCGTCATTTTTGTCGGTTGATCAAACTGGTGGTTTGTATGCATGTGCAACCAAATGTTTCTGATTTTCCTAAGTTCTCGATCGTCCGTGTTTGCGTGGAAAAATTGCTAAAAATATCGATGAGCTAAAACTAATGAGAAGATAGCTTATCGTGTCACTGAAAAACAGGCATTGTCTCAACAAGACCTTTAAACATTTCTCTTAGGATTCGGTGCAAAGATATTAACAGCAAGTCCTGATGGATGAACTCGATGGTTCTATACATTTAATAAATACTCAATGGGATAGAGTTCTTGTGAGTTTGGAGACAAGGGCAGGACAGTGAAGTCTTTTCCATGGTTCTGAAACCCCTAAACCCCCCGCAGTGAGGCAGTTCGCACTGTTTTGTTCAAGGATGACACTGCCATCGTAAAAGACTTTACCGTGAAAGGGTGTACGTGGTCTTCAACTATGTAGAGGTGTAACGTGGTCTTAGTCCTCGATAAGTTGCAAATTGTGTTGGATCCACCGGTTTTCGTAAAATTACCGAAGTTAAGCGTCGTCAATCCAGGTCATTACTCTGATGGTTGACCGAATGGGATTACTCAGTGCAGTACGCAACAACAAGATAGTTCTACGTCTCTGCCTTTTATTCTCTACGATATGAACAGAGCATCTCGCCAAGCTAGGATCGGACCACACACACGCCGCCCAACGTGGCACATATGACAGCAGGCACTTCTAGGAGCCGCCAAGCACGTGTGATTGGCAGTGATCACTCAGATGCTCAACTATAGTGACCTTGTGCTATGCGAACCAAGTTAAGCGAATAACTATAATAAAGTATTAAGCTAAACTTAATAAATGCCTATCTTGGCTGAGTCCTTCGTTACGAAGGCTTGCACCATAAGTGAATAATTTAACAGTCCCTCATAAATATCACCGAGTCCCTTGATAATCTCACAATACTGAGACATTGTACCATGGGTAAATGACCAGTTAATAACCAAATCTGTTGTATAATGTTCAGCAAAATCGTCTCGTTAACCAATAATCTTCTGTAGTGAGTCCAATCCAAATAAATTTTCCAGATTATGAAAACATATAACTAAACACAAAATAATCATAACCTTAACTGAGCGTTTCATCATCATCATCATCATCATCATCATCATCATCAGTCTTTCAACGTCCGTCGTTGGACATAGACATTTGCCAGGTTTCGCCACACTTCTCTATCATGGGCGTCACGGAGCCAGTACTTTCTGAATTCGTCTAGCTTGTCCCTCCATATAATATTCTGCCGGAATCGGTTTAATATAATCTCTTGGGTTCCATGTCGTGAGTTGCGATGTCCATCGGTTGTCCGCCACACTTGCAACACGGTCAGCCCTCAGCTATTTGAGTTTTTAATGGATTCTATGATGTCCTTGACTCTTGTCTAGTCCTGGATGTACTGTGCTGCCTTGGGTCTCTACATGTGAGGCCAAGCATAATTTTTTCATGTGCACGTTGCATGGTTCTCAATTTGCGGATCTGTCTCTTGGTTAGGTTCCATGTTTCAGCACCATAAGTGACTATTGGGAGGATACATTGGTTATACACACCTACAATGCCAGAACAGTATCAACTGACATGCACTTAACTGATCTAGAACTGAGCATTTACTATTGTGCGATAGGTAGAAAACTCATCTTGCAGTCCAAAATTCCCGTCATTGAGTTCGATCGCCATCGGGCGCTTTTTTGTGTTCCTGTGCTAAACCAAGCTTAGCATGATTACTGCTTTGCAATAAATATCACTATACAAACTAAGAGACACTCAAATGCATCTCCATTAAAAATTGAGTGAAAATCATACCACTGCGATGTATGAAAAGTAACTACAAAATAATCCTGTATCTACCCCGAAACTTAATCGATTATTCTCGAGCATATGGTTCATCCTTTAACAAAATATCAATCAGATATCGCATGGAAAAGAACATAAACGTACCGAAGAATGTAAAAAATACATCTCTCGATCGAAAGGTTCCCTCGGTTTGCCTAAAATAATAACTGATTCTTCCGTACTCAATAGTCTATCATGGTAAAAACGAATTTGAAATTAATTGAGAGCTTTTTGATAACTACGATGTGGGAGAGGAAAGGGCAACTGTGAAATATCCTGGATCTGCCCCAGAGTTTAATCAATCCTTCCTTAGCCCATGGCCCGTCCTTCCACGAACATTCATTGAAATCCATTGAGAAATATCTGGAGATAATGTGTGGACAGACTGACAGTCAAAAAGACACGGATGAATACATATATATATTTTTATATTTTTTTCATAGTGTTTTTTTTTGGGGGGGGGGGTCCATACTTCCACTTAACAATTTTTCTCTTTCTTTCTTTCTTCCTTTTTTTCTTTCTTTCTCTTTTTCTTTCTTACTTTATAGGGTTCTAGCTCTCTTTCCTGAATTACAAAAAAATCACCGTGGGTATCCCAGCATCTTCCTAATTATTATCTCTCTCTTCTCTTCCTTTCCCCTTTTCCCTCTGTTTATCTAAGAATAACATCACAATAACCTTGGCCGTTTTTTTCCTTCATTGTATTCAATATAGAAGCTAATCTTATATCTCCGTTATCGACTGGGCACTTCTTTCTTCTTTCTCTTGCGATCCCAAAGGTATGAACGCCAAATAAATAAGTAAATTCTAGTAAAAAGTCTAGGGAATAATAATAAAGAGAGAAATCACTGGAATTCTAATGGCATCACATCGATAATAGATGTCAGAAACTCTATACAAATAATTAATGGCTCGACCAGGTCGTTCTTTGGTAAACCAGTATAGTATTGAAGGGGATTCTGTATCGAATTTCATATGACCCGGATGCCAAGCTCCCTGTAAACTGTGCGTGCATTTGCGCATGCGTGCACACCTTTTACAATCAGCGCACAAAATAAATCAATGCGTGCACAATAGATTACTCTTCTACTATAATGCTGATTAGATATTAATACATTGTACTGAAAAGATATGAAAATTCTGCATTTAAGAAAACTAATTGTAGTGGGGAAAGGATATTGAAAAAATAAATCAATAGCATTTTTATAGCAACGTAATAATAATTGATGCCAGGGGCCAATGCTACCCCAAATTTTTAGGAGTCGGTGTGAACAAAAATCTAATGCTTTAAAAACTTTGTTCCCGTGACTATTATATGCACCCACGGACTGCTTGTGCAAATGTCGATTCGAAATAGTTTCAGGGTTTTATAGAGACTATCGCTCAAGTTTACATTTGAGTAACCATTCAGTTTACGTATACTTTTGTTAATTTCTCAAAAGCAATTGCTCATAATATTACATTCTAATGCTTCAATATCTAATATATGTTGAAGTTTGTTTTAAAATTTTGAGCTATTTTTGATTTGGTGACGGATTGCTGAGTGACAAATTGGCGTTGTGGCGAATTTATCAGTTACAAAATTACACCGACTTCAAATCAACTGGATGCCACCTTCTTTAATATGATTTTATCAAGAGGACGGATTAAAAGATTTTACAAGCATATAAGTGTATGACACAGATATTCAACTCACGCTGTGTCAGATAATTCACTGAAAAGCAATAGTAAATTCCAACCTTTTCATTATACCACTAAAACTATAAAAAAGTAAAAAAGTAAAGTCATAACTATAGAAAAAAAAAACAAAAACATCATAGCTATCCGTGTATGATTTCGGGAACGGTCATTATCATTCAAAGACTATCAGACTACCTATTGTTTTTAATGTTGTCCAAACAATGTTTCTATGACCTTCTTCCGGTATAATACATAATAACCGTAAGAAAAGAGAGTATCTTTCGCTAGTAATGTAAAGTATTTTCTGTTTGATACCATTCTTTTACTTTTCACATATTGCACATGGAGAAGGCCGTAGGATGAATTGGCCGATACGTCACGTGAACAATATGAACAAGAAAGAGTTCACTTGCCCGAAAACCCCTTTGAACTATCGAGGCATTCCCCGAGTATGTTCAACGCCATCTTTGACACGCGCGGGTACTTAACATTTTCTTTTGTTAACTCAACAATGGGTTCGGCCACATTTGCACTAAGCTGGCTATAATAGTGCGAAGAAGAGAAATGAGTGTCTACTTCCGGTGCATAGGGCCACTGGGGAAAAAAATCTGAAAGGTCAAGGTCAAGAGAAGTATCGGGAGATTCTGTTTCTGTCCACGATCGTCTTGCATCATTTTTGACCTTTTGGTTCAGATCTGAGACCGATGAGACAAAGCAAAAAAAAAAAAAATATGTTGACTCTTGTACTGAACGGTGAGCAACAAATGACCACATTTAAGATTTGAGACGAATCTCGCAGAGGGGATTGCCTGGGTATGAGCTGTAATTGAGGCAGGGTCAATCAGAACGAAACCCAAGTTACCTGTACGTCTGTGCCATATCCTCGGGTAATCTAGTCGAATAAGACTCTACATTTAATACTATCATCATCATAGTCGTCAATATGATTTGGCTCCATGAGAGTAGATTTAGGAGATTCCACGTTTATTTCAGGTCTGTCGACGGCTCACCGGACCTTTCCACAAGATCTGGATCAAGCGTGAGTCTTAGTTTTACGATATTACCTCCCCGTTTCTGCTCTTTTTATGTGGTTTGCTTATTAAAGGGAGGTTGTCTGGAAATTTTTTTCTTGTCTTTTGATCCTGTCAGCTGATTGTTGCTAACCCACAGACGGTAGTCGATTTCAGAAAAGATGAGGATTTACCGTGAATTCTTATAATTTTCCCAAAGCACCCTCATCTCTGTACCATAGGTTCAATATCCCTCCAAAGGTACCATTATCCCTGCTCTGCAGACGAGAAACCTGTTTTCCATCAAAGATTGTGATATTTAGGTGAAAAATTCCGTCATAGCTAATCTTTTTAGCACGTCTTGCCGAAATTTCATTTTTGTAAATAATTCTGTTATCGGTGTATCACTCACGTATATACACGTATTTTTGTTTTATGTAAATGTTTTTATGCAAGAAATATTTGTAATATACTTATAAAACTTGAAGTTCAATGAAATATAATTTGAAATTTTTGAAAAAAAAACATCATCTTGATTTTGCTCCTAAAAATGGAATAAAAAGTTTTCTATCGATTTTAATATCAGAAAGAGACAGAAAAAAATCTCAATCCTCGATTTTGACTCCCTAAAAAAGGAAAAGAAACCCCCTATCAATTTTTGCCCTTGAAAATACTATTTCTTGATTTCGACCATTAGAAGTGGAGAAATTTTCCCTTCAATTGTAACTTCTAAAAGAGAAAAATATAAGAGTTTCTTTGTGTTTTGTAAAAATGTATCATGATCGTATTACATTAAAAACACACACTAAAGCAGTACTATTCAAGGTGTTCATTTATAACCAATAAACATTACAATATGAGGTCAAAAATGTCTTTAAGAATGCAACTTTACGTCAAATATTTATTTTGAGATTAGATTTGAAAAAAACAAAAAAATGTTATTTTATTGCGTCATTAAAAAAGTTAGAAATCATTTCAGTAAGATAAATTATCACATAAATAGACCCCCCCCCGTCTGAATTGAACTTCCCATAATGCATATTTTGGGGATGGTTTTCAAAAACATACAGACTGGCAGACTTTTAGCGAATTATGGTAAGATGAATCCATGACACAAAAGGAAACTTTATCAAACATATGACAAAAGAGTAATAAAACAATTGACGAACTGATGAATCATCGGGAAGGAAGAGAAAAGACAAGGCGAGAAGAGAGAGAGACAGAGTGGGAGATAGAGAGGTGGGAGGTAGGTTAGTGAGGATATGTGTGTGAGAGAAAGGGGGAAAGAGAGAAAGATAGGGAAGAAATGATGGAACAAAATAACAAGAGTAAAAGAAGAAAAAAGAGGGACAGGTTTGGTTATTCATTCAGAAGAAAGCATCATATGACATGTGTTTTTGGCAGTATGCTGCGTTAGGGTTGATCAGTTAAAATCTAAGAGAAATGGGCAATAGATGAATAGGTTACTCCTGTCGCCCTTTTTTGAGCAATGATCACTTGAATGCTACTGATCACAAACCAATGAATCAATGTAGCATAAACTTACGTTGCAAATTCAACTCCCCTAAAAAATCCATGTAAGGTTAGAGCCTTCAAAAAACTAAAAAGGGCTTTCCCCTTAGATATGATAAGAAATAATGGTTGGAAATTTCAGCACTGTGACTTGTACTCATGATACATACGTACAAAAATACATGCATACATAATTACATTACCAGACAGCCAGACCAACTAAAAAACCGAACAAACATAAGTTCACAGTTTTGGCTAACGGTTCTGCAAAGGAGGAAAGAAGAATTAGGAAAGAAAAAAAAAGAAGGAAAGGACTGGATTGAAGAAGAATGAATGAGAAAAAAAATCATTTATAAAGAGTAGATAAGTAGGTTGAAAAAAAGGATAATTACAGAGAATGAAGAGAAAAAAAGAAAGAAAAATGAAAAATGAATAAAGAATGAAGAAAACAAGGAGGAGAAAAAAGAAAGAAAGAAAGAAAGAAAGAAAGAGAGAAAGGAAGAAAGGAAAGTAGGAGGAAAGGGAAATTGATTATGGAAGAAAAAAGTTAAAGAAAGAAAAAAGAATGAAAAACAAAAAAAGGAGAAATAAAAAAAGACAGAAAAAATTGAAAAATATCGAGGAAAAAGTAACATACTAAACAAGTAATAAAAAAGAATATTAATAGAGAAAAAAGAAAGAGAAAGAACAGAGAAAGAAGAAGAAACAAAAAAAAAGAAGAAAGATTGCCAGAATAAAAGGAGAATAAAAGTAGAAAATAAGAATGAAATATGAACAGAGCAAGAATAATGAAAGTGAAGAAAAAATTAAAAAGAATCGAAGGAATAATATTGAAAATTGAAGAACCAAGAATAGAGGTAGAATGAAGAATGAATGTTAGAGAGAACGAAAAGAAAGGTGAAGAAGAATTAAGAAAGAATAAAAGGAAGAACAAACAAGAACAAAGAAATAGAGAAGGAAAATTTGAAAAAAAAAGAAATGAATGAAAAATAGAAGGAGAAAAGAACAAACCATTGAAAAAAGAAGAAAGAAAAAAAAAGAAGAAATAATTTATTAAAAAGGTTATTGGAAAGAATTGCCAATAAATAATTAAAAATAGGTCTGGTTAGTCAGTCAGTAGAAACTATCAAGTTGCCAACGTCTTCAAGCAGTGTGCTATAAAATTGGTGATCAATTCAAAAATTGTAAAAGAAGAGGTTATCGGTGAATAAGTCACCTATTTCGCTTTTTGTAGGCCAGTGATCACAAAATAAGTCTGAAATAAAGGGAAAAAAGTGAATGCTGCCGGGCATAAATCAGAGATCAATTTTGAATGATTTCATATTGCAAATCTATCCCACCTATCCAGGACGAAATTATAAACATTTATTCCAGACGTAATAGGGGGTAAATGCTCGAATTTTCAGTTCTTTGAATTAGAAACTGGAGAAACCTGTGTTGATATCTCTGGTGACAGCTCTGGTTGATAGTTTCTAAAAGTCGAAATATGTCGATATTCTGTGCCGATAAAAGTCTCCAATTCAAGACAAAAGAATCAACAGACAAAAAAAAAAGAAAAAGATTTCTGAGAAGATATTAACGAACAGAGATCAAACGTTCGAGAAAAAAAAGCTCAAATGGAAAAATTCGATTTTCTTTGCGCAATAAGATTTTAGTTGTTAACTAAAACATTGGCATAACACATTGGTTCTGAAACGACACTCTAAGAAAATGCATTATACTTATGTGCATTGTTGCTAATTTAGCCTGTATTATTTTCAAATTTCTGAATCACTCACAAGGTAAAAAATTTAAAACATGCGAATAGGCAAAGCTTGACTTACAAATTTGATAAATTTGAAAAAAGAACAACATCTAAATTGGCAACACCGAACTCTCAAATATAAACGAAAAAGCACGGTAAAGTAAATAGAAAATAACTAATTGAACTGGACAACAAACATTTTCTTCATGATTGTGAAAAAAAAAGAGGGAAAATAAAATAGAGTTAACTTTTTAATTCATACAAAAAAAATCAAAAACGACGTTCTACGACTTGAAGCTTTCTCGGACAGCTTAGTCATTATCATCGTACAGCTCTCAAAGAGGTACTAACTAAAAATTCTTTCAAGTCTACGGTCCTACTTCACAGTCAACCTAAGAAGTGAACTTGAACTCCATACTTCAAGATACTGAAACAATGCTTAAACATCATCATGGGATACTCAGGTAGGGCAAGGAAATTGAAATCACGATGGAAAGGTAAATTACGTAATACAGAACAAGTGAGGTGATTATCTTATTAATTTTGCAACAGCGAACGAATTCAAAATCATGAACACTTTCTTCGAGAAGGAACCTAATAAAAATAGACTTGGGGGAGCTCTGATCGAAAAAATCAACAACAAAATTGACTACAACATAGAAGACAAAGGTGATACCGTGAAAAGTATTCATGTTCTAAATTTAAGAGGGGGCCCACAGAATGATAGGATATAAAATCTAAATTGAAGTAAGAACGCTGGGGAAATATTCCACACGAAACTACAACAACTGAGCGTGCAAAAAGAGCTCACCCGACCCTTCAAGGTCGAACGGGAAAACGGATATGAACTTCTACCCGAACCTGAGGAGAACAACACTAACATCAACGAGTTCAGCAACAGAATAACAATCTTTCTAGTTAAACTCAATATGTTTACGCCAAAGAGCGAACAAAACATCTGTAAACTCGTACAAGAAGCAAAGAATCTCGCACAAATACGGAGGAATCTCAAGCCATCGACGACAACAGGAGAAAAGATTGAAGCAACCGGACTAAATAAAACCATTTAAAAGATTGACGACTGCAGTCGTATACAGAATTTCCAAGAGGTAGAGTTTCAAAGCTATTAGCAAAACTGTCAACACGGAAAGAATACAAATCACTAGTAAGCACGAAGGAAATGGAGACCTGACCACAGATAAGGACCGAATTGTTGAATGCATCCAAGAATTCAACAAAAAATCTCTATTCCTCGAACCATGGGACACACAACAATTGGTAGGATACAAAAGATACGAATAATTAGTTGAAGAGTTCTCAGAAGTTACTCGGTGGCAGGTGAAGCAAGCTATCAAAGAAACCAAAATAGGGGAAGCATCAGGACCAGATAATATCACCATCAATCTAAGCAAAAAGCTGTTAAAACCATTTCTAGGAAGCTAACCCATCTATTAATATACGTCCTAAACAGAGTTTCGTACCAGAAGGATAGAACACTGCAATCATAATGCTGTTATATAAGAAAGGGAACCTGAAAGATCCAGACAACTACCGGCTAATAAGTCTCAAATGTATTTACAAACATCTTACGAAAGTGACCACCATCCAAATCACCAAAATACTTGATGAAAACTAACCATAGAAACAGTCTGGCTTCAGAAGGAGCTAATCAACCACTGACTATTCCCAATAGGTAAATCAGGTGAAAGAGAAAGACAAAAAATATAGGATAGCACCGCTGCAGCATTTGTTGACTTCAAAGGGGGGACTTTGACTCAGTAGAAATCTCCTTGCTCATTCATGCAACTATATAATAAGGAATATACCCCATATATTCCATATTCCTGCAACATATATGTTGACAGCTTCTTTATCACGCTACAAAAGGAAAGGGGGCAAGACAAGGTGACATGAGCTCCACACCCTGTCTCGAGATGGTCTCCCAGAATATAAACTGGGCAAATAAAGTAATTATGATAGACAGCAAATACCCAAGTAACTTCAGATAGGAGGAGAACTTTCATGACCTGTAAATAATGCTAGATGAATAGAATGTAGAAAGACAAGAAGATGATTTCTTCATGAACTTCAGAAAAACAAAGATCGTGTATAACAAATGTTGAGGACAGAGACACAACAATGGAAATGGGGAACTCAGAACTGAAGAAAGGAGACCATTACATTTACCACGGAATCTGCAAAAGAAGATAAAAACAGGCAATGAATTACTCTAGACTGATAAGCGTTCGGAAGAGCAAGCTCAACCTTCCAAAGGCCGAAAATGTTTGTCTTAAAAAGAAAGGCGTATAACCAATGCATCCTCCCGATAGTTACCAATGGAGCTGGAACATGGAATCTAATCAAAATATTGACCCCCAAACCGAGAACCATGCAACAGACCGAGGGCAGAGTCGCACTCAAAATCACTTGGAGACATTACAAGACAGTAAATGCAGAGTCATAGATACCGTATAATCCATCACAATTCCCAACGTCAAACTCTGGAGATTATATTCGAAACTATGACTGGCCAAAAATAAGATGGCGTGACATAAATATTTGCCCAGCGACGCCCAAAGTAGAGAACTCCAGCGAATCTTAGGGAACGTCTTTATAGAACGACGGGTGCCTACATGATGATGATGATGATGATGATGTTGATAATGATGACGACGGTGAGTATTATTTAGATATCATTGTTACTGTGGATAATTATGTCTCATTCAAAAAATTAGATTCATAAAACATTATTAGTAAAAATTCTATAAAAAACGAATTGACAATAAACTATTTATGGATTTTTTTAAATACAATATTGGGTTCGTGCAAATGTTTCCAAGGCAAAATGACAATAAGAAAAATATCATGTGTTTGTAAATGTTTCAACTGAAAAAAAAAGAAAGAATTCAAATATATCACCACTTAATCTTATTAAGATATTATTGTCACAGTGGATAATTATGTCTCATTAAAAGAATAAAATCATGAAAAATGATACACACACACTCACACACACACACACACACACACACACATATATACATAATACCCCTATTGGACGCGTTTAAGGCCCAAGATATAAGTTTGTGAAAATAATGAGCCAAGTAAGCCATATAAGATGGGATGGGGTATGTGTGCAATTGACCCTTCCCCTCAAATTCAAGCAAACAATAAATTTCGCATGAATCAGTTTCATTCGGGTAAAACTTGAAAATTTCTGACCTAGAGCCCTATGAAAAGTCTTTATTCTATGCTTATGGTCATCAATACAAACTGTAGTGAGTATGATCCTCACTGAGTGACGTACACTTGCGAACTTGTGCCAGATCAAGCTTAGTTCGGTATTAAGGTGCATCCATTAGAGCTATATGAATTTCAAATGTTTCGATTGATACTGGGAATAAAATTTAGGTTTCAGAAAGGTTATTGCTCAAACTCTTTATCAAGGTGTATGTATTCCATATAAGCTTATGTACAGGCTGCTGCAATAAGCAACAATGGAGCTTCAAAAAAGCCTTAATCAAGTAACGACCCTGGCTTTTGGTACGATTTCCTTTCGGAAGCCACTTCAACACTTAACCAGTGAACTCCAACAGTATCCTATGATATAATTAGCCTTTGATTTGTTTTTCATTACAGTTTTCATTAAAGTGAATAAAGAAGTACATATAATTTCATACACAGGCTGCTGAAATAAGTAACAGCTGTACTGCAAGAAAAAAAAAGCTTTCTCCAGATATTGACCCTTAGAGCCACGCATTGCTTCCGTGTCGCAGCCTTAATACAACTAAACAATTGCATCCCAGCAGTACCCTACCATATAATCAGTCATTGATAGCTTTTCACACTGTGAGGGAATGCCAGAAAATGCTATCCATCCATACATTCTTGAATCCACTACTTCGTGGTCCACATTCGTGAGCCTAGAAATGAGACATTAATTCAATGTCAAGACGACCCATCCACGTAAGTACACAAGTTCAAAATAAATCAACAGATACAGAAATAAATATACACTCTCAACCATAAATTATTACATCCTATACCATTTGTGCATACAGAAAGTAATTTTTCTTCTAAACCCAATGTAGCAAGATTTTATTATTTTTATAGGAACATTATACAATTTAAAATGGATATTATTAGGAGTTATCTATGACCCAACTCTACAGAATCGATTGCGTAATGTTCCACTAGAAATAATAAAACTTTGGCCAAGTTTGGTTTATAAGACAATAAACATTCTATTTTGAAAAAAAATGCCAGGGTATATTCATCTATGGGGGTCAGTGTAATGGCAAAATGATGACAGAAAGAAAGGGCAGTAAGAAAAAATGGAAAGAGGGGGATAGAGAGAAAGGAATGAATGATTTGGATCAGGATGAGAGGGGCTTACAGTGACAACAGAAATAGAGAGAGGGGAGAAGAAATAGAGAGAGAGAGAAAGAAAATAATCGATTCGGTATATGGTACAAATGAAGAGAGTGGGATCGAGAGGGAAGGAAATGGATTTGTGATAGGGGAGGAGTAAAGAGACGTGTGAGAGAAAGAGAAAGAGAAAGGCAGAGGGAGAGAGAGAGAGAGCAGGGGGAAGTTGGATTGAGAGGAAAGGGGTGAGAGGATTTGGGATGAGAGAGGATTCAAATAGAAAATGTTGAGTAAGAAAATCAAAAAAGGTCTGGTTGGTCATTCTATGGGAACCGTCACGTGAATGACGTCTTTTGGTAGCAGATCGTGTTGGGGATGATCAATAGAGAAATTAGAAAGAAGGGGTGATTAATCGATAATTCACTTATCTTGCCTTTTGCTGGGCAGTGGTCACTGAAAAATGACCAAGTTTTCGAAAAACAAAAAGCAAACTTACATAGTAAATTGGACCCTCGCAAATAATCGTTTTAGGGAATTTCCAAAGCAGACAAAAACTGGGTTTTTTTCCAGACGTAATGAGCAAGTGCTCAAGTTTACAGCCCCCCCACCCGTTCCATTCATACAAATATCGCCAACAAGCTAAACATCCAGACCAACTTAAAAACCAAAGAAACCCATGTTGACAGTTTTTGTTGAGAGCTTCCAACAATTGAAAGAATGTCCACCTCATCCGAAAGAGACAAAGTCACTTGAAGGGGGAAAAAAACGCCCCCCCCTTAACTGCGATCCCTTGATTAAAAATCATTCAAGTGGGCAAGAGCATGTGGTGTTTTTGTCCGTATGTTTCTGTTGGAGAAATAAGAAGTGGGCAGAGATGACAGTGAATTACTTGCACTGGTATAAAGGGAAAGAAATAAAAAGCAGGAAGTGAGAGAGAAAAACAGAAAGAAAGAGAAGAAGGACTGGTTAGCCACTCAATAAAAGCCGTTACGGGATATACGGTTTGGGCAGCATGCAGTGTTGGGGGAGATTAATAAAAAATGTTTTTTAGATGGGTGATCAGTGAATGAATTATTTCCTTTGCCCCCTTTCTTTAACACATACGCATACGTACACGCACTTGTACACTCACTTGCACACGCATATACACACACACATACAAACACACACACACACACACACACACACACACACACACACACATACACACACAAACACACAGACATGTTTGAATGTTCAAATGAAACAGAAAGAAAAAGAAAAAAGACGGGTTAGCCACTCAATAAAAGCCGTTATGTGACATACGGTTTTGGCAGCATGCCGTGTTGGGGGAGATTATTTTAAAATGTTTTTCAGATAGGTGATCTGTGAAGGAGTTATTTTCAATGCCCCCCATCTATCTAACACACACGTACACACACCTGCACGTACACACACACGCGCGCGCGCGCGTGTTTAGATGTTCAGCACTCTAGCCACATTGGTCCGGTCTATATGCGTGTTGCATAGATAGCAAGCCAAACTGACAGACAGTCGGAGAAATAGACAGAAAGAAGACGGACCAGCTTAAAAACCTGTGTTGATAGCTGGGGTGACAGTTTTGGTTGACGGGTTCTAGAAGGATGGAAAAAAAAAAGAAAGAAAAAGAAGAACAGGAAATAGGCGGACGTTGGGAATAGGAATGGACAGAAAAAGAAGACAGGGGTAAGATGCTTACAAATTAGTGAAAGGATAAGAGGAAAAGAGGAAAAGGGAGAAATAATGAAACGAGGGAAGAGAGAGAGAGAGAGAGAGAGAGAGAGAGAGAAGGAGACTGGGGGGAAGAAAGAGAATGATAAAGTTTAAACAGAGAGAGATGGAAATGAACAAAGCGAAAACAAACCGGTCTGGTTAGTCACTCAGCAGAAAGTGTCAACTTCTTTTGGCAGCATGCCATGTTGGGGCTGAGGAGTGATCGATCAAAGACTCCTTTCGCCTTCTTGATCATTAAAATAGTCCGAATCTTCAAAAAGAAAGCAAGCATGCATGCTGCCGGTCATAAAGTAGGGGACTAATCTAGCATGAATTTACATTGGAAATTGAACCACCTATTTAGTTTGAAAAAACAAAAAACAAAATAATCTCGTTTTACTAGGCGTAATAAAGAGAAGATGCTTAAATTCTCAACCCTTTCATCTCCGTTGGTGTGACATATACGCATGATATACACATACATGTGCACATTATACACACACACACACATACATATATATAGCCAGCCAAACTTGAATGCTTGAGAAACCTGTATTCACAGTTTTGGTTGACAGTCTCTAACAATGTGCAAAAAAGATGGGAGGAACAAGTAAGAGGAAAGAAAGTGTTGGAAAAGAAAGGAGAGAAAAAAGGAGAAATAGAGAAAGGCAGACAGTAGAAAGAAAAGAAGAGAAAAGATGGACTGAACAAAAGCGGGATGAAGAGGGAAAGCCAACGGAAATAATGGGTAAGCTAATAAATTGTAAGAAGAAGGGAAAAGGGAGGGAAGGAAAGGAAATTAGGAGGGAGTAAGAGGAAGGAAGGTTTAGGAGAGAAAAAAGAAAAAAGGAAAAGGGAGATTGAAGTGAGTGGAAGAAAAGGAAGAAAAAAGAAAAGAGGGTGATTAGAGAAAGGGGGTAGCGAAAATAAAGGTAAAAAAGGCGTTAGAAAGAAAGAAAGAAAGAAAGGAAGAAGGAAAGAAACGGAAAATCAAGGTAAGGGGGGAAAAGAAAGAAAAAAAAATTGAGGTGAGCAAAAGAAATGAAGGGGAAAAGGAAAAAAATGACCCGGAGAAACGAAGAGAGCAAAAAAAAAAAAAGATGAGTTTAGAAGACAACAACACAAAGGTGAGAAAAAAAGGGTGTAAGAAAGAAAGAAAAAAAAAGACAAACGAAAGTCAAAATAAAGAAAGAAAATACTGATAATGAAAAACGGTATCTTCTTTTCTTTTTCCTTTTTGTGAATCTACCGACTCTGTCACGTGGTTCCGTGAACAGGAAACACCGTGAGCATGCGTGCATGTAGAAGACTTTTAAGAATGGCCATTTTTCGCCAACGAAGAAGGGTCCATTGTTCACCTCTTCCTCTCAAGTCCCGGTCGTCTCGGACATTTCAATTGCTTCCCAAATAGAAAGAGATGGACCGAACGGCTGCTTGTCTAATTTAGTCGACTTCAAGAGAGAAAAAGACCAGGAAAGCGTAAAAAAAGTACCGTGATCAATATTATCATGAACAACAGACGAATAACTGCTACCAACATTATTATTATATGGTACAGCGCTGTGTAATTCTCAGGAGATGTAGATATCATTTGGGTAATCTCTCAGTCTACTTCTTACACCAGCGTTTTTATAGTTATTTACTAAGTTTAGCGTGCCGATTACCATGACCCGATGGTAAATTGCTCCTCTCTAATACGTTAGGATATGAGGTTAATCCATGGCTTAGTCATACCAAATACTTTGAAATTGGTACTCAATGTCTTTCTGCAAAGCATTAAATATATATATATATATATATTCCTGTTACCATAAAATTGATCTGCAGACAGGAAAAGTTGACTCAACGAAATTAGTCCATCTTTTTCAACCAAGTATATCTAAGAAAAAAATTTCTGCCGGAAGACACTTCATGTGATATATATATATATATATATATATATATATATATATATCATTATCATCATCATCATTCTTTAAATGTCTGTCGTTGGACATATACTTCCCAAGGATTCACCACAATTCTCTATCATGGGCGTTGCAGAGCTAGTATTTTCTGAATTTTTCTAGTTCAACTATCCATCTTGTATTCTGTCGGCTTCGGTTTCACATGTGATGTCTGAGGATCCATGTCGTGAGTCGTGATGTCCATCGGTTGTCTTTCATTCTTGCAACATGTTAGTTTTTAATAGTTTCTATGATGTTTCCCGTTTTCTTCCCGATATACTGTGCTGTCTTGTGATCTCTCCAGGTAAGGTTGAGCATGATTCTCTCATGCGTGCGTTGCATCTTTCTCAGTCTGTAAGTCTGTCTCTTGGTAAGGTTCCATGTTTCAGCTCCATAAGCGACTATCAGGAGGATGTATTGATTGTATACCCTTTTTTTTAAGGATTATTGTGATGGTCTGGTTTGTGAAAGTTGAGCTTGGTCTTTCGAAGACTTGCCAGAGTGATTCTTCGCTTGATTTCCTCTTTTTTTAAGGATCACATGGAGATTCGTTGTCCTAGGTAGATGTAGAGGTCTACCTTGCTGAGTTTTGCATCTTCTATTTTGACAGTTATATTCACATTCTAAATATGATTGTTGCACATGATTTTAGTTTTACCGGTTGATAATGTTGAAAAAACTCAAAATTGATATACTGTCTAGATACACTAAGGACAAGTCCATTTCTTCAAACATTTTAAACTATATATACATGATATACTTGGCTCGTACGAACTTTCTGCTGATATGAGTAACTGACAGTCACCAATGTTTAGATTAGTCACTACGGTGGCTGTCCATTATCACAGTTTCTCTATCCGCGGTCTCAGTTACACGCAGTCAACCGCTGACTTGAACAATTCATAAGTTTTACTTAATAATGATCCTGAAACAAAAGAGTACTGACATGTCAGTCAGATGCCGTAGACTGCCTGCCGTCTTGTCTGAACTGGCGAATAACATCGACTTATGAAGGAGAGAAAACGAGCCTCATAGTAAGACAATTGCACCATAAGATAAATAGAAATTAGGAAACGAGAGGCAGTGGAGGTAGTTCGGTTTATCAGCCTGTCAGTCAGTCATTCAGTAATTCAGCCAGCAAGCAATCAGCGGTCTGACAGTTAACCAGGTTGTAAAGGCATTTGGTACTAGAGTACTCGTTGATACTCATCAAAAGATTCAGTGACATATCTGGATTTTTATGGAACGATTTTTTTATGAAAAGAAATAATGAATTGGTTTCAGTTGGTGGGTCTGTATTTCCAGATAGGGATGGGACATATATTTATTAGATTTTTTTTTACTCCTGAATATGATGTCCAGTGTTACAAGCAGGAAAAAAGCTCACATTGTTCATTATTAACAGTTGACGTATATTTACAATTGGAGTCATTAGTTTACGCATACCTTGAAAGCTGAAATTAATCATTCTTTCTACGGCTATTCTGACATTTCACTTTCTCTAGATAAAGTAGTAATCCAAATTGACCGAAAGCAAGGTATCTTTACTGGCATGGAATGTCAGGAGTTATGAATAAACTGAGTTCAAATGCATTTGACTGAGGTGTATGTGAACTTCTGACTTTAACTTAGCAAGAGTTGGTATTCACGAATACGTTTGGATTGAATGCAATTACCGAGAAGAGTACATAGTTATATATATATATATATATATATATATATATATATATATATATATATATATATATATATATATATATATATATATTTCTTAATGCATAATGTCATGTTGAAATAAACGAATTGAGCAGATACAGATCGTGAATGAGCAAAAAAAGGAGTTTAAAGTTAAGACAGTTATTTATGCCTTTGCATTACCGACTGTTATTTAGCTCAATGGTTAGAGCAATGATACATTGAAGCGGCTACTGTATCGTTAGGAAGTTCGATTTCTGCAGCAATTCCATTTCCTTCAATTGTTTGTTCTATTTACGTTGTCTAAGCTAAGTGATATATAAGCCGTTTAAAAGTTTCAATATAATATAACGCAATTTTCAATCATTCTGTTAGATCATGCTATACTTCTCATTACATATATATATATGTGTGTGGGTGTGTGTTTGGGAAAGGCATAGTATTCGTCGAGTTCTGAAGTCTTCTTAGTTTCAGACATCCACTGAGTGTCTTGGAACTTTCCCGCGGATAAAAAGGTCCTTTTTTTTACATGAATTTGTACACACGAAATTATAGAGTTGGCTGTTTGCTCATCAATGTTTGCATATAGTAGTATGATTATGTGATATAGAGAGATAAGTAGATACTAAGGTCAAAAAAGTTTTTAAAAAAAATAGACAATTTGTTTTAAGAAAAAGTCTCGTTGAGTACTGATGCCAATTTTCAAGTCAGTAGACAAAACAGTATTGCCAGGGGCACTGTAACACATCAGCGCTAACAAGCACACAAACAAACACATAAAAAAGATGGAAACCTTGATATTTGTTCAATAAAACACACGCACACAAACGTATATACATATATATACACACACTCACACACAAACACACATATATATATATATGTATATATATATATTTATATATATATATATATATATATATATATATATATAGAGAGAGAGAGAGAGAGAGAGAGAGAGAGAGAGAGATTATTCAATGAACACTCTTGATACTTATAAACTCATATATTCTCATGCATGCACAAACACACGCACGTATATATGTATATCACCGGATGCTTAAAAATGTCTTAAGTACGAAATGTTGACATTCGCCGGGTAAATATCCTTGTAATTATATATATATATATATATATATATATATATATATATATATATATATATATATATATATATATGCATACATATATATATATATATATATACGTACAAATATATATTTATATATATATATATATATATATATATATATATATATTACCATACATTGTTTGAAATAGCAAACACACACACACACACACATATATATATATATATCTATCTATATATATATATATATATATGGATGTATTGACATTACACTTCTTCCTATCTGTCTGACTAATGTTGGCCTAGTTTGTAATGAATTTGGTAAAGTTCATTGAGTGCATACGATTCTTGCCTCTGGGGTAAGTAAATTGCATGTCTACAATGAGAACCGAGAGCCAAAATGAAAAAAATTGCATATAACTGTGTATATCAGAGAGAGGGTTGGAGAGTGGCGGAGAAGATGGCATAATCGAAAGAGAGAGAGAGAGAGAGAGAGAGAGAGAGAGAGAGAGAGAGGAAGAGAGAGGGAGGGAGAGAGAGAGTGTGTGTTTGTGCGTCTGAGATAGATTGAAAGGAAAGAAATGTAGAACGAGAGAGGAAGAAGAGAGACTAAAGCATATACGAGAGTAAAATGACAATACCAGAAAGTCCTTTGATACAAATGATCCTTTATTTTGACGCTTTGCTTGTGCCAAGTTTTGTCAAGAGATATAGAGTGGGGAGAAGGACTCAGAAAACCGTTTCCAGTATATTCCTGTGTCTTTGCTGGAATCAATATACAGAAAGCATGCGAAAATGTAAGTACTAATTGATAGACACTATGTTCCCTGGTAGTGATCTGTTTCTTTTCACATTGAATAACCGCCTTGGTACACACACACACACACACACACACATATATATATATATATATATATATATATATATATATATGTATATATATATATATATATATATATATATATATATATATATATATATATATATATATATATATATATATATATATATATATATATATATATACCTGTATATCATATATATAGTGAATAATCTATTTAGATATTGCAACTGTTTCTATCTGAATGCCCCTTTGAATGTTGGTGCATTTCAACTAAATTTGATATACACTCTTATTGGAACTAAGAGGAGATCTCAGAACATTTGGTTTACAAAAAATACTTTTGCTGTGTTCAGAGTTTTTATTTACAAAGTAACTATAATGCAAACTTGAACCCTTAATTTCTGTTATATGGTGCAACTCCGATGTTCTCCAACTAAAACTGCTACTGAAACTTATTGGACCTAGGAGAACTAACTTGGACTTTCAACTTTTTCAAAAAAAAAATACATAAAGAAAAAATAAAAACCATCGATTGAGAGTTTTATTATGTATTTACAATCTGAATCCAATGCAGAATTCAGCAATTGCTCTCCTTTCGCGCAGGTTGGGCATAGCTTAACGAAATTTGGCATGCATACTTAGTCAACGTAGGGGAAGAAATTGGATTTTTTAGTTTATAAAAAGAATAAGTCCTTACTTTTTGTTTAATTATCTTTCTCTTGTATCTTCTTATCAACGGTTCCCCCCCCGCTCTCACTGTACGCCCCCATCCTTGAGCGTATGTGCACCCCCCCACAAAAAAATTGGGTATACATACTCAATGGACGTAAGAAAAAGTTTCAAGTTGAACTTTCTAAGAAACGACCATTTTATAAGGAAAGAAACCGAACCCTAACGAGACTTGATCCGACTTGATAAAGTTAAAGCTATCGAAGTCGGAGAAATTTACACAAATTACGGATCTCCTCTCATGAGAGTTAAGGTATATTCAGGAACGTCGACTTTTTTTTTTCATTTTTATCCGTAGATTCATCAACAACAGAAAAGAAGTTTGTTTTTCTGAGATTCGCACTCAGAGGAGACACTTTCTTTCAAAATGCTTGGATTAAACCAGAAGAAAAATGTATGCTGCAAATATTTATAAAGCGATCTTTGAGATAACAAATACAAATCTTGGATTGAATTAATTAAAATCGTTCCTGATGGTGCTTTTGTCGTGAAGGGTAGACTTTATTGGGCAAAATTACAAATAAAAGAGGGGAAAGTAATATTAAGTCGTGATTCACTATTTATCTCATCGGATGGAACTTGGCAAAAGCTTATTTCTATTGATATTCGGACCATCCTCATCTTGGTTGTTTTTCATACAACGTTTCGGCCGTTGCACTCTACAGCCTTCGTCAGGTATCATCTGGTAGATTTGGGGAAGTAACGAACCGAACCCTTTATTTATCCGACGGGGGTATATTGACCGTACTCCCCTCTTAGCGTTAGTAGTATTGTTATATTCCGAGATATTGGCAAAAGCTAGTTGAACAAGGATATATCTCTAGATCTAAAATGTTAGTCTTTTCAATGCCCTGTATACCTTCTCTTACAAGTGTGTATTAAACTGATCGTACCTAAAAAGGTACTTCAAATTTTCTTACATATCAACAGTGTTCCCAAAGTATTTGGTTGGAACTCATCGGGTCAATAATCACAGCTTGGGAGTATTCGAAAACTTATAGCATAAATTTACTGCAGTTGCTTCACACTTGAAAGAAATAACCAATAAGCTGATTCCAAGTGTGAATCTCAAAGAAAATAATGTTACTGAAGTTTTCAATAATAAGAGATTTTCTCTATCATTTCACTACTATCAAAAGCGCTTCAAGATAAGAACAGCATTGTTGCCAATGTACAAAAAAACCATCTCACTGAAATTACTCAGCCCCCAGACTCTTTAAGATTACAGATTTATTGAAGGAATCGTAGCTGATGAATTCCGTAAAATTCAATTACACAGAACTGACAATGATCATATGAAGACGCGTAAATTGCTACACACTAACCTACAAAATGAATTGTAACATCACATATCAAGTGGCAGTGGAATATTTTCAGCATCAAAAACATAAACGTTACTAGAGAAAACTAATATTCTTTTTTATAACATCTACGCAATATATACATAGTACAAAGTGGATTTGCTACACGAACACGTTAATGTTTCTGTCCTCTTTGAGTCTCTTCATGCCTTACTCTAAACTGACTAAACTTTCTGAGTTTGAAGTTGAACCTATTGGACTCTCTATTAAATAATATCGCATATCACGCATTGCTTTATATTACATTATATGATGCTATATTACAAGCGTGATTTGTGATATATATATATGTATATGTATATATATATTACGAATTGATTTGTAATATATATATATACATATATATTTCAAATTAAGTTTGTAATATAGCACCATAAAATGTAATATAAAGCAATGTGTGTGTATATATATACATATATATATATATAATATAAAGCAATGTGTATATATATATACATATATATATATATAATATAAAGCAATGTGTGTATATATATATATATATATATATATATATATGTATATATATATGTATATATATATATATATATGTATATATATATGTATATATATATATATATATATATATATATATATATATATATACATATATATGAGTATTTATGTGCATGGTACGTGTGTGTGTGTGTGCGTGCTTATATCATCATGAGGTTGGTGGAAAAAAAATAATAGCAATTTTCCACCAAAAATTATGCTGGGCCTCACTTGGAGAGACCACAAGACAACACATTACTTCAGGGAAAAGATAAGAGTCTGGGACATCATAGAATCCATTAAAAATCTCAAATGGCACTAGGCTAGCCATGTTGCAAGAATGGCAGACAACAGATGGACATCGCGACTCACGACATGGATCCTCTTAGATCACATGCACAACTGTGGCCAGCAGAATGTTAGATAGAGAGTCGAGCTGGACAAATTCAGAAAATACTGGCTCTGCGACACCCTTGATAGAGAAGTGTGGCTAATCCTGGAGAAGGTCTATCTTCAACGACGGACATTAAAGACTGATGATGATGATGATGATGATGATCATCATCATCATCATCATCATCTCAGCTTAGACTGAATGCCATTAATCGAAATAAGAACCATCATAATCTACACATTTTGACCAATGTAATAGAAACAATCCCATTAATTCCGGCAGAATAGAATTTTCGGGTCCTGGAATAAACGAATTTTTTGAAGGCATTTTGAGCTGCTGCTTGGTTGTTGAAGTCCTTGTTTTGCAGGAAGTGGTCAAAATGCTTGAAAAAGTGGTAATCAGTTGCATAGAGGTCTGGTGGATGAGCCATGTGAAGTAGTGACTTGTAGCCAGGTTCATTCAATTTCTGCTGAGTCAGTCAAGCAAACGTTGTCGTGGAGAAGAATTGTCCCTTTTAGATCGACCAACATTGGTTGCAAATGTGGCTGTTCTTAGAGCATTTCACCGACTTCCTGGCGATATTTGTTTGTTCTGATGGTTTTGCAAATATTTAAGAAGTTGTTGTGGATGATTCCTCTTACTGACCACCAAGCAATGACCATGATCTCTTCCTGATGCTGGTTTCCATTAGATGCTTTGCCTTTGCCACATTTTACTGGCATTTTCGGCAGGATTATAGTGTAGTATATGTTCCACGGGATAGACTGAGGAGTTGGTACTGACACTTGCCTGTCGAATGGGCCGGAGATAGTGTGTGGGTTGACATCGAAGCCCGAGTGCGCCGGTGCAAGCGTTAGCCAATGAGGTTCTACTGAGGCTGCGCTTTGCTACGCGCATCAGGAGGCCTTTGGACTCGTCCTTCGGCTCTCAAATTATTACTCGGCCCAGCTGCGGGGAATCCGTTACCCTGGGGCAGTACTGCTCCATTGCACTTAAGGAGCAGATCCCCTGGTGGACGCTTTCGTGGCCGAGGTTGTCTAGCTTCTACGGAGCGCTTAGTACCCGTAGCTGCGTCGGCTGGAACCACTTTTGGAAGGGTTCCTCCTATTTCTTCCCACGTTAAGCCCGACCTTGTGTCAAATATTGCTGTGGTAGGACAGTGGTTAAATAGATACCGTCAATGGTTGTACAAAATCCATTTTCGTCACATGTCACATATGATCTGCTTGTTAATTTCTAGTGGGAAAACAAATATTAAATTCGTTTACCAGGAATAGTCTATAGTTTGAAACGTTTGGAAGTATTTTTTCTATGGAGTTTTAATTCCAACTCCAGAACAAAAATTTAGAGTAACGAGCAGCAAAAAATAAAATAGATAATACTGTCCATGATTAGAGTGAATTCTCTCTCCAGCCATCCGAAAAAATCCCTTGTCCCACATGTGGCAGACACTATTCTCCATATTTTGAACTTTGAAATCACCAAGGAAGCCATCAATGACACAACAACAACCTATGAAGAGTGTAGGCGAGAAGTTTATCGTCATCTTACTCTTTATCGGGTTTTATCCACTTAGGTGATATCACCAACCAGTTGTCGATTTTTGACGGTGAGCAACTATGCACTTTGAAATTTTGGTGGGTGGTATAGGATATCAGGTATTTTAAACTCTGTGATTGACAACTAAAAATGAGAAACATTTTTTATTGTTGATTTACGAAGCAGCACATTACTTGCATGATATAAACAGCAAAACTGTTCTTTGAGAGTTGAATTTTTTTTTCGAATCCTTTTGGATTTTCAATATACAGATGGAAAGAAAAATTCATGTGGATGTGGGTGGTGATAACAAAAAGGTTGAGAAATCCTGGTCTCGATGGACTTCCATAAGCTAAGCTAAGGGGCCTCGAAGTAAACTGAGCTAAGCTTATAACACATTTCAACCAATACTTAACCCTGCTTTCTCCAAATTGTATCGGGCGACCTTTGGGTGTGACCCCACAATTTATTTGCAAATTTCCGTTACCAATATCACTTGGAACAATCTGCAGACTTGAACGTCATAAATTCATGTCGACAATATGAAATGTATTGACAGACTAAAACATCATGGCTTCATATATTGGGAATATTGGTGTATATATCAATTTTTGCATGACATACATACAGAACCTCAGCCACTATTCACATATAGGAATAAAAATCTATGAATATACATCTCAAACTGAACACTTCTTACCCCATAGTACTATAAGAACATTATCTCTCAACCAAATACAATGGAACCAGACGCCTTTTTCAGACTTTGGAAAGGCTAAAAAACTATTTTCATGCAAATCAATGGTAATTGTTTCTTAGGAGAGTATGAGAAAAACCAGTATGAAAGGTGATCTTTCGTAAAAGCGAAGTGGCAGAAAGCAAAATTTCAAAATTCAAGGAACACCTGTATTTCAGTAGTAAGTTTTCAGTTATTTCTGGCTGATTTTTCTTCCAAAAAATAGCCGGAAAAAAATCGTATAGTAGAAAATATGACCACTAAATACATGATAATCATGTATATGGTCTGACTATTTCACTCGTCTATATGCCCTTTTGTTCATAACATTTATAGTTAGAGCATATTGTAAATGATTTTCAACTCACACTGTCTATTTCAGACAAGAAAAAAATGGTTATAGAAACCTAGATGCAAAATTTCAATCAATAATTTGTTTTGGAGTCTCAGCGCATAATCATTCTACAAAGTAAGTGTGATTTGAATGAGTATTTAAACAATTTTAGGGAGTCAGGATTATTCACCCAATTTTAGCCAGTTTGAAGACAGATTTAGCTATAAGCGACAAGCCATACTTGGCAACACTTAATTTAACCAATGCATCCTCTCAATAGTCACTTATGGAGCTGAAACATGGAACCTAACCAAGAGACAGATCTGCAGACTGAGAAGTATGTAACGTGCACGTGAAAGGATTACACTCATCCTCGACAGCACAATACACTCAGGAGAAGACAGGAGTCAGACACATCATAGAATCAATGAAAAAACTCAAATAGCAATGGGCTGGCCATGTCGCAAGAATGTCAGAAAAACCAATGGACATCACGACTCGTAACATGGATCCTCAGAGATCACGTGCAAAACTGAGGTCGGCAAAGTACTAGATGGGAGACGAGCTAGACAAATTCAGAGACGCCCACCATAAAGACGTGTGGCGAATCCTGGGGAATATCTATGTCTAACAACGGACGTCAAGAGACTGATGATGATGATGATAATGATAATGATGACTTTAGCTCAGATTTTGAAAATCGTGCTAAAAATGATAAAGAATGGATCTCGGAATTTAATGCCACCTCTCAGCTTCAAGTTCTCTGTTCTTGAAAGTGATACACTATGAAGCTCTCACATATTGCACTTCAGGAAGGTTGCAAGTCTTTTTTGACAACTTGTATTCAAACTGTATTGTATATAACTTTGAGAAAAGAGACCAATAAAGAGAATCACTTTCCTTACGGATATTACATTTTACACCTGGAGTAGACCGTGGAATGAATCAGCTAAAACGTTATATCAACATCAAAGATAGGAAGAATAGATTAGATTGTCTGAACTAATGCGTGTGTGCTGTACTTAGACAATTCAAAATAAAAAAAAACTAATAGCAAAGTCTAATTACAAAGAATATTGCAAAAAGATACTAATTACACGTACATTTTAACTCTACAGTAGATGTTGAAAGTTATTTCCCATATTTTGTGGTTTCGTACCAATTCCATTATATGAATGTTTCAATGATTTGGAAAATAACATAGCTGGCACTGCACAAAGAAATAGATGCTCGAATGATGCTAGTGAATGATGCAATCATTTTAGTTGTTAATATTATCACTCCTGGGCACAGTATTGCCACGTGCTAATATTGTAGCGAAAATATTCGTAAAATGTTCTGTCTCATCCCGTGGTTCCGAAACTTTTCAAGACCATTCCTCACAAGAAGATTACAAGCTACTCCCTTTTCATTTAAGTGAGTTGCAACAAAGAATTATTTAAAATTATTATTGTATTTTGCGTAAAATCAAACAGCTTTATAATAAGAACTGGTTCAATTTAAACTGTACTGTTGCAACTGCTTAATGTTCGCTACTCAAAGAAAGCAAGAGAAAATAATTAGAAACAAATAATTAGAAAGACTTTCATTTTCACCTTATAGCCTTATTACCCAGTTTGATTACCTAAACTTCCCTCTTTTGAGGGAACACTCCTACCTCCCGGTTGGGAACCATTGTACTCATTCTTAACGTTATATCCTTTTTTAAACTCTCTGTATGTTTGGCGAGGTCTGTCGAGAAAATACCAAGCCATTTGATATTTAACAAAAACATAGCCTTCCAAGGATAATGGACCCTTAGTCCTCCTCAGAGTACTCCCCTTGAGGTCTCATGTACTTATCACAGCGTCCCTTACAATTTTCAACACAGTTTGCTGAGCCCTTTTTAGGGATCACCATCAGCTGCCTAATCTCGCTCCCTTTAATCTTGTCTACGTTCTGTAATCTGGTTGATAAAAAGTCAAAAGAATCAGAAAGACAAATCTCGACCATAAGGGGCAGGAGGGCAGACGTCTGACAGATTCGGTTGATGTTCGTTTTTGCCTGAAAACTGTGTGCAACACGTGAGACCCAGTCATTGTGAATTCAACTGTCAGACGCTTTACAAGCTCACTCAATGGCACCACACTGACGACTGAGTGACCTAACGAGAGAGAGAGAGAGAGAGAGAGAGAGAGAGAGAGAAGGAGAGAGAGAGAGAGTTCTTTCACGCATGTACAATGCTTTGAATGTTCGCCAAGTTACAAGCAACCGAAGATGTTGAAATGGCTGGATACTTTCCGGACGTACGTCGCACAGCAGCATTGTCCTAAAGTACAGCTGACACTTACACTGTTCCTTGCAGAAGTAAAGGGCGACGAATAAGAAGGTGAACCTGAACAAAAACGCAATGCTCTTTCGTTTCGTTTCGTTTCGTTTCGTGCGTGTTGGTGGCAAAACGGAACAAAATAATCACGATACGGAATTTCAATACAAGATTCATCTAAGCCATTAAATGTCTTATTTATACATGTTTGTTTTTTTTATTTCTTGTGAAAAGTTTTTTTTTTTTTTCATTTATTTCAATCTCGGGAATAAATTAATTTTCTGTATTTCTTTCGTCATTTTTTATTTGGTTTTATGTAGTTTTCATTCATTATTTTCAGATAATGATTCTCCGAATTCTGTGTGTACTAACTTATTTATACCATTTGAAAAAAAAGGGGGATTCTGTATCTTTGTTATAAGGGAGGACTAATAATTTTGCTTCATTCTTATCGGAAACTTTCAGCAATAACTGTCAACTTATGTTCCTTCAGTTTTCAAAGCAGTCTGGCTTACTGTCTATGTATGTATGTATCAAGCATAAAGGTCACACCAAGTGAACTAGAAGGCTGTAAATGTAAGCATCAATTCCTCAATATAGTTTGAGAAACATTTATTTAAAAAAATCACTTCCTATATAGGTTTTTAGTTGAGAGTCAGTTTACAATGCAACTTTATGCTAAATTGATCCCTTAGTTTTTGTCCGCATGAGTGTTGAAAATTCAAACTCGATCAGCGCATAAACACATGGGAAGAGACGTAACTTATGCATTGGTCCTACATTCTGCCAAATTTTTGATTGATCACCCCCAAGACAGCATGTTGCGTACTTGATGGTTCTTATCAAAAGACTAACCCGAACCGTTTGGAAATATTTTTGATGCTTTCTTCGCTAATTACTATTCGTCAAGTTTGCTGTTTGCTACATTTCCCTCTTTTCTTTCATGTTAGTAATCGACTGTTCATTTATTGTACATATTGGCTTTTTAAAAAAAATATTTGTTTACATGTGGATATATTTACTAATGCCTAAATATCATCATCATCATCATCATCATCATCATCATCATCATCATCATTCTTTTAACGTCCGTCGTTGGATATTGACTTTCCCCTGAGTTCACCATACTTCTCTATCATGGGCGTTGCAGAGCCAGTATTTCCTAAATTTGTCCAGTTTATGCCTCCATCTTGTATTCTGTCGGCCTCAGTTTCGCATGTGATCTATAGGGATCCATGTTGTGTGACGTGATGTCCATCAGTTGTCTGTCATTCTTGTAGCATGGCCTATCCATTGCCATTAAAGTTCTCAAATAGATTCTATGATGTCTCTGACTCCTGTTTTCTTCCTTATGTACTATGCTATCTTGTGATCTCTCAATGTGAGGTTGAGCATGATTCTCTCATGTTCGTGTTGTTTGCTTCGCAGCTTGCAAGTCCGTCTCTTGATTAGGTTCCATCGTATGTACAAATTTCATACATAGACCACTGATTGATATATTTTTTCAGTCGTTTATGCAGCACCCGACTATTTATCAGTCCTTTTTTCAAGCATCTCTTCTGATTATAAATAATTGCTGTTGTTGTTTCTTTTTTTATCCAATCAAAATGTTTCTTTTTAATTATTTATATCAAAATTTTGAATCATTTTAACTTTTTTCTTTTATGATTTTCTCTTATACCTGCTTGCATATGACTACGGAAAATACATATTTGATTTAATCTACAATATACTATAAACAAGAAAAAAAGAGAAAATTACACACAAACACAAACACTTTAATAAACGTCTAACAATAGTCATAGACACATAACTATTTCAAATATAGAAAATGGGAAATTACACGTATGAATATGCTTTAAACGAAATGAGCTCAAACATAAATGAGTACAATGTTACATAAAATGAGTTCGAAGCCAGACGAACTGACCCAGTTTTTTGTGTGGATTCAAAAGGAAAAAGGGAAAAGAAAAATTAATATTTTGAAGCATTTTTGACGGATCAAAAAGTACAGAAGAAAGAATTCACCTGATGAATGCAGGACACCAATATGATAGTGTTTATGCATGAAACTTAAAGTCACGAAATGAAGCGAAGTAACTTATTATTATTATTATTATTATTATTATTATTATTATTATTATAATATAAATCGACATATCTACTAATGTGCATAGATCTATCGATGTATAATATGTGTATACATCGATTTATATACGATTTATATATTCATATGTACTGTGAAACTGATCAGTAACGCGAAAGTGGTGAATATCGACCTATCTCTGTCTATAAACACTCTTACACACACATGTGCATATATATATATATATATATATATATATATATATATATATTATTATTATTATTATTATTATTATTATTATTATTATTATTAAGAAATAGATGTATGATCCTACTGAATAATTGTAAATTGCGTTCAATTATATTGAAACTACATCAAAACGAGCTCTTGTTATTACACTGTGATGTATCATTTGGTCTAGCCAACGTAAATAGAATAAACAATCAATGGAAATGGGACTGCTATAGTAATCGAACCTGCGACTGATTTGATAGCCACTTCAACGTAGCATTGCTTTTGCCATTGAGCTTGTGTGCGTAATTATGAATATATGTATATTAATTCATGTGTAGATGATAGTGTGTGTACATACACACATCACACACAGAAAGATTCATATATATATATATATATATATGTTTACTCTGCAATGCAAAAAAATGGCATCGATGAAAGTATGTGTACATACACACATAAACACACGGACATATACACACACACACAGATATATATATATATATATATATATATATATATATATATATATATATATATATATATATATGTATGTATATGTGTGTGTGTGTGTGTGTTTGTGTGTTTACTCTGCTATGCAAAATAAACGGCGTAAACCTAAGAATCAATCATCATCTATCTCCAATTCTTGAGCAATCCAAGATCCACAAATCGTTGATGATTGTATGTTACGCTGCGTTCAGCACTTCTACTTTTTGTTGAATTGACATCGACTGGTGTTTACGCTTGACACCGCCATGAACATTTGCACTTTTCTCGAACGCCATAATTCGGGTTAAATGTTATCGAAATAGGTTAGGAATTGGTCGAAATCGATGTGTAAACAATTAATGATTGTGCACTGCACACAAATCCAACTGAGACTGAACTAGTGTGGCAATAGCGAGTTGGCTGTTAGGAGCCACGGGAGACTGGTGTGTGAGACAAAGATGAAGCAGGTGCACTTTGCGACTATAACGACCCATTGCACTATAAATGTTGCACGCCATTTTTATTTTCCTGTTTCGTTTTTTTTTCAGAAAAAATAAAAATTTGATGATATATATATATACACACACACACACACACACACATATATATATATATATATATATATATATATATATATATAAATAAATAAATATATATATATATATATATATATATATATATATATATATATATATATATATATATATATATATATATATATAAACAGTACACTACCGCTTAAGCGGCAGCCTTTCAGCATTGTGCCGGATCATCCATTTTGCTGGAGTAACAGATGTCAGGTATTGACAACTGTAAGTGCAGTAAAATGAAACCCTGACCCACTAATTATGTGTTTGTTGTATCTCTTCAGTATCATTTACTGTTAAAAACGTATAGTCAACTGTTACTGAATGTAAATCATACGTATACTAAATGATGAAAGGATATACATTTATTTGTACACAGGGAACCGGTACAGGTATACAGATTCTAGTCGAAAAAGAATGTGTTGTTATTATACCCCTTCGGCACTAGTATTTCCATTATGCCCCCTTGACCGTTTTATTTGATTCTTGATATGAATAGTAAAAAATGGGTTCACTCGAAGCTGAAAGATTTGTAGATGCTGGGCAACAACAAGGCTAGTTTCTTGAATATATCATCAAGGAATAATTGTTTCATATACATTGACTTTTCCCTGTATAATTTTGTATGCAACAAATGGAGAAGGTCATTGATCAGTTCATCCATCAACTTAATTAACTTATCAGTAAGGTTTCTTTTTGCTTTGTTTTCATCTGCACTATCGACATTATCAATTTCGATTATTTTCCTTTTCTAGATTAAATAATATATCTATAATAATATGTCAATATTACAAAGCATCCGCTCTTAAACATCACTATCGATTTTTTTCAGAAATTAAACTTTTTGTTGAATTGACATAAACTTGACACACCACGAACACTCGTACTTAGCACGGACGCCTTATTAATCATCGTTATCATCATCAGCAGCGTTTTAGCATTCGTTGATGGACATAAGCCTTCCCCTGAATTCGACTGACCTAGTATGGGCGTCGCGTAGCCAATACTTTCTGAACTTGTTTTAAACGTCACGCCATCTTATTTTCTGTCGGCCACAATTTTGCATATGAACTCTGGGGATCCACGTCGTGAATCGGGGTGTCCAGCGGTTGTCTGCTTTCCTCGCTACATGACAGCCCATTGCTATTTCAAGTTTTATATTGATTCTAATACTTTGTGCTGGTTTATGATCACTCCATGTGAGGTTGAGCAGAATTTTTACATATCCTTGTTGCATTGTTGGTAGTTTTGGGGCCAATCTTTTGGTTGAGTTCCATGTTTCAACTCCAAGAGTGACTGCCAGAAGAATGTTTTGGTTGTATATCTTTCTTATATAGTGGAATTTTCTTGTTCTTAAAGGTTGAGCTTGTTCAACCGAAAGCTTGCCATCCTAGTTAGATGTTGTGGTCTACTTTCTCTTGTTCTGCATTTTCGATTTTGATTGTTGTGTCAACATGTTTATTGTATATGACCTTTGTTTTTCTGAAGTTTATGTGGGAGCCAACGTTTTGCTTCCTACATTCAGTTCGTTTAACCTTACTTGGGGGTCATATCGATGTGTAAACAGTTAAACATTCGTGCACTACACACGTAGTCTATCTCACTTATGTTGCAACGGTTACGATAATCCTATCCATGATTTTTCTCGGATTCTCTTGTAATAAAATCGAGGAGAAGCCAAGTCAAGCCTAGTCATAAATTAAATAGAAACCATAGAACCTGTACTCGTGTACATCAGGATTAGCCAGCCAGCCAGCCAGCCAAACCAACTTGAAGAATAAAGAAATATATTTTGACCGTTTTGGTGACAGTTTTAGTTGACGGTTTCAAATATCCGAGAATCATATACAAAGTGTAGTTCACACTAACATTCTTCTTTTATATACACACATTTCTTTTTTTCTTTAGTAAAATTTGCCTGAAATTCTAAGATGAGTTATTAGTATTGTCCAATTATGTGCAGATGACAGAAATTTCTAGTTCTATGGCTAGCTCAATCTATCTTTTATTGTGATAGACGGTGACTCAGTGGTATCTGTGAGTGCGAATGACGGAAATATCCGTTATTTCAATTCTATGGCTAACTCGATAAATTGATGGCAACTCTGTTCCGTCTGTACTTCAGGGCTTTTATCTTGCAATGGAAAACTTGTAATGGATAATCCTGCAATGAATGAGAACCTCTATCTTACAATAGATAACTAACTATTTTTCTTTTCCACTTTCCGCGAAAAAAAGGGTTATTCAACGATTGTTCCGACTAATTTTCACGTCACAAGAGCATATTACAAACTATCAACCATAACTGCCACAGAAACCCTCAACATAAATGTCTTCAGACGTCAATTGAGGCTGTAAGTCTAGTCCAGCAGGATATGTATCTATTGCACGGGCTGGGTGCACTGATGATGCTATATGGAGGGTATATAATCATTCACTCCTCTTAATCTCCAGATAAAACGTATTTTACCCCTCTAAAGGGCTTTATAGTGGTGGGGTCAATTTACAAACTTAGTTAATGCTAAACATGTCCCTTGGGTTGTGTCTAACAACGTTCCCATCAGTTACTTTTTGAAATTCAAATTGTTTAGATATCGCAACTCAACAAAAGGTGAGGGAAAGAATTTATTCATTGATTGACGGATTGACAATTCGATAAAGTAATCGTCTTGCACAATCCCCACGAAGCATTCCCTCCAACTACTTTTATAAATCTGATGTCACTTAGATAACATTTTAATCATTACGTCATAGAAAAATGGAATTCTTTTTTATTTCCTCAGAATACAAACTCGCACCAATTGCACGGATGAATATCTATTTTGCAACGATGTAAGAAGTAAATGGAGCGCTACCCTCAGAGGAAAATGCTTTTGAAGATAGGTGCTGTGGAAATGATGGGTTTCTGAGGGGAGGAGATTTTAGAGGTACTGAAGATCAATCTAGTACATCTATGGTCTGACTTTATGGCTTTCTTAATGTGAAATATTTCTTGTTTTCATATCAGTTCCTTTAATTTCACTTGCCTTCAATTTAATCTGCCTAATTGTGTATCGCATAAAAGAGTCGGCTGCGTTTGAAATTCTTTTATTTTAAGGCTTTATACCTAATTATTGCTTTTTATGTCTCTCTGCAAAAGTCTTTAAAGTCAGCCAGAATTCCAAAAGCTTTGTGATCTACTTGGGCTTCTTGCAGATAAAACACTTCTGTTGTTTAAGATGCACACACACAGTAACACACACACGTGCATATATATATATATATATATATATATATATATATATATATATATATATATATATATATATAGTCTTGTGAACTTCCCTTATTGAATATTCATAGGACAAAATTTATATAATGGCAAAGTATCCGCCATGTAAGTTATCTTTAATTAATCTGATCACTGCTTTTTCAAAATGTTTTCCCATAACTATTTTTTGAAAGCATTTAAAAATCTTAATGCATGTAATTTAGTTATATCTCTTTTATTCATATTTGTAATTTTATTCTTTATTCACCATAGGTGTTTGACCATAACCCTGTTTTGGGAGTATTAAAAAACAAAACAGGCTATTGCTACGGTATTCCTATTCATATTTACGTGTATTCCTACGATTATAACTACCGCAAGCATGTCTCTATTTATAAGGGGCATAGGTAGTATCATAAGTTGCTGCAGAGCAAGAATTTTTGATCCAGTTACAGTTATTATTTTCGACAAGGTTTAACCATACACTCAGAAATTAGATATTCTTTTGAACATTCCAAAGGTTTATAAACAGACTCAGATTATATTAAAAGAAAATGTTTTTCTTCGCCTTATTTATGTTGGAATGTCTTGTTAAGTTTGTCTTCTCTTACATCAGCCCCTCTGTCATCGTCCATTCCCCAGAAAAAACGATGAGATCAACGATTGGTGTTAAGTCTACTTGCAGCATTTAATTGATTCCATTTGCTGACATTCACCATTCAAATCGTACGAACATAAAAAACATACATTTCAACAGGAGGAAATATACACATAGTACCTTGATGACAAAATATTAGTGAAACAGAAAAAAAACACTAAAAAAAATTACATTAATTACAACAGATACTAGGAAATAAGAGACACAAAAAATCTTTTTGGAAAGGTTTTTTTTAATGTTTAATGTTCAGTCTGTTAATTTTTATAGACTCTCTTTCTTCCTCTCTGTACACACACACACACACACACACACACACATATATATATATATACATATATATATATATATATGTGTGTGTGTGTGTGTGTGTATGTGTGTGTGTGTGTGTGTGTGTGTGTGTGTGTGCGCGCGTTTGTGTGTATTTATTCTACTTTTTACCGAGCACTTACATACGACAATCTTATCTGAGGTAGAAAGGGCCGGAGAGAAAATCACCGATCCAAGGCAAACCCCAGTTCGTATACTAAACTAACTGTAACATAGTTTTTCGGGTACTAAGCCGGTTGCAACCTTTTTTTCGGGTACAATCCTATTATTCGGGATACTCAGCTAGTAATAACCTATTTGGGGGAGTAGTATGCTAGTTGTCACATTCTCTCGGGTACTTTGCAAATTGTGACTCATTTTTTCGGGTACTATGCTAATTGCGACCTCATTCTCTACTTCTTCTTCTTCTTCTTCTTCTTCTTCTTCTTCTTCTTCTTCTTCTTCTTCTTCTTCTTCTTCTTCTTTTCTGTCTCCTTTCCTTGCTTATATTTCATCTTCGCCTTCCTCTTCCTCTTCTTCTGAATATTTCCGTACTGTTCAAAACTGCACTGATCAAAGTCATAATTTATTGTGTTTTCGTTTATTTTCCAGCTTACACTTAGTTACATTGATTTTATGCAGCAATACCCTCACCGGACTCCATTAAAACCAGAACTAGGCGAAACCGCCCAAATCAAGACCACGCAATTCAAGGTATTCCCGTATCATACAACCTCCTGCTCCCGCTCTTGTACCTCTGATATTATCATAGTAGATTTATTGATCGGTCCGATGATTGATTAACTTGTTGAAACCTTCTGCAAAAAGAACACTCATAAAATACACATACACACATACAAATATAAACATGTGAGTGCGAGTGTGTGTGTGTGATCGTATGCTTGTATGTGTTTTTGTGTACACATATTGTTACTTGCATAGAAACAAATTTACACATTCGAACACAGGCAAATAAAGACACACACTAACATACACATATATATTCACAAGTATAATCATTTGGTCTGTTCAGTTTTCCGGTAAGTTTTGGATGTTGCTTTCTCTAGTCGGTTCGGAGAAGTGTTCACACACATTTACATATATATATGTGTGTGTGTGTGTGTGTGTGTGGAGCTATGAGGTTAGTAGGTCTTTGTATGCCTTTTGTTGAAAATGCCTGACAAGACTTTCACCTTTTCCAATCGTATTAATTAATTTCTAGAGCACCAAATGGCATAAAAATGAACCGGTGACCAACAACAATATTTCCATAACTATCACCACTCCCCGCTTCTGGTCTCCATTCCTTTCTGCTTAACGTCTCTCGACTCCTTTCTTTTTCACCTTTACTTTTTCACTCTTTTATGGCCTTTGGCTGTCTAGAGGCTGACTCTTGGCTGGCGTCCATATATATATATATATATATATATATATATATGATATATATATCTGATATATATATATATATATATATATCAGAAACTGTCAAGTAGAACTCTCATCGTTTGTTTTTAAGTGGTTTTCTTGCATGTTGACTACGAACATGCTACGTGTACTGACTGTAACAGTGGAGCTAGAGGGCTAAAATTGTAAATATTTATTCCTTATTATGTCTAGGAAGAACTCAATTTATAAATTTTTGAAATTTGCACCTGAATGAGTTTTTTGATTTGTGTTCAGTTTACAATATAAAGTTCTGCTAAATTAATTCTTTTGTCCGTGTTTGTTAATTCATGTTTTTTTTTCGTTTGTTTTCTTTTTGAAAACGGACTTATCAGTGTTTCAGCAGGAGGCAAAAGAAGTGACGTATTCATTGATCACACGCAATTTTTTATTATCTCATTCCCAACACGGCATGCTTCCAAAAGATGTTGATCACATGACAGTTTCTATGTAATTATATATATATATATATATATATATATATATATATATATATATATATATATTCTCAAACCACTCCCCATTTTTTCAACTCTTTTCCTTTATTCTAACCCCCTTTCATCTCCTTTCTCTTTCATTCTTAATCTTTTATAGCCCTTGGCTGATTATTGGCTGACTGGCGTCCATGTACCACGCCCCTATGTATTTACAAAGCTTATAGGAATGTATAAGAAAATCAATTTTTTTGACATTGTACAACTTCATTGAAAAAATCCAATCTTATCGACTAGAAAAAAAACAAAAAAAAACATGAAGTTTTGTAAGTTGAAAAAGCGTAATTCCAGTTGATCAATATTAGCAACTAATATCTGGGGTTGATGGGGACAAAAATTATATCATTAGAGTAGGGTGGGGGCAGAAAGATAAATCGGATGTCGGTTGTCAGGTAGGGGAATGCTTAAGCCATGACTCGTCCTAAGCTGTCCCTACCCCTAGATCATCATTATCATCATCGTCATACTCAATCTTTTTAGCATTCGTCGTTGGATGCCTTCACGCCATCTTAGTTTCAGTCAGCCAAAATATCGTCAAGAGTCGGGATGTCCAGCAGTTATTTAACCTTTCGGCAACATGTCCAGTAGATTGCCATTTGGGTTTTCTTATGTTTGTATACGAGATATCTGACTCCTGTCTTTTCTCTACTATACAGGCTTGTCTTATGATCTCTCCATGTGCACGTTGCATGGCTCTCAGTTTGAGGGTTAAGTTCCATGATTCAGCTCCATTGGTGACTATCTGGAGGGTGCATTGATTGTACACCCCTT
Organism: Thysanoteuthis rhombus; assembly: GCA_963457665.1. Lineage (NCBI taxonomy): Eukaryota > Metazoa > Mollusca > Cephalopoda > Oegopsida > Thysanoteuthidae > Thysanoteuthis > Thysanoteuthis major. The sequence goes on along the minus strand of OY735216.1, from coordinate 44,607,389 downwards.
TTTTGTAGAAGTAATGGGATCAATATTGATCTTGAAAGCCGTGCTTGCTCCGCCGAAAGCTTGTCAATCTAGAATGATTGCTTTCTTAATTCCTTCTTCCAAGGATTTCTTCGAGATTTTTTTGTCCTCCGTAGATGTAGTGGTCTACTCTTTTAAGTTTTGCACTTTCGATTTTGATCTTTGTCCCCAACATTGTTGTTATACATGATATTTGTTTTGCTATGGTTCAACATTCTTGCCTTCTTCATTTACGTCGAGCATTATCTGGAAATCAAAAGGTTTCTTGGCAAATGGGACAATATGGTAAGCAAATCTGATCTTATTCAGGTATTTGACATCTATTCTTACTCCTTTGTGTTATCAGTCTAGATCTTGGATGATCATCTCGAAGCAGGTTATGAAAAGTTTAGGTTGAGATAATATCACTTTGTCTCACACTTTTTTTCTAGTTGAAAAGGCCCAGAGTATTTATGTAGCCTGATGAGGGAACTGCTGTGTTGGTAGACATGTTGCAGTAATCTGACGTATATAGGGTCTACACTCTATTGCACTATTGCGTTAATGACCTTAAAGGGTTTGCACCGAGTCAAAAGCTTTTTCAAAATCAACAAAATGTCACAACAGAGGCTACCTATACTCTACTGCTTTCTCTTTTAGTTCGTTTGCTGAATGGACTTGATCGATATTTGAGTATGTTTCTTCTTTCTGAAGTCAGCTTGTTTCCGTGGTTGGTTTTCATATAGTTTTTTAGTTATTCGGTTGATGATCAGGTTGATGAAGAGTTTGTAGATGCAGAATCGTTGGTTCGTAGTTGTATAACAGCATTATAATTACAGTGTCTCAATTGTCCGGGACTTTACTTTGTTTGAGGCATCGGTTGAATAAATGGTTAGTTTCCTTAGAGATGACTTTTCCATTTTTTTTAGCAGGCTGATGGTGATGTTATCGTGTCTAGGGGCCTTTCCTTCGTTTTTTTTTTTGTGGTTTGCTTCACTTCTTGTGATCTAACTTCTGGAAAATCCTCCAAGTAACTACTTTCGGCTTGTACAAGGTTCTAACTGTTCAACCATCTTGCCATTGGTAAGAAGGCCTGACCCAGGGAAGAAGTGGGGGCTCAGTTCTTCGCATATTTGATTCTTAACAAGGGAGCAGGATTTATTCGCCTTCCCATCACGGTAGAGTGCCACACATGTGGGTATCCTCGTGTATGCGTTCTGGTAGTACTAAGAAATTTGTAATTCGTTCAGCATTTCCGTTCTAGGGGTAACTCAGGCAATTTGTGTAGTACAAAAGAAAGTATCACAAAAACTGGTACACCTGTGTGGACATCTGTAAATGAACGGCGATGAAAGCCTTTGTACAACTGGAAAAAAAGATTGATTGGAGAGATTCTTCTACATTATGGATATTGCAATTTAAACCTGTAGAGAAACAGAGATATGAATCAGCCTAAACGTTGTGACTATACTTCAATAATTCAATTTTTGAATAAAGCGGTTACGTGACCATCTGAAAATGTTTCTCTCTCTACGCTATTCTACTTTGAAATCAATTGACTCATATCATCTTGGAAATTCATTTGGAAGTACAAAAAATTGTTCCTTTATTCATTATTGCCATGACAGCAAAATTCATCAAGCTGATTTAGAAATCTGTTGACACTATTTTTGTTTTCGAAATATTCATGTAACTCATTCCCGTATTTTATTCTCCATGCGTTGAAAAATAAAGTTTGACAATTGTCCTAATCTAGAAATCAAATTATCTGTTCGGTCAGAGAAGTTGAAATCTTTTTCGCTGAAGTTGGTAAAATCATTGAACACTTTAGTTGGTAAATCAATTCAAGATTTTAGTTGGTAAATCCAGTGAATATTTTAGTTTTTAAATCCATTTCAAAATTCCAGTACGTAAATCTATTTAGAATTTTACTTGGTGAATCCATTTAAAATTTTGAATCAAAGATGAAAAGAAGAGTTCAAATTGGCAGTAGGAAAGTTGGTTTAATATGGGATCTGTCCACTATGTATTCCCTATTTAACATTAAGATCTAGGGCAATAGCACTTTAGTTCCTTCAAAGTACCCTCCTTGAAAATTCACCTATCCAAGCACCTTTTCCACTTTTTCAAAAAGTCTGCAAAGTCCTATATCTGGATCGCTATTGTCTACCTTATCGCATTTTCCTCAATCGTATCCATGGTCTGACTTCTTTTGGGGGAAAAGCCAGAGTTGGAGAGAGTCGGATCTGGACAGTGAATGGGGCCAGGCAACGTTTGTCAAGAAAACCCTGCAGAAGATGTCAAAAATGGGCAGACTCTTCTATAGTCAATGTGCTGGTAAGATAAACAGGCTGATTCAATGGCATCTCACTGCCGAATGATAAACCTTTAAAGGGATATCGTTTCCTTCAGGTGTAAGAATGCCCCTCTGATTTCTTGCTTAGTCACATCAAGGCCACGCAATGATATCTCGAGATAGTAAAAATCGCTGGATATTTTCTGGACAAACCTCTTTATGCTAATACAGACGATGCAGATATGATGGATTATTGGATATTACCAGCATTTCTGTGGTTCATGGATGCGAACTAATTATACACGAGATCTTTTAAAAGTTATATTATAATAAGGTTACGATTATCAGAATAGAAAATGAGGAGTTGGAGTAAGAAGGCCACTACATATGCTTAAGACAACGAATCTCCATGAAATCCTCAGAATGAGAAGGAATCAAGCAAAGAATTATTCTAGGTTGGTGACCTGCCAATGGAGCAATCTCAACTTTCAAGCAAGCTCATCCTCATCTTCTAGGACAAACAATTTCCATTAATCTAGAAAAGAAGGGTCTACAAAAATATGCTGAAATAAGGAACATGCAATGTGCACAATAGAGAGAATCATGCTCAACCCCACATGGAGATATCACAAGAGACTATAGAATATTAGAGAATTCATATATATGTATATTTATCAGAGAGGCAGAGATTAAAAACACTGGAAAACTCAAATGGGCAGACCATGTTGCAAGAATGTCCACAGATCATATACAAAGACAAGGGCGGCAAAATAGGTCGTGACCAACTAGTCTCAAGTTCAGAAAATATTGGTATAGATAGAGAGGTCTGACGAATCGACAAACACTAAAAGGCTGCTGCTGATGATGATCCTAGAACTGGGGGGGGGGTCAGGAAGCATAGTAACATAGTAACGCAGTTACATAGGGGTAGAGGGACTAATGAGGGATCTAAAAAGACATTGCATAAAAACGGTCACATTTACTTCTTTATTTGTTGGTGCATTTGATATTCTGATCAAAACATTGGCACATAAGCTCCGTGTTATGAAGCACACAATCAGTTCATCACACCTTGCACACAACAACGCGACCCAAATATTCACATAGTTATATATGTGCGTGTGTTTGTGTGTGCGTGTATGTTTGTGTGTGTGTTTGTGTGTGTGTGTGTGTGCATTTGTGTTTGCATGTATTTCTTTGCATGTGTGAGCATATGAAGGTGTTTGTGTGTGTGAAATGGTTTGGGTAGATTTTAAATGATGCATACTTATGTCACATTCCATTCTTTTGGAGAAAAGCGTAATAACTACAGACACTTAATATATATATATATATATATATATATATATATATATATATATATATATATGTATATATATATATGATAAATAATTATGTCATCCACAGACAGCTGTTTTGTTGTATTGCAAATCCTTAGACTCGAAAATAGCCAATATCCATCTAGTAACACAAGGTAGGATCAAAATCTTTGCTTCAGACACAGAGGCTGGCATTTCATCTCTGCCCTTCGTAGAACTGGACGGAATCTAAGCGATACAATTATTTTACGCACAATTCCCCATCCACTAGAGTGCTCCATTCCAGAGATCGAAGAGCATTGCTATGTAGCTTATAATGAACGGGTTTCCCTTCTCAAAGAATGTTAAACTCTGAAGAATGTAGCGTTAATCATGATATATATATATATATATATATATATATATATATATATATATATATATATATATATATATATATTTCCCACCTTAATCACACAGGAAATGTGTCCTAATGAACAGTTAACTACATTCTATCCGAGCCTAGTAATGGATATACAGTAAATCACTTTCCTTACTTGCAGAAGGTTATCCATCCATCTAATCACCGTAGCCCCTAAAATAGCTGCCCGACACATCAGCAAAATGGGCCACACATTCTTCTCTCTTATCTAATTTCTGTGTATGTATGCGTGCGTGTGTGTCTCCAGGCACTTCTGGTAATATTTTGGGGATTTCAACCCTTAAAATTTTGACACTATCCAAAGGTGTTCTTTTTCTTCCAAAGAAGTGCTTTCTGGGGTCTCTATCATTATTTTGGACAAGCAATAATCAAATCTTGTGCTGCTTTCTTTTAGAGAATTTAGGATAGGAAATCTATTTTAAAGGATAATTTTAGATTTAAAAAATATTATTTTAGGCAATTTTGGTTAATTATTACTCCTGGTACACGCGTGGGCTACGGTGATTTATTCGAGGTATGCGTATATCTATCCATCTATCTATCTATCTATCTATCTATATATATATATATATATATATATATATATATATATATATACATATATATATATATATATATATATATATATATATATATATATGCGTGTGTGTGTATGTGTGTGTGTGTGTGTATGTGTATGTGTGTGTGTGTGTGTTTAAATACCATAAATCCTCATGCCAAGAAACAGAACAATTCTTGGCAGTTTCTGAATTCCGACATTGTTTATTTCGCACATCTTTAAACCGGGCCACATTTCAATGTGTCTAATTAGGTTTCTAATTAATTTATCTGAGTAAATTGTAATCAGGGAAGGGTTGAAGTGGGAGGGAGAGAGAGAGAGAGAGAAGGAGAAAGAGGATGAGTGGGTATAGAAGGAGAGAAAATATTTGAGAAAGAGAGATATATTGATTCGGCAATAAGAGAGGGCATGAGGGAGATAGTTGGCAAAGCTAGAGTGAGAGAGAATGGACAGAGAAGAAGAGATTGAAAGAGCGAAAGAGAGAGAGAGAGAGAGAGAGAGGGGGGGCTCGTGTGTGTGTGTGTGTGTGTGGGGATAGAACGGGAGAAATAAATCGACACGATCTTCTCCCAAGATCTGGACTCATGCGGTTACACTATCACATGAGTGATTACCTGTCAGTAATTATCGCTCTTCAGGTAGATTCACCTGCCACAATTAACGAGATCATTTGCAATAGTGTAGAAAACATCGTCGTTACCAACCTACTCATCTAGCCCCACTCCGTTTAATTCAGGGAACTATTACAACCAACGTCTCATTTATATTAAAGGTGTTACAGCAGAGTCGCCTCAGACACTAATTTTTACGCTGTGGGCAGTTGGTGGTCATAAAGAGTGCCTCCCGTGGCGATCCCCTTAATCCTGCCAAGGATGAGACCAACCTCGTTTGATAACAGGGCTGGCTGCGAATCACGAGAAATTAATAAATGAACTTCCGACATATTTGTCATCGTAGTTTGATAATGAAGTTACTATTGAGCCATCAACATCTGATGCCCCAATCCCAGTGATATTGGATATTGAGTTTCCTGTTGAACACAACATAAAGCAATCGATATCATGCGAATGGTTCGTTGATAGTACATAATCTTGTAAAATGACAATCTCAAATCATCATTATAATCAGCGTTTAAAGTCCATTATCACACACAGCAGACCTCTACTAATGTACTTTTAAGACATGGGGAATGAGGGGCCCTACATTGATATCCTGATCTATGACGTATTAGGACGGGGGGCTGAGTGATTTTCGTCTGGCTTCTCCGATTTGGCCTTCTTACGATCTAATCAGATCTTGTTTGCCAAATATATATGGGATACGATGCATCGTTTATTTTTAGATATACTGGTATGTATCGATGTATTAGTAGGGATTATGGTTAATCTGACAATATGGAAATGGGATGTCAATATTTGAAGATTTTGAGAGGGGGGTGATTCTTCTATTCCGACGTGTTGCGTATATCAGTTGTTAACAAAGCTTTTATAGGAACGGAACGTTGTGGTGAAATGATCATTTGCTCTTAAAGAGTCTTCCGAAACCATAATCTCACTCACACATAGCTAAACATTCCTAGCTTGCACATGTGTAGGTCATCTTTGGCTACTGTGTAACTCCAGTCAGCCTCCATCTGGCACATTAAAGGGTTACAACATGGTTGGAACAGGAGATGATTCGTATGTCATAGAGCCTGTGGGGAGTTGCAACGCGAATCAGGCTCGTTTATGCGGGGTGGGGGGATGACCCGGTCCTCTTAAGGTGCAACAATGGAACCAGCACAGAGTCAATCTCAAGAAACTTAGTTGGCTTTGCTGAAAGGTATAATTGAAAGTACTAAAAGAAGAGTCTTAGATATTCCTATTTCTCGTTCAAATTTCTATTGCAAGAATATCTTTTTGCACCTTGTTTTACAGCTTACATACGTTAAGCCGCATGCAGTTTTCTGATCTGTTCTTTAGGATTTATCTTCATGAAACAAATCATACCTATTGGTTTAGATAAAACCTAAAGTGCTCTCTAGTATCTGGAATGGAATCTTCTTTCCATCATCTTATGTCACCATCTCAGGTAGCCAGCTTTCAACGTATGACACTCCCGAAGAACGACGCTTATTGTCTACAAGTGATATGCAACTCAGAGTGAGGACATATTCAAGTCAATACCATCATTCCAGCTGCCTTTATTGCTCTGTAAGGACCCAGCATACCATTATGCTTATGCCATTAGTGAAGAACATGCATTGAATACTGAAACTTTCAGGGGTCAAATACAAGATCAAAATCAGGAATTAATTGGTAGGGGATTTGCAGTTGCGTATGATTATAACATTCACCAGCTATTCAGAATGCGATAAAACAAGCGGGAAGCTCTCTGGCTCTCTGTCTCTGTCCCTGTCTCTGTCTCTTTCTGTCTGTCTGTCTGCCTGTCTGTCTCTCTCTCTCTCTCTCTCTTGTGTTTATCCGTAATATTGGGAGAGGGAGCAAAAATAAGTACATGAACAAGACTGAGTGTTCCAGGGACAACTTCTGATCCAACTGGAGATAATTACTGCAACTTTTGTATTGTATTTATAATAAATAAATACAGAATTTAAAAAGCCCGTATTTATCTGTATGGTAATTTTTGCAGATGATTGAAACTTATCAATTTAGCTCAGTCGACACAGAAGCTTCGTAGCAATCAATTGGAAATGCGTTCAAAACACAGAAGAGGAAAGTGAATTTTAAAAATCAGTTTATACACTTACATTTCCTGAGGATTTTCTTCGTTGTCCTTATTCTTGTGACGGTAAAAAGAGTTTGGGAGTTCGACAATAAATTGCATCTTTTTTAACAAAACAGCGACAAAGTCAATGTGTTTCAGAAAAATATTTTTTCATATCAAACAAGAGGAACGGGTGGCAGGGCCGTTTCTTTCAGATTTTTGACCAAAGGTCTTCTGTAGATTTCAATGTGGCAAGTTAATCTCTCAAAGAAAATGCTTCATCTGTAGAAATCAGAAAAATAAGTCTGGTCGGTCACTCAAAAGAAGCCGTCACGTGATCAACGTATTTTGGCTGCATAGCATGCCGTATTGGGAGGGGGGATAAATTAAGACAAATCAGAAAGATGATGTATCAATGAATGAGTTAGCTTTCTTGCATTTGGTCGGATCTCTAAAATGTCCGAATTCTTAAACGAACAAGCGTGAACGCTGCTGAGCACAAACTGAGATTCCAACCCCGCGTAAATTTACATTGTAAATCGACCCACATTCAGCAAAATCTTATTTTGGTGTAGAATTTTAAATAAAGGTTTTTTAAAAAAAAATACAGACATGATAAGTAGTGAATGTTTAAATTTTCAGGCCTCTAGCTCCATGATTGCATTAACAAAGAAATTGAAAATTCTGGCGTTAAACAAAAAAAAACGAAAAAAAAAATCACGTTGCTCATATTTGAATGCAAGTGTTGCTAACAGATTAGAGTTATCCCATGTATAATTTGAATGCATTGCTAATGATTTTACCACAAAAATCCGTTATAATTGATTTTACTGTAGAAATCGATTATAAATGATTTCACTGCAGAAATCCATTATAAATGGTTTTTCGACAGAAATCCATTACGAATGATTTTACAATAGAAATCCATAATAAATGATTTTACATTAGAAATCCCTTATAAATTATTTTACAATAGAAATGCAATAAAGAAACAGGAAGAAATGAATTGTCAGTTACTGTTACTAATATGATAGGTCACATGCATAACGTCATGTTTGGTTTCCCCTGACCGTAACGATGATAACTGCAACTTGGAATGTTACTTTTAGGAAGTTCTTAGCTGAAAAATCACTGACCCTCTGTTCTGTTTAACTCATATCATAAAGCGGGGTTCTCTGACTAGACAACTTGGCATCGATTGATATAAACTGGTGTGATTCCTAAAATGATGGACAAGGCGTTAATTAAAATGACAATGAAAAGTTTTATTCACTATAATCACGTGTAATAAATCAACGGAAGTTAGATGAAAGTTTATAGAGATGTCGTAATAAAATCGAAAAGTGAATTGATTGCAGATTAGTTAACTTGCAAACAGTACAATGCGTATTCCTACTCAGTTCCAATGAATGTCAGTGTATGACTATAGGCATCTATATGAAAGAGTAAGTTCAAAGTTTCGAAGAGCATAGTAAATCAAACTTACTAGATTGTTGAGAACTTGCAAGTCCATATTCTTGGAGAAAGATGCTCACTCAGATTTGTTTGGTCAAACTTGACCAAAATCGTCTTTCCTGCTTGGCCATTAATTCGTAGGACAATCAGGTGGCGAAGTTTTGGGGCCTTGGACCGAATGTCTATTCTCTTCTCGGTGTATGAAGAATTTGAAATAAAAGCTTTGTCATCAACCTCTTAGTATCCGTCGTAGGACATAGACCTTCCTCAAGATTCGCCTGACCCCTCTATCATGGATATCGCGAGGCCATTACTTTCTTAACTTGTTTAGTTCGTCACATCTTATCATCTTATATTTTGCCGGCCACAGTTCTGCATATGATCTCTTGGAATCCACGTTGTGAGTCGTGAGTCTCACGTGGACGTTGAATGGTTTTCAGTTTGGGTGTCAATCTTTTGGTTAGGTTTCATGTTTCAATTCCATTAGTGACTATCGGGGGATGCATTAGTTGTATACCCTCTTTTTAGGACTAATGAGATTTTCTTGTTTTGAAGGTTTGGCTTGCTCAACCAAAATTCTGCGTACCTCGAGTGATTGTCCGTCTGATTTCTTCTTCTTTTGAGGATTTTATGGAGAATCGTTGTCGTAAGTAGATGTAGTGGTCTACTTTCTCCCGCTCTTTTTTTCCGATTAACTTGGGTCAATTTTTTAGGAAGGAGAAAAAGATGGCATTACATCAATCTTACAAGTTTAAAGGGGTCTACTTGTCAATAAGATAAGCAGTTAAAGTGTTAGGTTTGGAAATTGACTTTTGGCACCCCTGACGGAGACATAACTATTTCAGCCTAGGAGCAAACCACATGAACAAAAAATCGTATTGTCAAAAAAGAGACAGAGTGATTTGGCGGGGGGGGGGCTATATCTATAAAAATGGACTCGTCTTCTTCAGAGCAAGAACTTCATTGATAAAAGTATCTCATACCAACCATTTGAAACAATGGACTGTTCAATCGAACGAAGTTCAGAAGTTTTCCTTCCTAATTTTATATTTGACCCGATGTCCTTGTTGGAAGCTGGAGACTCATTGAGTACTCATTACTTTATTTCAACGATGCACTGTTTACTCACTGCCATAGATCGACGGTCTGGGTCAAGTTGCAATAAAAAAAATCAAGATGAAGGAAAAAGTAGTCAATAATGATAGCTCAGTAATAGTAAAAATTTAGATACACCCGTGATTTTTTCACGGGGATTAACTATAATAATTATTGAATATGAACACTTAGCAGAAATGCGATGTCTTCTCGAGGCCATTAGGTGTGCATGCCGGGAACATAATATACATATCCAGACACACACTAATACATACACGCACACACACGCACACACACATACACACACACATACACACGCACAAAACACAAAGCGATATATACGTACTCATACATACATATACTTAGAGATACATATGCACATACGCATACAGGGGTACACACAAGAATAGACACAGAAAGAGACAGGCACATAAAAATGTATGGAACTGCACACACTTCTACACAACAAAAAACATGAAGACACGTAGACGCACATATGATCACATGCACACATACATACATACACGCATGCAATCAAACATACACACACGCACATATACACACAGACACTCAGTCACACATACGCATTCATGGACCAACAGAAAAACACTCACAGACAGACATACGCATGGGCAGGGGTACACATCCACACACATACTCACAGCGATACACACACGTATATGAACACTCAGAAGTATATACATGCATAGATAAAGGGACAGACAGACAGGAATACACAGTCACATACACACACATATCCACACAAAGAAATACAAATACACACAGAAGTACACATATTTATACACGCGTATGCTCACCAGTGCACACTTGAACATACAGACACGCAGATATTCATAGACCAACAGAAACGCACACGTACACACACACATACACGCAGACGGAGGCATACATAAAAAATGCACATACACAATCAAGGCTATACATAGAAGGGTACACACACTCACTCCAGGTAGAGAGAGAGAGAGAGAGAGAGAGAGAGAGAGAGAGAGAGAGAGAGAGAGAGAGAGAGAGAGAGTGAGAGAGAGAGAGAGGGAGAGAGAGAGAGAGACTTATAGACACATACAAATAGATGCTAACACACACATGAACGCAAACAAAGACGCACACTCAAATGCAAGCACTCAGTCACACACATACACACAGTGACATATACACATCAACAGACCGATGGATACATACACACATAGGTTCACACTCACACGCAACAGAAACATAGAGGAATACGCA
>OY735216.1:44588793-44593793 GCA_963457665.1 Thysanoteuthis rhombus | reverse complement strand
TCATTACGAAATCCTAGGGCACTCAAGAGTGCCGTTTTTAACTAATTTTCTTTTGAAATGAGTGAATTTCAACGAAGTGTATTAATCATAAAAAATTAAGAAGTAATGACAAAAATGATTTTCAATTATCTTTTCATATTGTGATGCTAAGTTAACTTTCGGCGGCATTTGTACCATAAGAAGTTGCACATGCCAATGTGTAAAAGACTTGAAGCAAGCGCAATTTTCCTTGAGCGCATTCTCCCCGATGACGTCCTGAACTTCGCTGGCTCGTTTTAGCACGGAAAGCGACTGGTGCAGAAATTACTGGAGAGAAGTATCTGTGCAAGGAAAAAGACAGTGTCCATAGAGAAAAAGTTCCAGTGATTCGTTAGAGAGAAGTATAATAAAGTCCAGTTATGTTCAGGAAAAAAATGATTTTTTTTCCTGAAATTCGATTGGAAAAAACATCTTGACGCACAGCAGGCTTGCCAAATCAATCAGAGAATCGGATTCTGTTTCGTTAAAATCCCAAAAGCCTATTGCTAACGAAGATAGTAGTAGTAGTAAATCTGTCTGGAGTTTCCCCTTAATCAGCTCCGTTTCCCTCTTCCTCTTCAACCCTTTCCTCCGTAGTCTACGCCTATTCCACGAGTGATATGAACTCGCTACTTCTATGTCCGGTTTTAGACGCTTATATCCTAACTGAATAACGGACTTGAATAGCACGTGACCCTTATAAATACTAAGAGCTCATTGGTTAGCGCGAACGACCTTACACTTTCTATTTCCCCGGCGACCTTTGTATCGCGGTCACCCTAAAAACTCAAGCCGTTTGATCTATATGCTGGTCTAGCGAGTTTGACCTATATCATTCAGGTCGTTACTATTCGCCTCTCCAAAATTTGAGTACCTTGCATCTTCCTCCCCCTCCCATACAGAGGGAACGCACACACGAACACATAAACTGCACACCATTTCAGAACATTATTTGAAAGGAGATTATCAATTTTGGTTTTTCAATAAAATGCACATAAGTGTTCATGTGTTGTTGCTGCAAACTAATCTTCGACTACAGTCTTTTGGGAATATAAAAAAAACGAACGTGCTGTTAGAACGCATGTAATTGAAAAGTGCCTTTAGGGCGAAAGCAGTTGCAACAAGAGTTGACTGTATTTAGAGGACTGATCACAAGGAAAGGGGCTCTCCAGTTTATTCATTTACATCCCCGCGACTACAAATATGATACGAGGTCGGTATCGAGGTGGGGTCCTGTATGTAGGCAAAGGTACAGGCACAGGGTGTAAGAGAACCTGAGTTCTTGCACATGTTTTTGCAAGGTCGCTGGGCAAGCTTGGCTCCGATTACAGGATGAATCTTATAGTCCCCAAGTCTTCGCACATGACATCATGGTGTCATTAGTGCAGGCTTGGCTTTGTTCACAGGACAGATCCTGTTGATGCTCTGAAGGGTGTGTCTGAGCATGCTGGTCAATGATTCCAGGATGTGAGACAATGCTGAACAATAGTTAATTTCTCAGCCAACAGACGTCGAGGAACAGATACTGCACTTTGATTTTAGCCAAAAGGCCGATCTTTTTTATTTCTTATTAAAAAAATGTATCTATTTATTTTATTTTTTTATTTTTATCTATTTATTTCTATTCACAGCTACAAATCCTTTGTCGGCATTTAAAAAATAGCTCCATTTTCCGCAAATAGAATTGCAAAGGCGTCAGGGCGAGCTCCGACCCATCCCTTTTGTGTTATAGGACAGTGCTGCCCCCGGTGCAAACTGCTTCCCCGAAACTGGGCCAGGTAAATTTTTGACGCCCCTGGACGAATCCGAGCGCCCAATGCGCTTAGCAATGACGAGCTTCAGTGACAACTCATCGGCTACGACATTGCATCGGTGTATCTGGACTGATCAGCCAAAAGGCCACCAAAGGACATATCAACTTTGCAGCCCGAGGACGTCAAAAAAACTGATACTATTCTTGGATACTTAGCTGAAATACAGGAGACATTTCTATCGAGAAGACACACATGCTTCATTCCACGAAAACGTCTTTGTACCTTTCACTTTTACATTAACCGTGGTTATCGTTGAGACCCTTCTTTTGGAAAAAAAGATCAGATCTTTATCTGCTTGAATATTGAGCTTTCTCTGCTGCAAGCTTGCCTACCTAGAGTGATTCTTCGTCTGATTTCTTCATCTTTCGGAGATTTCACGTGGCTTTTGTTGGGTTCTAATCACTTTTTAACTTTAATTAGTTGGGAGAGGTATATATATCCACCCATGTCCGTCTTACCGTCTTTCTGTCCGTTCGACTTTTTGTTTCTCCATCTTTCAGTCTGTCTGTCTTTCAATCAGTCCACGCTACATCTCAACAAATTCTCGATGAACTTTGAAAGAAATTATGCGAAGTTAGTCTTTGGACCCTGGAGGAGAACATTGCATTGGGGGCTGATTCAGACATTTCTCTCCTTCATACAATATCTCCAAACTTTCTCAATGAATCTCAGTTGAGTGTTGCTGAGGAGCAGACAACGGGCCACGAGAGAATCGATTTAATTTGGGCGTTGACCCAGGACCTTTTCTACGGTTACCTCCCCTGCATTGTAGCTATTCGTGAGTTGATTTTTTGTTCATTTTTTTTTGTCACAATGGGGTTGGCAGACGTGTGCACTCTCTGAGTGCTGTCTAATTTCTTTTGAACTTCTTTACAAGTAAAAGCTTTTTTTTTTCTTTCTCTTTTCCTTCTATAGGAATTCGTACTCAGTCACCTCCTGTCCTAGAAAGGTGGGAGGGACATAGACTAGAGATTGGAAACGAATCAAATTTTAGTGATTCAATTATACGCGACGAACTAATTAGGTTAGAGACCATTGAACGAATCCGCTACCTTGTCGCGTGACAGGAGGCGTCGGGCAATCGCAAAGTGGAGGACACTGGGGAGGGTGATTTTGAAGTAAGAGAACTAGAAACAATCGATTGACTAAGGAGACAATGGCAAAAAAAGGTAACGAAAGAGTTGAGTGTGGTCGGTTCTTGATCATTTTTGAAGAGGAGAAATGGAAAAAAAGAAAAGAAAATTAGTATCAGTTCATAGTCTGACCATAGAATATATACTAGCCAGGACTAGATTAACCTATTCACAAAATTCGTCAAGGTGCAGGGCCCGAGACATTGAAGTGTTCTAAAAAAATAATAGCAATGTAGAACTCCATCACTATTCCCTTGGGGAAGAGAGCAATCATAAATAAAATAATTACTTAATAAATTTAGTATACGACTAAAAAAGTATTTTATAGGTATTGTGCCCCCTGTGATATTTTTGATATGACTCGTCTTATTTCAACGTTTGGTGACTGAAGCATTTTCCTGGAAGTCTGATTTAAGAGTACATCAATTTGATAGAACTGGCCATAATGTACCACTTGAGAGGAAGAGATGGAATCAACGGAAACTTTCACGAATATATACTGATTAAATAGATAGATAGATAAGAGTAAAATGATTAATATCGTAGTTCATGTGGTGGCTGACCCCACACTGATATCATGTTGCAAATCACTCTGATTTTATTTGCATTCATTAGTTTAACTAAATTAAGGGGAACTTGCAACAACACACCGTTTGCGAGGGTAAGGTGAACATACCAATGCACAAACTCCTCTCTGTCTCAATCTCTTTATATATATATATATATACACACGTACACACACACACACTGACACACACAAACACACATACATACACACACACATATATATATATATATATATATATATATATATATATATATATACATACATATATACATACATATATGCATACATATATAGTAAAATAATGTAAGATAATGGATATCTTTTTATCATTAAATGGTTTTGTATCGTGAACTTTTTAAAATACACCCATCGATCGTAAATCGTATATTGAATTACAGATTTGTCCTTTTTGTATATACATAGAGATAAACTTAGAACTGCTGGGAATGCAAATGAGTTAATTAGTAGATTGCATTTCTAAATGTATTCTAAGGATTCTCGGTCTCGTACCAACTTAAAAGTTCAAGATAAACACTGGATTAACAGGATAGTTCAAATAATGTAAAGAAAAAACATTGTATACATTGTGCAATTAAATGAAATCAGTGTATCAATGTGATGAATCATGCAGTTTGCACGAGGCCATCAATGCCATCTCACAGCTTATGACAATTGATTTCACTCCCTCCCTCTGTGTGTGTGTGTGTGTGTGTGTGTGTGTGTGTGTGGTGATTACTCAACAAGTGATATTGTACGAAGTTGATATCTGCCAGAGATATCAGTCATTACACAAGGCAGTGCAAAGTAGAGTTAAAAGTTTTCATTCCTTCCACAGTTCTCAAGAAATCTATGCAGCTCTATTACGATGTTTGATAACTGACTCGACTTCGAAATCAAATGATAGATTTATGATTGAAACAGTGTTTTCCAAAAAGAAAGCATTTTCACAATGGTTGGTACGTTGGGCGCTCATCATGCGCAGTCAATCATATATTTACGGTTGTTTTCAATTGCATTTTCGTCATTACGTTGCACTTTAAGAATATAAGATGTAAAAGTATTGAAAAGTGAGTCCTAAAAGTGATCTATTGCAAGCTAAGGAGAAATCTATCGTCGAACAATTTGAAAAAAGCATTACAATCTTCAATGTACTAAAACTGCTTAACAGGGACCTCTCAACAGTGAGGAAATACACTGAAGACTTTGGTGCAACACGTGGAACATCAATACAAATTCAGAGTGAAACACAGCGAGGAGTGTCTCAAATCGAGCGTATTGTCAGAACATCCTACCCTGAGCAACAAAACTATATCCAAGGAGATAACGTGTCCAAATCATCTTTGTCATGCCGTCTTATATTTTGTCAAATTATGTTTCAAAATTTATCAGGCTTGAAATTCAACAGACCTATCTCTTACTTTCGATATATATATACCGATGATTTAAAAAAAAAATTCTATTCGCTTT
>OY735216.1:44541293-44586293 GCA_963457665.1 Thysanoteuthis rhombus | reverse complement strand
ACTATCACCATCATCTTCATCATAACCAAAAGCTTGCCATCCAAGTATGATTCTTTGCTTTATTTCATCTTCTTTTGGGGATTTAATGGAGGTTTCTTTGTCCTAGGTAGATGTAATGGTATACTTTTTTAAAATTAGCCCTTTCGATTTCGACTTTTGCGTCTTTATCCTCAATATATTTGGTGTCTATGACATTTCCATGCACCCCAAAATAAAGATATCATTCGTTGATATTTGAAGTTTTTGAGCCCTTAAGAGCAAGGGTGTCTACCAAAGGAGTTAGACTAATTTTCAAGTACGATTTCAAAGTGAGACATACTACTGCTCAGGCTAATGATAACGTTAATAAAGCGTTTGGAGTGAACATAATTACCGTGCGAACTCTTTAGCATTGGTTCAATAGACTTAAGTCTAGAAACATGGATACCAATCATAAACTTCAACGTAGAACCAAACGTTTCAAATTATGGACGATTATCGGCTGACAACACACAAACGCCCAAAAGAATTCCAAGTCCACAACAATGACCATTTCAGGTCATCTCAAGGCAAGTGAAAAGGCCATAAAGTTGAAAGAAATAGTTCCATATGAACTATATTAAATACTCCCAAACGTTGCCTGACCCCACACCTCTCAGCTGACCGTGTTTTAATTTAGACATTTGGGGTATCAAGTTTTGCAGCATTATTCATGATTGATCCTTCTGATTAGAATCTCTTGGAGCATTTTGAACTCCAGATCTACAATGAAAAAACTCTATATTATGGAACTCACAATTCGTTACTTTACTGAATTGGTGATCAATAAACCTTGAGAATTTCATATAAACATCGTATATTATCGTTAGAAGATCAATGAAAATGGGTTATCGCTTCAAATGAGTCATATTGATTTGATCGATATTTACCCATTTTTGTTGTTTATTCTGTTCTTTATCATACTACTCATGAAAATTTCATATTTAATAATAATGATAATAATAATAGACTACCTCATCCAGGCAAGAAGACCAGACTTGGTGATAGTAGACAAAAAAAGGAATGCCTGCCAAATAGTAGACGTTGCTGTACCTGCAGACCATAGAGTAAAAAAGAAGGAGAGTGAAAAACGGGAAAAATACCAGGACCTAGCAAGAAAATTAAGGAAGATGTGGAACATGAAAACCAGGGTAGTACCGGTCATAGTGGGCGCACTAGGAACTGTCCCCAAAACACTGAGGGTGAGACTGGAGGAGATCAGGATTATGGGAAGGATTGAGACCGTACAGACCACAGCACTACTGGGAACTGCACGGATACTGAAGAAGGTGCTAGAGATATAAGGACTGCAACGAATTTTAGCCCTGACATGGTGAAAGAGAGAGGAGATGTTAGCTGAAGACCTGAGGAGACTTATTGTCACTCAGCCTTCAGCGATAACCACAGGGCAACTGGTGTGAAACTGTAAATCGCAGAATTACTGCGACCTATGAGTACTAGGAGAGGAGGGCTGGAGACTTGAGGGGACTTGCTGTCACTCAAACTCCAGCGATTACCACCAGGCAACTGGTGTGAGATTCCAAATAATGATAATATGAATAAATGTTTCTAACTTAAGGTTCCCTTTTCGTAACCACGTCCATGATTTCTCGTCCGCTACATCTTATATCTGTTTTTTAAACTCGCCGTACAATTTTTTCTTTTCCCATCTTTCTTTTCTTGTTTGCTGTACTGTTCCATTGTTTTCTACTTTATTGTTTGTTGCACTATTTCTTGCGCTCTTTATGATTTCTTCACTATTTGTTTGCACATACCTTTCTAGGACTACTTTAGTTCTCTGGACACAGTCCTCTATGCTGATGAGCCCCCTGCCACCTTTTTTTCTCTTAACGTATAGTCTATCTGTATCATCTCTAGGGTGTAAGGCTTTATGCATCGTCATAAGTTTCCTTGTTCGCCTATCTATTGATTGGAGCTCTTCCTTTGTCCATCCTAGGAATGGTCCTGTGTACCTAACTACTGACACAGCCCAGGTTTTCATTCCTTTTATCAGATTTCTGCTGTTTAATTTGGTCTCTAATATTTTCCTTATCCTTCTAAGGTATTCTCTCTTTATTTTCTCCTTCATCTCTTCCCGTTTTATCGTGTCACATTCAAGGACGCCTAGGTATTTGTATCGGTCTTGTGCAGTCAATACCCTAATCTTGCTGTTGTCCGGGAGTTCAATTCCTTCAGTCATTTTAAGCCTTCCTTTGTGCATCACCATGATTGCACATTTTTCTATTCCAAACTCCATTCCGATGTCCTCACTATATTCCTTTACTTCGTTGAACAGAGTTTCAAGCTCTCCCCTGTTTTTTGCGAACAATTTTATATCGTCCATGTACATTAGGTGGTTGACCTTTCCTTTTGTTTTAGAGAAATGGTACCCTTTGCTGTTCTTCAGGATTCTGTTGAGCGGTATCACTGTTAGAACAAATAATAGTGGGGACAACGAGTCTCCTTGGAAGATTCCTCTTTTTATCCCTACCTCTGCTAGTTTGTCCCCTGCGGCTGTCAAGTCTACTTTCCAGTTTTTCATCGAATTACCAATGAATTTAACCACTGGTTCGCTAATTTTGAACATTCTAAGGCATTCGAGTATCCAGCTATGTGAAATCATATCGTACGCTTTTTTGTAATCTATCCATCCCATTGCAATATTCTTTCTCCTTTTCCTCACTTCTCTTAAGATCACCTGGTCTATGTAGAATAAATCATTTGCGCCTTTGGTTCCTATCCTACACCCTTTCTGTTCTTCAGGTAGTAGTCCCCTTCTATCCATTGACATGTATTATTATTATTATTATTATTATTATTATTATTATTATTATTATTATTATTATTATTCTGAGGCAGTTATTGAAGATCGAATGTTCAATCAACAAATCGCTGACTCCTGTGCAATGGTTGGTCACAGGAGAAATAAGTACCAATATGTATGGAATAAATTCATTGAAATTTTTGATTTTAGAATTTTCTCCAGTTTGAGGGAGTTGAATGAATAAGATGTTCGTGAAATTTGATCGTGGAGTCAGAAATGCTGGGCTGTAACGGGATGGGGGTTAATGGAACCTGGCTCCCAAACATTTTGCCAATTTATTAAAAAAAAATATAAGCAAATACGATAGTAAGAATAAACAATTTAAATTGAATTACGCGAGTATTTGTTATTCTTGCGCCTGGATTACACAAAGACGCGCCAAAATTTCCGAGATTTTGCCTGGACGCCAGATTAATATATACTTTCATGCAAATATTATCTCAGACGGATAAGTTGCAAGAAACTTGGGACGTAATCCGAAACCCCCGACTGCATTTGGTTTGGTCATGGCTTGGCTTTCAAAACATTTAGTTACCCATTTCCTAACATTTGTTCACCCCTTGGCCTTTCCAAGCATTTTCCCCTTGTTACCACCCTGAAAAGTAAAGACAAATATCTTCACTTTTCTTGCAAGTCATCAGATGGAAAAAGAAGGCATGGTAAATCGGTAGGTAGAAGGAGACAGATTGATCATTAAAGTCATTTGTTCTCGAGGATAAGTCTAACACAAGGATGGTTTTAAGGCAGAGCCGACATACGTGAGTTCGGACAATGAAAAACGTTTCTCAGTCATCTCCCCTTCTAGTGCAATGGAGAAGTGCTGTCCTCGAACAACTGGTCCACTGACGGTGAATATAAGTTACATTTTAAAACTACGGAACTATATTTACCGCGGTAGTGCAGTAGGCACTGCACCATTTTCGTATTCTTTCGATTCTCCCAGATTGTGTCTAAATCAAATGGATATTCGTAAGAGGTTCCTCTGAAAATGGTAATGCTTGGACACTTGCCTGTCTTTCGATGTGTTGAAGAGAACACTTCAAAGGGAATCGCAAATTAAGGTTTGGAAGAATGAAGATTAAATGAAAAAAGATGGGATTTGAAAAACACAGCCAGACGAAAAAAAAAAAGCATGACAGAAAGAAAAAAATTTGGAATCTGATAAAACAACCAGAGAAAAGCGTAGGTTTTTGGTCATATTTTTTCCTTTCTCAAATTTATTGTTAATGTGATAATGTACTGGACATTTTATTCTTTGATATTGTCAAACTCCTAATTTTGAGTTGGGAATTTCTACTTCATTTTCGTTTGTTACAACAATAACAATGAGCTCACCAAAAACCAAGGGTGTTACGAGTTGTGGACGTAAAAACTGATGACAAATTCACTCACTCAACTTTTTTTTTTGTTTTATTACAAGAACCACGAATGATTGAATCAAAAGGGACATGTAGTTTGGGAATAATATTGTAAGAATAAAAAATTATGTTTCCTTTACTTTTTACAGTTATATAAAGCGTGCGGGTTCGACTCTAGCTTAGTCAAGATTTGTACTATTTTGTTTTCTCACCTTTTTTTTTTATCTCTCTTCCTCCTTTATTTTCTACTTCTATTGTTTCTTTTTCCTTTCCTTCTTTTTTTCTCCTTTACTTTGCCAGTGTCTTCTTTTTTCTCTCTTTCTCTTTCTTTCTTCTTCTGTCGTTTTTTAGTTACGTTTCTTCTGTTTCTATCTCTTTCCCCTCTACCTTTATTTCTTCTGTTCTTGTTCTTCGTTAGGAACCGTCGATCAAAGCTTCCACCAAAACTTTCAACATAGGTATCTTCAGTTTTTTTCTTATTGTGGTCTGGCTAGCTGACTGGCTGGCTATGGATGTTGCTCTTGTACCTACTGATGGAGCTAGAAGGCTTGAAATTTTAGCATTTACTTCTGATTATATCTCAGCTCGTTTTTTTTTTCTTTTGACCGTCTCCATCAACTTGGATTTTTGTAGGGGTTATATTTGCAATGTATGTTTATTTAAAATTAGTTCATGTCTTGCAATAATCTTTCTAGTATTTTTGATAACTCTTTCTCTTTCAGTGACCGCTATTCAGTCAAGGACGGGTGACGTTATTTAATGACATGATCACTATTTATTGATCACCTCTAACGCTGCATGCTGCCAAGAGACATTGGTTTCTAATTAGTGACTAACCAGACAGGTTTTTCTTTTTTTCCTCATTCATTCCTTTTTCCCTACTTTCCTCTTTCACCTATTATTCGCTGTCTTTTCCACTCTCCTCCTTTCTCCTTCTCGCTTATTTTCATTCTTTTTTACTTACCTCGTCTCTTTTTCTATTTTACTTACCTTGTTTCTCTTTTTTTTACTTACCTTGTTTCTCTTTCTTTTCCTTCTTTCTTTTCCTCGTTTTCTGTTCTTATTTTTCTTTCTCTTTTTGCCTCGCCCTCCCTCACTTTTGACCTCACTCTCTCCTTCCTCTTTTATCTTCTTCTCTTCTTTTTTCAAATTCCTTTAATTTTTCTTCTGCTCATTGTTTCTGCCCCCCAAACATCGACATTGATGACAATGCCATCTTTTTCCTTTCTTTTTTTTCTGTTATCTTCATCAATTTAAAAAAAAAAAGAATCTTGTTTCATTTTTTCTTCCTTACTTCCGTTGTTTTTTTTTTCTTTCCACTTTTGCTTCTCTTCAAACACCTCTACCCACACCAGACCGGTTTAAACACTGTTGCTGTGTTTAAGTATTAATGAGTATTAATCTAAAAATGGTATTCATTTGTATATATGTATCTGGACTCTACCAAACCCCAACCATTCATGTTCGAAAGTTGAAATTTTCCACACAGACACATGCGCGAACGCACGCTCTCTCTCTCTCTCTCTCTCTCTCTCTCTCTCTCTCTCTCTCTCTCTCACACACACACACACTCGTCAATGAGTAGAGAGAAGATATCTGGTTTAATTTTTTTTAAGAGTCCTTCCCCGAATTCTTTTTAGTGGGGATCCAATTTGAATTGTTGAATTGGTTCCTTTGTTAACGTTTGTTCTTTTGATGATTTGAACCTTTAAGTAATCACAGCCCAACAAAATACAAGAGAAGTAATCCAATGACTTCACTTTCAAATTTATTTTTTGATAACATCCAACTCAGCATGCTGTCAAAAGACATAGGTCACCAAGAAAGTGAGAAAATAAACCTTTTCACACATATCTCACTCTTTGTGCATTTAATTTTCATTGTGACTGATCGTCACTACCCACAACAGACCAGTTTGAAGTGCTGCTGGTTGTAGGTTAACAAAGCGTTCTGACATATATATGTGTCTATGGATACGGATTTCGTCAGGCCCAAACCGTTCATTGTAGAATCTTGTAATTTAGAATATACACTCTACTCAATATGTAGTGATTTTTCTCCAATTCCTGTTCGAAATAAATTTTTGCTGGGGCTCCAGTATACACAGTTTATATCTAACTGGGTTCACGTCTGTTTTTGCTTTGTTGTTAAGTTGGACTCGTACTGATCACAGCGCAACAAAAGGCGAAAGAAATAACTTATTCATAGATCACCCTTTTTCCAATTTTTTTAATTGCCCCCCCCCCAACATAGCATACTTCCAGAAGAAGTTGGTCACCTGGAGGCTGAGGAAGAACACCGCTAACCACATCAACAGAATTGTTTGAACACTGTTGCAGGGTTTAGGCTAATCATGTGTATGTACCACTGTATATATTTACCAATGTATCCAGTCTTTTTCCAGTCCTATCTGTTTATAGTAATCAGATATTTTAAAATTTCCCTGTAAAAAAAGTTTGAAATGTAAGTTTACGCAAAATTGGTTAGTTTGCGTTTTTTAAAAACCCAACTTCTGTGTTTTTTTTATCGTGAATTTAGGGTTCATACCGTATTGGTGATATTTACATCAAGTTTACTTAATTTTGTTATCAATACTACTTATTTTACGTGATAGAAAGACGCATACGTGGTGATTCATTATTTTCCTTGGAATGCTATTTTCTTTTCCTTTCTATTTTCTCTGTTCTTCCTCTCCAACCCCTCTCTTCTCCTTTTATATCTTTTCCAGCCCCTTTCTCTGTTTCTATTTTTTTTTCTTTCGTTCTGTCTGTAGTTATTCTGGATAGGTTTACCAAAATATTATGTCAATATTTTGCAAGGGAGGTAACTAGGACATGCACAATAAATGATGAAATTTATCACCAATCAAAAACTGTTCACTTCACACCTACTCGAGAGAGAAGAAACGATGTCAGAAATGACAAAGATGAACCATTCATTTTTTACAGTTAATTTCAAACATTTATTCATTTTAAAGTTACAAATATGAATGAATTATCTAATCTTTTTATGTAATTAATTGCAACAAAAGCCTTGATGCTAACCCGAATACCAACCCTAAACACTAACCCTGAATAATATCCTTTGTAGTCAAATTCTATAAAATACAGTTTAGAATGTTCAGAATGTTTTTCTTTCATCTTCCCGCTATAATTTAACAGCGATGATTTATCTCCCTCGCAAAATATTGGCATAATCTTTTGGAGAACCTATTGCGAACAATTACCTTTTTTTCCTACTCTCCTCGTTTGCCCTTCTACCTTTTTTTTCTTCTCCTGTCTCCTTCCTCTCCTGTTCTTCCCACGCTAAAATTTCCTTCATTTGCTTCTTGGTCCCCCCCTCTCTATTGCTTCTTCAAAAACTCTTGAGTTGTTCGTCTCTAACAGATAAAAGCCAGCTCTTCACAAAACTCCTTGTGATCTCTCTGATACAATCTTCAATGAAATAACAAATTGCATCAGATTAACTTAAAAGCTTTGAGGGGACGGTGGAGGTGGATGGTGAGAAGAAACAGGCGTTTAAAAAAAAGGAAAAGAAAAGTTCTCATAATAATGATGACGCCCATGATTATGATGATAACTGTTTTTATAGATATCAGAAACCGTCAACCACATCTGCCTTTACATTTTGTCGGTTTGGCTGGCTGTTTAACTGACTGACTGGTTGATAATCTATCACTCAAACAGATCACATCGATGAAGCAAGAGAGCTTGGGGGTTCAAAATTATCTCCTTGATGTATGGGGGGCATTTGGGGGGTCTCCTGCCCCTGATTGGATTTTTAGTACAGCGGGGAGGGGGTAATTTGAAATGTAAGTTTATGCTAAATTGATCCCTTAGTTAGTGTTCGGCAGCATTCATTCTGTTTTGTTTTTTTTCAATCTAGACCTTTTAGTTAACACTGCCCAATAAAAGTAACCTTACATTTTTTAATTAATCACCCCTGACGCAGCGTGCTATCAGAAGACATCTGTCACATGATAGTTTCTGTTGAGTGAGTAACAAGACCTGTTATCATTTTGTCTATTATTGTCGCGTTCATTAAAAAAAAAACTAACCACCCTGAGACGTCAATCACTAAAGTCAATGAAGTTCTTTTTACATTCTGAATCTGATTCTACCTGCTGACTGTCAATTGTCATTGGTCACTAAGTGACTCCGATTTTCCTCGAATAAATCAAACGAATTTAACGATTTAGTGATGATTCAGCAGAGATGATATTACTGAATGATCTTACCTATAAGTAGTTAGTGCGCATGAAACAAGCTAAATGAATTGTGGACGAATCGGGTATTCGAAGACGGATTGAGATCGAGACTCTTAAAAGATACTGATAGTACAGATGTGAAGAGACTATCAATCAGTCACTAGCGATAACCAGCAAACATCTTGTGTGAACATGTAAATGCATAAATAATAATGATGATAATGAGATTATAGGTTGCTTTGATTTGATTCACATCTTTAAGTTTTTTTTCTGTAGTTCAATATAATAATAATAATAATAATAGTAATAATAATAATAATAATAATAATAATAATAATAATAATAATAATAATAATAATAATAATAGCCACCTAATGTACATGGACGATATTAAATTGTTCGCAAAAAATAGGGGAGAGCTTGAGACTCTGTTCAACGAAGTAAGGGATTATAGTGAGGACATAGGAATGGAGTTTGGGATAGAAAAATGCGCAATCATGGTGATGCACAAAGGAAGGCTTTCAATGACTGAAGGAATTGAACTCCCGGACAACAGCAAGATTAGGGCATTGACTGCACAAGACCGATACAAGTACCTAGGTGTCCTTGAATGTGACACGATAAAACGGGGAGAGATGAAGGAGAAAATAAAGAGAGAATACCTGAGAAGGATAAGGAAAATATTAGAGACCAAATTAAACAGCAGAAATCTAATAAAAGGAATGAACACCTGGGCTCTGTCAGTAGTTAGGTATACAGGACCATTCCTAGGATGGACAAACGAAGAACTCCAATCAATGGATAGGCGAACAAGGAAACTTATGACGATGCATAAAGCATTACACCCAAGGGATGATACAGATAGACTATACGTTAAGAAAAGAAGGTGGTAGGGGGCTCATCAGCATAGAAGATTGTGTCCAGAGAGCTAAAACAGTCCTAGAAAGATATGTGCAAACAAATAGTGAAGAAATCATAAAGAGCGCGAGAGATAGTGCAACAAACAATAAAGTAGAAAACAATGGAACAGTACAGCAAACTAGAAAAGAAAGATGGGAAGGGAAAAATTGTACGGCGAGTTTAAAAGACAGATACAAGATATAGCAGACGAGAAATCATGGACGTGGTTACGAAAGGGGAACCTTAAGAGAGAAACAGAATCGCTCATCATGGCAGCCCAAAACAAAAGCATAAGGACAAACTACATAAAAACAAAAATCGACAGAACACAGACAAACAGCAAATGCCGCATGTGCGGTGAAAGAGATGAGACAGTAAACCACATAACTAGTGAATGTAGTCAACTCGCCCAGAAGGAGTATAAGCATAGACACGATAGAGTAGCAACGATGATACACTGGGAACTAAGTAAACAAATGGGATACAACCATGGGAAAAAGTGGTATCAGCACAAGCCAGAGGCAGTTTTGGAGAATGACAACCACAAACTTCTGTGGGACTTTAACATCGAAACTGACCACCTCATCCAGGAGACCGGACTTAGTAATAGTAGACAAAAAAAGGAAGGCCTGCCAAATAGTAGACGTTGCTGTACCTGCAGACCATAGAGTAAAAAAGAAGGAGGGTGAAAAAAGGGAAAAATACCAGGACCTAGCAAGGGAGTTAAGGAAAATGTGGAACATGAAAACCAGGGTAGTACCGGTCATAGTGGGCGCACTAGGAACTGTCCCCAAAACGCTGAGGGAGAGACTGGAGGAGATCGGGATTAGGGGGAGGATAGAGACCGTACAGACCACTACTGGGAACTGCACGGATACTGAGGAAGGTGCTAGAGATATAAGTACTGCAACAAATAGTAGCTCTGTCATGATGTGCGAAAGAGGGAGGAGACGTTAGCTGAAGACCTGAGGAGACTTATTGTCACTCAGCCTTCAGCGATAACCACTGGGCAACCGGTGTGAAACTGTAAATCGTAGAATTACTGCGACCTATGAGTACTGGAGGAGGAGGGCTGGAGACTTGAGGAGACTTGCTGTCACTCAAACTCCAGCGGTTACCACCAGGCAACTGGTGTGAGATTCCTAATAATGATAAAAAAAAACACTGCGTAACTGGTGTGAAACTGTAAATCGCAGAATTACTGCGACCTATGTGTACTAAGAGAGGAGGGCTGGAGACTTGAGGAGACTTGCTGTCACTCAAAATCCAGCGGTTACCACCAGGCAACTGGTGTGAGATTCCAAATAATAATAATAATAATGAGAAGAAGAAGAAGAAGATGAAGAAGAAGAAGAAGAAGAAGAAGAAGAAGAAGAAGAAGAAGAAGAAGAACAATGCGATGTGATAATGATAAGATGTGATAATAATAAGATGTGACCATATAACCGTACTTCATTATACGTACTGATAGATCTATGAACGCAAACAGGCCATATATCATAGTGAAATACTTCAAAGAGAGAAAAACGCGCGTCCTAGTAGATATGACTGTCCCAGCGGATATAAACATAGCTGTCAAGGAATTCGAGAAATTATCAAGATATAAAAACCTTGAAATAGAAATCAGCTGAATGCAGCGATTCAAGACTAGGCCAATTGTTGTTGGAGCCCTTGGATTACTCAAAAAATGGGTCAGTGAATTTGCAGATGGCTTACCAGACAGTTGACATCCAAACGGACCGGAGACTGATTGGACGGGTATGTTCAAGACCGAGTGCTCAGGTGCTCTGTTGTAGCCATTAATGGGTCATTAAGGCGGTGCATTGCTAAGCATATTTGGAACCTTTGGTTCTCCCATTATTACTTAGCCTAGCTGTGGGGAAAAGTTTGCCTTGGGGCGGCGCTGTCCCATTGCACTAAGAGGGACCGGTTAGGCTTGTCCTAAATCCTTCGTAACTTTGGTTGCGGCGGCTAGAGCTATTTTTGAAGGTGCTCCATCCCATGTTAATCTCGACCTTGTGTCACATCTTGCTCTCGTTGGAGCGTGAGTAAAAAGGGCATACCTGGATAACCCCGCATACATTTGAAATACGGAAAATAGCTCTCACTGCCATCGCAAACATAATTAGATTTTTTTTGACAATGTGAATGTATGAACTACTCCAAGCATATACCACTCTTTTTTATATAGAAGTATGTGTAGGAAATTATTGTATTGTCTATCTACGTAAAAACCCAGCACCTCTGCCCTCTCTCTCTCTCCAAAGCCTGGACTTTCATATCTTACAAGGTTTCTATGCTTAGGTCTCTGGTAGGGGACTCGGCTGGTGACTTACATAAACTGGAATCAAAACTAACAACAACAACAACATCATCATCATCAACAACAACAACAACAACAGTGGAGGAGGTTGGAGGACAAATGGAGATAGAGACCAGTTTTAGAGACATAGAAGTCAAGATTAGAACAATTGGAAATGAGACGAAGGGTATATACTATGTAGACTATAACACTATCTGTAGGAAAGCTGAGGAAGACATTTGGAATATGTGCTAGAGACCTCAAGTCGTCTGCAATGGCCTAACAACTCGAATGAGAGAAGCATATTAGAAAAGAAGGGTTAGGTTTGGACAGTACACACCACAGCGCTGCTGTGATGAGTGAGGAAGCTGAAAAGTAGGCTTTAAAGAATATAACAAATGATTTCAAATGGAATACGAGGATAGGCATGATCGGGTAAGGACGGCGATTCACTCGGGTTTTACCATGCAAACAAATAGTACGAACGACGACTCGAAGCTGTTCCAGAGAATAATAAACGGAGACTTTCTAACATTCTGCGTCGAATTACCATCGGGATATACTCGAGTATGACTATGACTTTAGTCAATTGAACATCCCCCCAAAGCAGGCTAAGGGCAAGGATTGAGACAATTCAGACGGTATCACTACTTTGATAGGCTTGAATACTGAGGAGAGTCCTGGAGTATTGGGAAATCTTGCTCTCACTTGATCTCCAGTGGAAGCCATCAATTACTAACGGTGTGAAAATCCAACAAGTAGGATAATAATATAACCGAGGATAATTTGTGAACTGATAAGAATTAGTCAATCAATGGGTTTGGGGATTTTGAAGTAGAAGCTGAACACCAGATCAAAGCGAAACCGAACATTATTCAAATCAAAAACGATAGAAGAATTTATCAAGTGATAAATGTGGTGGTATCTGGAGACCACGTATTAAACCTTGCATTTGTACATCTTTGTATATGGGACCGTCGATCGTTGTAATAATTAGGGTCGGGGGTTCTTATGAAGGGAGGGGCAACGGAAATGTGAGAGAATCTGAAACGAAAGATAGTGAGTGAATTGTCGATGTTTTAAAGAGATTTGGGTTTACTACTGGCAAAAAATTAGACTATGAAGGAAGAATGATAGAAACACAGAAGGGAAGAATGAAGGAGGGAAGAATAAAATAATTAAGGTAAAAAAGAAAGAAAGAAAACGAGGATGAAAAGGTGAGAAGAGAAAGAAAAAGAGGGTGAAATATTATCTGAAAAATCGTTCCGTACTATCGTACGTAATGAGAAGCAAAACAATTAGATCAAGATGATAGTTCTCCACCAGACCTCACCGTGAAACCAACTCTTAAATTCATATGTAAAAACGAAGATATCAACACCAAGGGAAATAACGTCTGAATAGAGTTTCCTTTTTCATTTTACTTTTCACAGGAGTTCCTTTATCATTATATTCACAGAAGAGTTCTGTTATCATTTTGGAGCTGTATCAAGCAGTTCATGGATTTAAGATTTAAAAGAGAGGAAAGAACTGTATAACACCAAGTCCTTGCTAGAGGACTCAAAAATGGTAAAACATAGAGGTTACAATAGTTACCATCATGACAGGATTACTAGGATCAGTACCGAAGAGAAACGCAAAAAATCCGAATAATTCAAACCAAGGAAAGAATTTAAACCATCCGCACGATAATATCAAGATTGTTGTGATAAGAAGCGACTGAAAGTCAAGATGAAGTTAAAAACAAGTCAAAATTAATAATAATGTTGCAAAACTCCGTCCAAGAATAAATTTGAAAGAAAAGAATACGTTGAATTAAAAGATTACTAGGTGTCAGTTGTGAATGTCAACAAGGAGTTGGGTTTGAGGTGTGAAATAAACTTGTGTTTGACTATGAAGTTCCTGGAGCTGAACGGTTAAAAGCGTCCAGGCGTATACTGGACCCCGTCTGGCTACAGGATGTGAGTTCAATTCCCACCAACATCTGTTTATGGTCCGATTCAAAGTTATGATAGAAGGCAACTAAAAGTCAAGATAAAGGTTAAACGTTAATCCATATTAATAATGATGTTAGGATCAGCCAAAATTCTAAGAGAGCACAATTATCCAAACTGCAGACGTCGACTTTCTGTATATTTTTGTGGATTTCTTAGTTTGTTATTGTAAAAAAAAACAAAACAACAACTTGTTGTCTTGGCGTTTAATTCATTGTTATAGCATTATCATTGGCCATATGCCTGTCATTTAAGTATCTGTTTAATGGAGTGTCAGTCGTTAGAATATCCGTTTGCTGACAAGTCCGTTCGATGAAATGTCCGTTTTATGAAATGACCGTCGATGGAAAGTCCAGTTACGTCGTTAATATGCCTTAATATGGAGGATAAAATTATTTTCAGAACAATCATCCCCCGATTTCAGAGTACTTGATATAAGTATGAATTATCAAAAGAAAAAAAAATGACTATCCAGGAGAGATAACTCCAGATCTAATATGCAATTAAAGCTCTTTATAAGAGTGAGGCGGCTGATTTTAATGTTATCGAGCAGTCGGTTTTAAATTTGCTGAATTTCGAGTAACACCTCGAGTTATTATAACCGAATAGTAAAGAAATTATCGAGTTTCGCAATGTTAACGAAATGGCCGAAATAACTCGTAGCTATGCTATTTGGTCAATGGCCCATCCTTTCATGAAGTATCATTGAAAATTACAGACAACTATTGTAGACTTAAAGACAAACAAAGAAACCAAGAAACGTACAGATAAACAAGAAATATGGGTCATTACATAACCTCTGTCTAACTTCGTTAACTGGAGTGAAATAGTCGTTGTGTTCACTTTTTTGTACCTGGTGACCCATGTTGCAATAGAGAGTAAGGACATAGGTCTCACTTATCGATCTGCCGCTTTCACAATTACTGTAATGACGAAGATGATAAGACGTATCAAGATAAAATTGATTACAACATAACCTAATTTGCCATAATTATATGGCCAGATACCATACGTAATAGCAATTGCCTAGAAAGCCTTTTAATAACAATAAAACCACGAAGAAAATAACAACCACTAGAAAAATAACCGAAGCAGGAATAAAAGCCGGTTATCGATCCCATCACTTTGTTTCGAGAATTGATTTTTCTTTGCGCCTATATTAAAAGCTGAAACGATTTCGATTTTGATAAAAGATAAAACCTCTTTGATGTTTCATGATTCAAGGACGCATTTGCACCAAAATCTAGAAGCATATATAGATGATTAAGTATATTTTATATACTTGTAGAATATAAACACGTGTAAATAATTAAGTATACGTAAAGTATATGTAAAAATACGTGAAATGAAAATACATGCAAAAGTTCGTATAAATATTTACATTTGTAGAATATACGTAAAAATTTATAGAATATAAATATATGTACAACCATTTGGAAATTATCAAAAATTGAAGATGTGTGTATGATGCATAATCTACAGATAATATTATGTCTGACCTTGCACCTATACTTCTATCAACTTTATGATAGAGCATGGGACTGAAGTTCAAATAAAGACACAATTTGTTAATGCAAGGTTAACGCTGATAAGCTGATGTTTTTGTATATATATATATATATATATATATATGAAATCTGAGACAAACTCAGAATCAGAGAAAAAGAGTGACGTAAAGAGCTGTGTTACAAATCACACAAAAAGATGGGAGAAGATTAACATGAATCAAAGAAGAGACCTTAAAATCAATCAAGAGATAAAAAATGGGGATGGGCTGGACTCAAAGCAAGAATATACCATGATAGATGGATGGTGAAAAAGGTTAGCTGAGTGTTCCACTTGATATATCAAACACAGTAGGAGAATACCAGACAAAAAACGGAAGAATGAAATAGAAAGGTTTGTCAAGACAAGGTATATCTGAACACAGTCACGGTTGACATGGAAAGAGTTGGGGGAAGGACTTTCTCCAATGGCGGACGATTGATGATTATGATAACAATGATGACGATGCTATCAATTCACAACATCTGCGCTGTACATATCACATAAATTAAGTATCTATCTATCTATCGATATATATATATATATATATATATATATATATATATATATAATAAAATATTTGAGATGTACTAAGTACTCTCAAATCTTTTCTCTTCCAGAGTCAAATTTCATACAACCCATACCCCCATATATATATATATATATATATATATATATATATATATATATATATATATACATACATATATATACATATATATATATATATATATATATATATATATATAAATATGTATATATATATATAAATATATATATATACATATATATATATAGATATATATATATATAAATATATATATATATATATATATATATATATATATATATATATATATATATATATATATATATGACATAAGGCCATATATATTTATGTGTGTATGACATAAAGACATTCTTAGACTTGAATAAACCACTGTATATATTATAGACTTTGCATATCTACACTTCTAAGTCAGATGGCACCTTTCTTCTTCAACTCAGTGATGAGATAAGATCGATTGATAATCAAGGACTCGAACCCACCTGCTGGTGGCACTCCTATAGGCTAAGTTTTCTCAGTTCGGTGCGTATTCTTGGCTTGACACATCCGAGTTATTGCAAAATTGGCCGGAGAAATTTGGCCGTTTTGCCCCGATTTAGCAAATTAGTGCCAAGAGAAGGTGTTGGAAACGGTCGTAAATTGAATTTTACCTGTCGGAATCGTTTCGCCTTAGATTAGTTTTTTTACACTGTCTGCCAAAGACTCTTGGCTGGGGATTTCTCTCTGTATTTGCCTATCTTATCGTATCCTCTCTAGTTTATATCTATTCATACATTTCTTTCCAGAGTGCCTAGTCGTGGAGTAATGATCGGCTAGCCGGTTTCACAGATTATTATCAGTAAAACCATTTACAGTGAATCTTAGAAAGTAAGAGCCAGCGCCAGTGGTCGATTAACAGTGCAGAAAATAGACCAGGCGAACTGAGTTCAATCTCTGACTGAAACTGGTACTAATGCCCCTAGGAAAGGCACAAATCCATCTCATTCACGTGTGAATGAAATAACGTACGATGAAGTTAGCAATGCCACCTCGGGTATTTTATTGCCATGAGATCTATTTGCACAGGTTACAAAAGTCTCGAAGAACTCTGAGATGAGAAGGAATTTTTATATATGGAGTCCGGGTAGGGATGGCTTTTATCGTGGCCAGCATAAGGGCACTTATTTTCGAAGGTAAAACTATTCGAAATACATTTACATGATACATAAAACAATCCTATTCTGAAAATAATGCTTCTCTTAATTCCTGACCACTGACAATCCCTTCTGCTCTCGATTTCCAATGCATACCTGGTCCCTGCAATAATCTCTTAATCCTAGATTTTCAAATCATTTCTATTATAAAATCACTTCTGATGCAATCAATCGTAAATCCATTCAGAGAGCGTTTTTTGGAAGTAAATTCTTCAACAATGCATTTACATTATACATATAACGTTATTGTATCAATGATGGTTACCTTAATTCCTGATCAGAGACAATTCTATCTCTCTTGGTTTCCAATGCATTTCTAACGCATTCTCTTGTGAAATCATCAGCAGTTCACATCTATTGTAAAATTATCAGCAAAGTATTTACATTATACATATAATTTTGCCAGTTTTGCCCCGGTTCTGTAAATAAGTGCCAAGAAAAGGTGTCGGAACTGGTCACAAATCGAATTTCGTCTGTCAGATACCGCTTTGCCTTAGATTAGTTTTTTACACTGTCTGCCAAAGACACTTGGTTTCGGATTTCTACTCGTCTGTGCCTATCATCTTATCGTCTAGTCTAGTGATTCAAACTGGGTGTCGAGGTACAATAGTGCGCTGCAGCAATCTCCCGGGTAAAATTTTCAAACAAGCAAACGTGTATCGATTCTTGAACGTGTCCAGTACGGGTGTTATGTATGTCCCTCTTCCAGCCCAGACTTGCCAATCTAGTTGTTTCATCACGAGATTTTGTGATAGTTCAATCTTTTTAGCGACAGGCGGTAGGAAAAAGAGATGATGAGAAATTATATAAGTATGCTGATATACGATTACGTTCATTGACGACTGAAATGTTTCTGTCTGGTTTTAACAGTTAACCGATTCATTACTAATTCAAAGATTTTTTGTTATGTGGAAGTGGGTTGGTGATTAAACAATAAAACATTTCCCTCAAACGCACGAGCCATTATAAAATATACCAATGTCTATTCGTATTAGAATGGTGTAAAGAGTTCGTGTGCTGCGGAAGTCAAATGTGTATTCCAGTGTGCTGCCATACAATAAAGGTTGAGAACCAATTGCTTTATACTTCTCTTTGGGATATTTGCAAATTGAATTTCAACTATCCGAACCATTTCGGCCTTAGATTAGGTATTTTACAATCTTTGCCTAAGACAGTTGGCTTCGTATTTCTCTCTGTCTCGATCACTTCTCTTATCTTTCAGTCTCTTCGGGTTTATATCTTCTTACTTTCATTAAACCATGCCCAGCTTTTACATTCATTTTAATTTCAGCTGTCATTTTATACAGATTATTGAAAAACAAAACAACAAATAACTGCTGGTTCGGAAGCAAAGAATAAGCTTTCGTCCCAAGTCGAACTCACATCTTCATTATCAAAGAGTGTGTACTTCAAGCCTAGCTGCTCTTAGCGATTGACGACGCAGACGTTGACGGATGAGCAAAAGCTGATTCACACTTTTAAAGTAATTTCCTGCCACCGACGATTGGCGCCATATTTCATGTTGGTGATGTATGAGATCTAACAGTCTTAACAAATCAATCTTTTTTCATTATTAATGGATAAAGTATTGTAAGTCATTATTTTCATTATCTGGGAAAAGTCAAAATTAAATGAAAAAATGACACAATATATATATATATATATATATATATATACATATATATATATATATATATATATATATATATATATATATATATATATATATATGTACGTATTTATATTGTGTCATCCACAGACAGCTGTTTCGATGTATTACATCTATTCAGTGTGGCTATAGACTTTCCATTTTCCCCTCCAGTACCGTGAGGCAGGACTGAAACCTTCGCTTCAAACCTGGAGACTGATATCCTACCTCTGGGGTACGGAACTGATAGCTGAATTTAAGCCATATATTCATTCATGCAGAAATTCCTCATCCACCAGAGTGCTCTATTCCTATGGAATATATATATATATATATATATATATATATATATATATATATATGTATGGTGCCCTTTCATAGTGTACTAATTAACAATCTAGTCTCGTAGCCTATGGCAAGTAGAATCATTTACAGTGAGGTAAAATAATTTGCAATGCATTCCCGTTATACTTATAATCATTACCAACGCTTTCTCCAATAAAACCATCAACACTGCATTTCTATAGTAAAACTATTAGCAATTCATTTACATTGAAAACCATATTCTGCAAAAAACGCTTGCTTCCTTCACTGACTATCCCTTGACGCTTGATATTTCAGTCATTTGCGATGTATTCTTCATCAAGATCAATCTTTACACTAAAAGTATTAGCAATGTCTTTGAATTATACCAATAATTACCTCACGATGAGTTGGAAATGGCCATCACAATATAACTTTTCCGAAACGTTTCGTATTTGATTATTTATCATTTTACAATACAGTCTACTAAAGACACTTGGCTTCAGATTTCTTTTTGTACGCGCCTATCTTCTTGCTTCTTCCAATCTCGTGTAGTTTTGTCTTGGCCTCGATTCTATTATTTTTCTGAACGCTCTGTCCAACCTGTTCAGGATCGGCAAGTTGAACTACAGGAAGCCCAGCCCCACTAAATTTTCAATTCCGCCACTTGAGACATTTGTACTACCTTTTGAATAAGGTGGGCTAACTTTGACTACGGTTAGAAAAATTATACATTCACCCAACCCGTAAATGAGCCAATAAGAGTAAGGGCAAATAAAAACCCGAGTATATTACATTTAGACATAACCAAACATTATGATAATATAGATCTAAAAATGATGGACAATCTGGCAGCAAGGGATTTTTATTATAACATAAGGCAAACATTGACGAGCAAAACTATCAAAACATGTATAATTATTATGAATGTGAAGGGGAAAACGGAAAGGAAATATTTGACTGTAACTTGAAAAATATATTTGCGAATGACAAAATCTATGAAATGTAGAATATATATATATATATATATATATATATATATACATATATATATATATATATATATATATATATATATATATATAATATATATATATATATATATATATATATATATATATATATATATATATTGGATAATGGATAGTCTATAGCCACACTGAAGAGATTAATACATCGAAACAGACGTCTGTGGATGACACAATAATTAATGCTCTTCTATTCAGGGTTGAGCACTCTTTAAGTGAGGTAACTCATCCAGTGAAAGCTTACGCAATGCTCTTCCATAGGAATTGAGCACTCTAGTGGATGAGGAATTTCTGTGTAAATGGACATATTGCTTAAATCTTGCCTTAGTGACTGTCCAGTTCCGTAGTCCAGAGGTATGATATCGGCCCCAGGGTCTGATGTAAAGGTTTCAATTCTGCCTCGTGGTACTGGATGGGCTAATGGAAAGTCTATAGCCACACTGAAGAGATGTAATACATCGAAACAGCTGTTTGTGGATGATCAAAATATAGAAATGAATGTTCCAGAAAACATACAAAGAAAAATAAACAAGCAGCTTGGTTCAATAAAGAAGCCAAACAAGCTATAAAAGTTAGAAAAACGTACTTGGCAAAGATATTTGAAAAAACAAAAAAAAAAACAAAAAAAAACAAACACGAGAAAATAAAAATAGATATTGCACAGAAGAGATAAAATATCAAGATCAACAAGAACAATTAATTGTAAGTACGAAAAAGACCTACGCTCAAGGAATGAACACATAAAAAAAATATCTAATAAATACGTAAATCGGAAGAAAAGTATGAGAAAACCAATAACTGAAATAATAAATTCTAAATAGAAAAGAATAAAAGACAAATAAAGAGTATGTCAATGCATTAAACAAATATTCTGTTACACTATTAACAGAAGAAAAATACGAAAACCTCTTCATTTTAAAAGACAACTATATGGAGAGAAAAAACACTAACTCAATTATTTGAAATGAAACAACAATAATATCAAAAGATCGACAATGCAACAAGAAGTATATTTAAACAACAAACAAAAATAAACAAATCAATACCCATCTAAAATACTACGAATAGTTGCAAAAGAATTAAGTAATCTCTCAAGAATAACGTTTAGCAAATGTGTAACACAAGGAAAATTACCAGAATATTGGAAAAAATGTGATAGTCGCACCAATACATAAAAAAGAAGACGCAAAATTAGCATCTAACTTCTGGCCAAAATCTCTATCATCACAAAAAGTGAAAATCTTGGAAAAGTTAATTAAAAAAGACTGATGGAGCGTATAGAGGAAAATACAACGTAATAGACAGTCAACACAGAATCATGCTTCGATAGTCATGTTTAAGGAATTAACTACTAACAGGAGAAGAGTGGGCTAAGTCAGATGGCAAGGAGAATCCAATGGATGTGAAGCTTTCGATTCAGAGCCTCATAGAAGATTATTACATATTAAAGCGTAAAAAAATACTGGGAAAATACTAACAGCGTGTAATAATAAACGGGATAAAAATCAATAAAGATGTACAAGATGGATTAGTATTAGGACCTATACTTTTCATCCTGTACATAACTGACTTACCTACAACAAACAAATCAAAATGTAATATATTTATTGGCGACAAAGAAAATATTGTAAAACTATAAGAAGATACAAACATGGATGAATAGAAAAATGGACGGAAACATGGCGACAATCTATTTGATTATAGACAATTTCGAAGTACTACATACAGGATAAAAACGATTAAAAAAACTATTACATCAATAATGAGAAACTAAAAAGGCTTGAAATGAAGGAGATTTACGTACGAGTATATTTTCTAATTTTCAAATATACGGTCATATCGAATATAAGTAGAAAATCAGCTCAAATAACAGGTATGATAAGATTCAGATTAATTTACTTAGACACAAAAACTTTTAATGTACTATACATAGCAGGCCATACTTGGAATATGCAGTCCGTGTGTGGAATCCAAACCTTAAAAAAGATACATACCACAGAACTAAAAGACTTACAAAGAAGCACAACAAAAATTGCCTCAAAACTTAAAACTCTCTGATATGGAGATAGAGTTCAAATATCAAAACTAGTGGCAGTAGGAGAACAATGAATTAGGGGGGAGGCAATTCAAGGATTCAAAATAATATATGGTAAAGAAAACATCTCAGCTAAAAAGTTCCTTTACAATGAACAAAAGAAACAACATCGAGATTTATAAAGTACACGGGTGTAAAAAAACACTAGAAAAGTTTCTCTAAGAGAATAATAAACTGGAACTGACTAGTACTTCATAGCCAAACAATCTTAATAGCAAAACAGTAAATAACTTCAACGATGAATATGACAAATACTCGGCACATAACAAAACTGAAGTAAATAACTTTGACTGAAGCGAGACACGAGCTGTGTTAGTGGTAGCTGAGTACCGACAGACGAACAGACGGGCAGATTTTCGTCGAATTATAACAAGATGCATAGAATAGCCCAATTCTATCGATAACGCTTGCCTTAATTCCTGACCCTTGACAACCCCTTTCTCCTTGGCTTTAATGAATTTCTGTTGTAAAATAATTTCAGAAGCATTCTATTGTAAATCATACAATTGAAATCGTCAACAACTTATTTACGTTATACGTGTA
Source organism: Thysanoteuthis rhombus (assembly GCA_963457665.1). Taxonomy (NCBI): domain Eukaryota; kingdom Metazoa; phylum Mollusca; class Cephalopoda; order Oegopsida; family Thysanoteuthidae; genus Thysanoteuthis; species Thysanoteuthis major. The sequence continues at coordinate 44,563,767 of OY735216.1, read as the reverse complement.
ATTTTAACAGTTTTACCCCAATTCAGCGACTAAGTGTCAATAAAAAGGTGTTTGGAATGGTTGAAAATTCAATTCCATCTATCTGCACTGTTTCGCCTTAGATTAATTAAGAAACTTGGCTTCGAATCTCTGCCTGTTCTGTCTGTCTTCGCCTTATCTCGTCTGTTATCTTTTGGTCTCGTCTAGTCTCGTTGTGGCCTCGTTTCTGTTCTCATCAGTTTCTGAACCGTCTATCTATCTGTCCAGGGCAGAGTTTGCGATTGAGATTTTGTGCTTTTTTAATGTTTTTGACTTAGAGAGTAAGTTCTAGAATCGAGAAATTGAAAAAAAAATCATATCTAAATTGGTAAACCTGGTCCAGGATTGTCAGATTGAGATACAAGATGTCCCTACAATTCTTAGAAGCCAGTGTGTGTGGAAGAAGAACAGGAGCCATGGCGTCGAAGTGATGTCCCTTTTAATCTTTAGTATTCAGCGTGCGCAAAAAAATCATTTTTTCAGTTACTAATATATGTGTTCATTCAATATTTGTGAAATTTTCAACTTGAAATTCTTTCGAGCTAATTCCGACACCACCAATACTACATGGCTTATAAAACTCTATTGGCTCGCTTCAATATTGGTCAAATATATAAGCATTAGTTAAAATTTCATTCTATACTCCTTCAGTTGGACCGTTGAAAACGAAATAATGAGTATTAATCATTCTTATGTGATGTAATGTTGAAATTATCATCATCACCAGTCTTTTACTGCCCGTAGTTGAACATAGACCTTTGCGAGATTCGCCAAACCTCCTCATTATCTCCTTCCTAAAACTTGATTTTTGAGTGATGAGACGTGGAATGATTTTGAGGGCATTTTTTTAGGACAAAAATGCATCTTACCAGCCAATTCCTAAAATCCCGGATTAAATATTAAAAAGAACTTGATATTCCTCAAACGTGGAGACACGGAGGGACGGCTCATTCTTCATGCAGCAATTAATTGTAAATGATCTTATTATTGTATTTCTCATTTGATACATACCGTAATGATATTAATAAAGCAGTTAAACATGTGAAGTGTACTCTATATATTGTAATGTATTATCATTAAAAGCATCAACATAATTATCATCAGTCTGTTAGTGTCCGTCGTCGGACATAGACTTAATCCAAAATTCGCCAAACCTCTCTATCGTGGGCATTGCAGGGCTAGCACTTTCTGGATTTATCTAGCTCGTTATGCCATCTGATATACTGCCGGCCTCAGCCTCGCACCTGATCTCTGGGGATCCATGCTGTGAGTCGTAATGTTCAGCAGTTGTCTGACATTCTTACGACCTGTCCAGCTCATCACCATTTGAGTTTTCCATGAGTTTCTGTGAGGTCTTGGACTCCTGTCTTTTCTCTTATATACTGTGATTCTCTCATGAACACCAGTTTGAGAGTCAATCTTTTGGTTTGGTTCGATGTTTCAGCTCTATAGGTGACTATCGATAGGATACATCGGTTGTATACCTTTCTTTCAAGTGGGGTCTTCTTGTTCTTGAAAGTCGAGCTCAGTCGATAAAAAAACTCCACTCATTCTTCTACCTCGAGGTAAGATGGTTATTGTAACATGTGTATTATATGCTCAATCAATAAAAACATTATAAGAATGTCAATTTTACAGACGTGTTTATTTATTATAATGAAATATGTCCGTGCGTATCTAAGATAAATTTTGATTGATGTGTAAGACTTGATCGGTCGTGATTTGAAATCATCTTTGTGGGATGCTAATTTTTTGTCCTCTAAATTCAGTGAGGAATGTGCTTGTTATTGTTGAAAATCAAAGTCAACTCCGGGTTTGGACTGCAGTTTGACAAAAATATCTGATCATTTTCATTACAGCCATGACCAAATTGCGTTGAATACACCGGTTCTCGTGCGATCAACGTAGAGCATTGTCAGTATCTACGTAGGTTGCCGTCTGGGAATACCAAGAATAACTGGGGATCTTATATAGAGCCTTCCATACTGATCCAGTTAATCCTCCCAAGAATACGCTGATCCGTATACTACGCAAAATAAGGCAAGCCAGAGGCGCACTCTTCCCTACCCTGACCCCTAAATCCTCCGGCCGCTAGTGATAGGGGAAATTAATGAGTGACTTTTATCAACCCATTTATGCCTCGAGTCAGATTCTGGTATAATTATGAATAAAGGTAAATAAAAGTATATGAAAATGGCGATGCATTTATTGTTGTGAACGATACTGAAAGCTTGTTCCTTATCATCTTGAACGTGTTTGTAAATTTATGGTGGATTAAATATAAGCATGGAGGCATAAAAGGGTTAAAAAACGCCACTTCTTGCTATTTAGATCTGGTAAACCTGGCCTGACCACGTTGCCTCGCGTCTGTTCCCGCCGTTCTCAGAAATGTTTGGGCACCTGTCTCATCTTGAGCCCCATCTTTTCTGTCAATCGTTATCTCATCCTTTTGTCAGAAACTGACAACCAAAACTGTCACCAAACGTATCAACAGGTTTCTTCAGTTTTTGAGTTAGTCTAGCTGGCTTGTTATGTGTGTGTCGCGTGTGCAGGTCATGTTGTTAGTGCAAGAAACCTGAAAAAATAAGTCAAACATTTAATCCTTATTTTGTCTTTTTTTTAAAATTTCATACTGAATAGGTCCTGAAGGGAGGGATTTCAATTTGCCATGTGAGTTTTTGCTAAATTGTTCTTTTAGTTTTCGTTCGGATAAGTCCACGCTAATCTTTTTTTTTTTGTTGAGAATTTGGACCTTTTTAGTGATCACTGCCCAATAAAGGCAAGAGGAGTGATTAATTCATTGATCTCTCCTTTTGCCATTTTTTGCTGCCAAAAGAAATTGGTCACAAGACGGTTTCGAGTGAGTAACTAAGCAGACCTGTATTTTAGATCTTCTAATGATTTGCAGAATGACTTCTTTGTATTTTTTCACCCCTTTTTTTTCACTTTCTTCGTATCTTAAGTAATTAATTAGATAATTAATTAATTTAATTATTCATTGACTAATCTATTTTTATTTGTGTGTTTTTTTCTTCAGTTCACTTCCGTTTTTAGTCAAAAGATTTTAGTCTCGCTTTTTGTCTTGCCCTTTTTTAATCATATTTGTATATTTTCTTTCTTTTCATTCGTTCATTTCGAAATTTCGTTTTTTGTATCTCATCTTCTCAATGTTATTCCTTCTTTGTCTTCCTTTCTGTTTCTTTCCCTTCTCTTTCATTCTGTTTTTTCATTATTTCTTCCTCTTTTTCTTTCTTTCTTTCCTTTTATAGCTTACATTATTCTTTTTTTCATTCCTCAATTTTTAAACTTAATTTCTTTGTATCAGTCCTCCCTATCTTATTTTTTGTCTTTTCAACTCTCTCTTTCTTTTTTATTTTTATTTACAGACCATACCAATGAAGCAAGAGTGCTGAAACTTTAATTACATACCCTATATTAGGTCTAGAAAATGAATTCAACACGGAGGGGTCAGTTTACGATCTAAGCTCATGCTAAATTTGGCCATTCTCTGTTTGTTCCCAGAAGTGTTCGCGCTTTCTTTTTTTAATTTTTTCACCGTCCAACAGAATACGAAAAAACTTTTTCATTGATCACTCTATACTGCATTGTTGTTTTTTTTAACGCTGTTTGTTGCGAAGAGTAGTTGGTCACGTGACCGTTTATACTGTGGCACACAGAGTTATCTTTTCTTTTTTTTTTTTTCTTACCTTAAATGGTAACAATGGGTCCCCTCTCAATCCCTTCCAGGGGGCATGCCTGGGCAAAACTTACAGAGAACTGGGGATGTCCAGAGGTCGGAATTCCCTTCTCAGGCTGGTTGATATTGTCCGGACAGAAAAAATGTTGAGTGATACGTCTGGTTTCTGGAACAGCCGGAAGGAAGTCGAATTGGGCGTCAAACTGTTTTGAAGGGGCTCCACGATTTATTCATTTTATTTATTTATTTGAAATTTATTTGAAAGGAGTTGTCCTTCTCTCAGACTTTTTGCTTTCTCCGGACTGTCATTTTATCCATACCTGGTGGTGAGGGAGAAAAGATGGATCTATGCCTCTTCCGAGGGCATTAGTGCGAAGTGAACATGAACAGCCCCGATTGGAGTCTGAACACGAGGCGCCAATTTCATGGCTCGAGCCTTAACGACTACGCCAACCTCACCTACTTTTGTCTCCTATATTTTTCTTTTGTTCTCTTTTTTGCCTTTCCGTCTGGCTCTTCCTTTATCTACGCTTTGCTTTTCATTTCTTTCTTCCAATCTCATTCCCTTGTATCTCTTTCTCTCTCTCTTCGTTCCTTTCTCTTTTCTTTCCTCCATTTCTTATCGACATTTTTCTTTCTTTTTGTTTTTTCTTTTCTTTTCTTCTGTTCCTTCTTCCTTCTTCCTCTCTTTCCATTTATTGCTTTCCCCCTTCTTTTCCCCATTTGTTTATTTTTCTCTTTCCCCTTTCCCGTCTTTCTTTTCCATCCCCTTTCTTTCTTTCTTTCTTTCTTTCTTTCTTTCTTTCTTTCTTTCTTATTTCTTTTGTTTTTTCCCTTTATCCTCCCCCATTTCCCATCATTTCGATTTAGCTTAGCATATCTTAGCTTAGCACAGCTTAGCCTGGTGATATTTTCCGGAACAGGTTTTATGAACCATTGTAGATTTTTACATGACTTCCAAATGTTTATTATGGATATGCAGCTGTAAAGAATCTCCTGTTTATCAAGTTTAGTCTTGAAAAATTTATTTCATTTTCGGGATACACTATTTCAGTTGGTAGACTATACTATTTCTTCACTATGTGGACATTAAAACTGTTCCTCTATATCCACACTTGCTTTTAATTAGAACATTTTCTGCTTGCTCTCCCTTTTCCCTGTTCTCTGTGTATTTTATTACCGCTTCTTGATGAAGTTATCACCCCTAATTTCATAATTTCCGGTCATGGTCTCATATACGTCTATCAAATCTTCTTTTACTCTTTTATATCCAAGAATCGGTCGCTCTGGTTTACGAAGATGCTCTTCATAAATTAGATTATAATTCTTTTGTCTACCAAATTTCTTTTCATTGCTTTTTTACTTTTTTTGTTTTCCTTGTATCTCTCTTCGTCAATCACTCCCCATCTACACACACTCTTGTTTTTTAAAACTTTTTTAAAAAAAAGTTTACTTTTTTCTATTTCACACCTTTTCATCGTTGTCGTATTATTAAATTGATACGTTGTTAGGCTAAAATGTTCTGTTACTACAACTATGGGAATAAATGTGACATTCAGCAGATGACCATGTTCATGAATTTAGAGCAAGGATTTACAATTACAATGGATTCTGTTTAATAGGACCACTGGATATTTGGACCAGCTGCTCAATAGGGGCAATCTTGTAAAAAAGGATTCGAACGTTTGTAATCAGCGTTAATTTGCTTCGTTTATTTTGACCGATGAACTATTTATTTGGAACAAACTGCAGTGCTATCGAATAAACATTTCTCGACATTGAATCTGATTGAATAACTGAAAGTATATTTTTTAGTTGTTAAAACAACTATCTTTCAAATATCTTTGTTCGTGACTCAAATTTTCGAAAGAGAAAGTCGAAACGAACAGGGACTTGAGTCGTGGTATTTTTTTGTTTTTGAAAAGAAATGAAGTTTTTTAGTAAATTGAACCAGTTGGTTATTGTGTCCAAAATTGTTGGTCCCAATTCAGGCCAACTAATCGGGATGTATTGTATTTTTAAATGTAATATTGACATCAACTGCGCCAATTCTACGAATCAACCTGTTAAAACAATAATTATAACTAACAATACTGATAGAAATGCCTCGAGTGAAAAAGAACTCGATAATACACACACACACACACACACACACATATATATATATATATATATATATATATATATATATATATATATATATATATATAGTAAAAGCAAATATGAACAAATACTGCCCTCTAAATTCGAACACTTTACTACTGAGTTATGGATATCAACATCAAAAGAGAGTTAAACTTCAGTCTACTGAAATTCCTTTAATATCCATGCAGTTTCCCCACCTTCCTCCACCGACCCTCTCCTCTTTTTCCCCCTTTCTCCCCCCTCTCATCCCTCTCCCTCACTCCGCTTCCAAGGCAGCAGGCAGCGTTCGTGTCTCTATGACTACGCCCTTTTTCTATCTCTCTTCCCATTCTCTTATTAAACTAGAGTGTTGCGTGACGCACACCTTACGTGTGTGAGAAAGGCATCTCGATACTACGGTATTAATACATTGATTTCCACCTCCAGTCGACTCCAAATAGAATGTGTACTTTATAAAGAGGGAAAGAGTGGTTGTCTGAGAATATGTGATCATCAAACAATACGTATGTTGAAATGATTCGTATTATTTTGAATAAATCGATCATGGATATCGATTCGATGTAACTTACTCATCCAAGTAAATCGAATCTGGCTATTTATGAAGATTCCTGTACATTTTTTAAGTTTCGTTTGCTTCTTCCATGAATATTTTTTGTTAATTTGTTCAAGGCGTTCTAGTGTCATTGGTATTAGAAATAAAGCATCAGGGGGCTTCAAGTCGGATACTGCTATAAATGTTATTTTTTCACTTGTATTTTCAGATTTCCCTAAATTTTCCATACTGAATGAAGAGAGAGTTTTCATGTTTAAACATGTTCATTTATTTTGTATCTTGATACAGCAGAAGTCCATATCATACCCCTGCAAATGATTATTTTAGCGCAAATATCTAATTCATCAACTACACCAGCCACTGCTGATGTATAGTTCTCAATCATAGTCGTGACGTCGTAGCTCATTTGTTGCAATGAAGATCGTAAACCAAGGCTATCACTCAGAATAACTCTGAAGTCAGATTTTGTATCGATGCCCAATTCTATTTTTGATAATTCTTTTAAAAAAGATATCAATGTGTTCAGTGAAGAAGATAGGGTTGGTAAAAAGTCTTTCTCTTGAAGCACCCCCAATAGAGTATGGCAGCCATTGACAAAGCCCTGGTTTCTGTTGCATGCGTGATCTTAGTGATCCATACAAGTCGGGTTGAAACCAGGACATTATACCTACAGGTTTCTATTATAATACCCTTGGCTGGATGCAAATTCACCAATACCAACACTCTAGCATAGACTGTATTCAATAGACTTTTGAGTGCACAGGGAAAGGTGTCCTAAGGAGATTCTGTATTCTTTTCTCAAACTGAAAATCGAAATTGAGGCCTTTTGAGTGAGAGGCAGTTGTGCGAATCATAACACTATCCGAGTAAAGAGAAATTTAGAAAATGAATTATTTTTGAATGATCAGTTTTATCAAAGGATTAACAGAAACACAGAGATCTTAATTAAAAGCTTTCAGATTTGTCTTACACCTTGTCAGTATACCTGTCATTGAGGCTCACCTTAATTCCTGACCACTGACAATCCCTTCCTCCTGATGTTCAATGCATTTCTATAGTGAACTCATTTCCAATGCATTCTCTAGTAAAAACATTGCAGTGCATTTCTGTGGTAGAATTATTAGTAATTCTTTACATCATTTGTATAATAATTTTATGTCATCGGTAAGGCTTTATCAATTTCTGATAACAGAAAATCTTTAATTTCCTGATTAGCCAGGCACAACATACATATTGACCACCTTATGGTTCAATCGAATCTTAGGTCACAACGTCCAAAATTAAGCTTTTAATTATCATTGTGTGTTAATGCCCTGTACTTGTGGCTTTGTGGCTGGGTAAATTCAGCTATATAAATACTTTTATGTAAGGATCTACGAGAACGGAAATTTATATGTCTTGTTCAATGCCATAACCAAGATTCAAATAACGGTTATTATTGATGTAATGATCCAAACGTTTAAAAGACATTTTCATCGATCTAAAAATACAATTTTTTCAAAATATTCATTTAGAAATTGTAACACTTTAGCCGCCAAAAGAGAATAATCATTCAATTTCTTTATATACATGTGCGTATATGTATGTTGGTGGTTTCCAGCTCTCCTGGCCATACCATTTTGTCTATGGACTTGATAATTGATATCTGTAATCCTCTAAACTACAAATAAAACCTTGTTGGAACCTTATTTCTAGTTGAAATATTTCTTGATGATCTTTTTACTCTATTTTAGATGTTTTTCAGTGGAAAACGCCAATGATGTCAAAAATAGAATTCATTCTTCAATGGAATATTTCCACATGACTTCAAATTCTGACGCTACATTTGTTCAATCAGTTATTGACTGTGATGGTAAGTATCTTTTTTTCATAATAATTCATACGTTATGGAGCCTTTGTATGAGTTCCTGGGGCATACCCAGTTGCCTGAAAATTGAATCTACGAAAATTTGGCCATTCTAAATAGAATTAGCCACTTTTAGCCTTTTCGAATGGTCGATTGAAAATGTTATAGCAAAGATTGTCTTGTTTAATGAATCCTAGTAGTGATTTCAAGGTTCACATCCATAATTAAAATACTTCACGTAATAAATGGTATATTTCAAAATTCATTCCCGATCAACATAGTACTAAAATTCTGATTCTATTTATTTGTTGTATGTGACCGAAAGGGTATTGTAGTCAGTGGCATTGAAATAAAGTTGCTGAAAAATAAATGGTAATAGTGTGGGGCCTGCGTTCACACTCGCCCCTATATATTTAAAAGTGCCCGATTAATCAAGGAAGATGATCAGCAAATGCGTAATCCTTCGGTTTCATCCTTGTTACACCAGATTGCAATATTTCCTTCTCAAATTGTAAACAAACGGGAAACAGGATTGTCTAGTATATAACAAACAGGACGGATAATATCTCTTACTCACCTCTATCTATATCAAGATGACCGATTAATGAAAGAAGATAATCAATGAGTGTTAATTAAGGAGTATTGCGCTTATTTATCTATTCATTTGAAAATGCTTTAAAAAAACCTGGGTTCAACTTGGTCATCTCAGATTGCACGAATTCCCTCTCGATGTGTAACGCAACGGGTCACAGGGTTGTCTGGTATATGACGGAAAAGTAACGGATGATTTCTCTTATTTACTGTCTTGTCTAGTATATAACAAAACTGACAGAAAAACCTCTCTTTCAAATGCTGACCGTTTTGTAATGAAGGGAAGATCGGTCGAGTTTCGCTATCTTCAAATATTCAACATCTGCGCACAGCTGTTTGGGCTTCCTGCAATTTTCATTAATTTTACTTTCGCTCTGGGTAAGAGTTTCTCCATCATTTTATGAACTTGGTTAATTAACTGATATAAATCTTTAAATGACGAAAGAGGGAGGGGAAATAGGATAGGCTGAGAGAGAGAGAGAGAGAGAGAGAGAGAGAGAGAGAGAAAGAGAGAGAGAGAGAGAGAAGAGTTTGGGTTGGGATAAGATTTGACAAATTTAGATTTAATTGGTGTTTATTCTGGATATTTAATGAGGAAAAATTAAAGGAAAGAAAAAAAATACCCGGTAGTTCCAACCCCCAACCCCCACCGAAATAAAAATAACAATACAAACAGAAAAAATGAGAGAGAGAGAGAGAGAGAGAGAGAGAGAGAGAGAGAGAGAGAGAGAGAGAGAGAGAGAGAGAGGGGGGCATAGGGAGTAACGGGGAACAAATGGAGGAGAGGGGCAGGAGAATTCATCAAAAAAAAAAAAAAAAATGATGAAAGAGAGCGAAGAAGAAAAAAAATATACCCGTCTGGTTAATCAGCGAATAAAACTGTCATGTGATCAACATTTTTTGGTAGAAGGTAGTTTTGGACAGGAGGTTCAAAAATAGAGAAAAGAAGGTGATCAATGAAATAGGTTACTTCTCTTGCATTTTGTTGGGCAGAGATCACTGGTAAAAGTCTGAATAAAAAAAACCAAAAAAACAAAAAACAAAAAAAGCGTGGATAATGCTTGACAAAGGATAAATATAGTATAAATTTACGTAGCAAATTCAATCGTCGCTAAAATCAAACTATGTAAGGGTGATTTTCCAAAATACAAAAAGGAACATTTTTTTATGTTGGAACTCTAATTTGATCTCCCACATAATTACACGGTTAATGTATCACTTGACCTACACAAAATAAACAGAACAAATACAAAAAGAAAATGGGACTGCTGAAGGAATCAAACCTGCGACCAACAGGTCAGCTGCTTCAACGCAGCGTTACTCTTACCATTAAGCTTAACAGCTGCCGGTAATGTGAACTCAAAATAACTGTTTTCATCCCTAACTTTCATCTCGTTTGATTCTTGGTCTATTCGTGTTTTTTTCAATGCAATAGTCATGTATATCAGGATATGGATATATATATGTATAATCCGACAGAATGATTATGAATTGTGTAATATCATTTAGAATCTTATTTGAAATGGGGGTGCAGCAGGAATCGAACCAGGGATTTCCTGCAGTAGCCCTATTTTCTTTCATTGTTTAGTCTATTTATATTGTCTACGCAGAGTGGTACATTAACCGTTTAATGACGGGTGATCATTTCAAATAAGAGTTTTCTATATAACAGAACGCAATTGATAATCTTACACACACACACACACACACACACACATATATATATATATATATATATATATATATATCATGCGACGAATCATCTTTATATGACAGTCTGTCGTTAGAAAGAATAAAAAATCTCACTAATGCAAAAAAGAAGGGTATGGAACTAATGCAACCTCACAATAGTCACCTATGGAGCTGAGAAATAGAACCTTGACGCTCAAACTGAGAACCATGTAATGTACACTGGAGAAAATCATGTTCAGCATCTCAGGGAGAGATCGAAAGACAGCACAATAAATTAAAGAGAAATCACGGAAAGCCTAAAAAAACAAACTCAAATGACAATAGTCTGGTGATACTGCAAGAATGGCAGACAATAGCTGGGCATCTTACAACATGGATTCTATATACAAAATTGTGGCTGGTAGAATACAAGATGGCATGACGAACAAGACGAGTTCCGAAAATACTGGCTCAGTGACGTGCACGATAGAGAGATCTGGCGAATCTTCGGGAAAGTATTCGTCCAACGGCGGACGCTAAGAGGCTGATGATGATACCACTCCAACTTCATAGGCAGAAGTAATACAACTGGTCTAGAATATGATTAAAACTAATATTGATATTTACCCCGACGTTCTTTGTTTTGCAATTCAATATAGACACAAGCAGAACGCCCACAGAACAAATCCACCTGAAGATGAACTTATAAAAACACTGAATATAGAGTCATAGGCAATGAATGGTAGAATTGAACACAGTTGTTGAAAAACATTTTATCTATATACGTCTACCTCTGCCAACGTGGTTGGTGGAGTAGAGGTAAAATGCCGGCCTCTGGGTCTGGAGTGAAGGTTTCAATCCTACCTCGTATATATATATTTCTAAACGATACCTCTAAAAGTGTTTAATGAATTTCCATGAAATGTCGTCGGAGGGTAAGCAAAGGAAGGGTTCTTTGAAGGGTCCATCAACAGATATCTTCCTATACATTCATATATACGCTCAAGACTCTCCCAACGATATCACAAAGAGTTCACGATGAATTTCAGTAGGATTCTCTGAAAGGTTGGACTATAGCGTACGGGAAAAGTGATTATATTCTGTGGTGGGATCATTCACAATTATCCTCCGAAGCAAAGATTATATTTCCACCTTGTATAATGTCACGCAAAGTTCACGACTGTCTACACGATATTTCTATAAGTTCAGATTGAATTTCAATGAAATCGTATGCATGAGAGGGCAATTGGACATGTAAGAAGTGATTAAACTCTGAGACAGATCCATGCAAAATCCCTTCATTACCTGAGGTACGCGCCTTTTTGCTCAATAGTTCGGGTTTTTGGTTCTTCTTTAACATACATGGGAATTATTGTAAAATTAGACCCCGTTTGTCCTTTACTGTCAGTACTTTTTTTAGGGGTGGGGTGAGGGCTTGAAGTGTTCTTCTGAAATGAGATCATCCCCCCCCCTCTGAATGCTTCGATTATGTATGTTCTGTATTTTTTAACATATTTTTTAAGATATGTTTTTTTTATGTATGTTTGGAATTTTGCTTAAAAGAATTCAAATTTTGGGCATTTCTCTTTGATTACAGATCAATTCGAACCAGACAGTCCTTAAAATTGAGTCTATAGCATCTATTGGTGATAGACTGTGTATTCAAATATACGGCAGTTCAAAATTCACAATAGGGTTTTAAACATTCATATCTCTCTAATTTTAATGGTTTTGAAAAATTGTTTAAAAAAAATGAAATATATAAACGAAGGAAATTTGATTAACTCATTTACGGAAAGCGCCTCTTTCGAGTTCACGCCTATTTCAACTTCACATAACAGTAACATTCTGCATAACATTTCGAAGGACTTCGATTCCACTGCGCACGCGTATACGGTTTTCAGCATTTGGGACGGAACATGGTTCACCTGCACGTGGGTTATCACTAACAGAACCCAATTCTTGGTAACGCGCAACCAAACGACAAATTGTGAACTCAGGTTTCGATGTCAGCACGTTTGAAAAACGAGAATATGCTCCTAAGGTTAACGTTAAAGGTATCTAAAGTACAAATCTATCATATTACTTCGTTGTTTAGTTGTGCTCTTCCCCTTATAATTTCGCCACATTTGCACCAACGTAGATCAATCATTTCAGAATACTGTGCATCACCCCCGACTCACCTTATTCAGGGTTCTGCTCTCCGTGATATCAATTACCTGCGTTCAACCCCAGAAATAAACAATTCACAAGTCTTACTTAATAACAGTCCAAAATCGTGGGAGTATTATGGGGATCTGCTTATGCCAAGGAAAAGCCGTGAAGTGCTTCCTTTATGTGAAAAGGTGAGAGGTCTCGATTTGATAAGGGAAGAAAAAAACCCTTGTATGCTGGGATTGCTAAGAACTAGAGTAAGATAGAACCATTTCAATCAGTTCTTGCTTATTCTATCTTCTTTCCCTCTTTTCTTTCCTTTCTTTCATATTTACTTCAGTTCCTTCTACTTGTATCCTTTCTTCCAACCCCACCTCCCTTTTCTTTCTCACTCTCATTCTTTCCTTCTTTTTACTCTTTTTCATTATCTTATTCTGTTCTTCCTAATTTTTCTTTCTTTTTATCTAATGTTTCACCCCGACACCCCATGTCCTCATCACCCTCACACGATTCCCCGCCCCCGCTCTTGCAAAAACGCCCGACCAACGAGACTTTTCTTCACACTTCAACAAATACCAATCTCCTTCCTTGTCCTTCTTCCCATCTCTTCCCTTCAATTCAGGACTACACCAGGGGGTCCTTTTCTTCTTTGGACCATGAAAATAATAATCTCGAACAGATTGGCTAAGAAGGAGGTGGAAGCGGAACAGACAAAAATTGCTCGGTGATTAATAATAAGACGGTGCAATCAAGCGAAGCAAGATGGCTTCCTGAAAAACGGTGGAAAGAAAAATGGCACAAAAGTTACGTCTATCTATCTATCTATCTCTCTATCTCTCTCTCCATATATATATATATATATATATATATATATATATATATATATATATATATATATATATATACATATAAGGTCATATATACCTTTGTCTTTTCATGTCTATCTCTGTCTCTTTGTCTCTCTTTCTATATTCATATATTCATCGATCTATATATCTATCTATATCAGTTTTTCTCTCTCTCTCTCTCTGTTCATATCTATCAATCTATCTATCTATCTGTTCATCATCAATCTCATTCTGTTCCACTCTCTCTCTCTCTATATATATATATCTTTCTCTATCTATCTATCTTAGTCCGTTCCCTGTCTATCAATCTACCTACCTATCTATCTATTTATTTTCATTACATCACTTACTTTGTCTATATATATTGAGTTAAATATCGAACACCGTGATTAAACATCAACAACAGATGAAATCCGTTTTCTTTTTCTATTCCCTTCTTTTGAATTTTCATAAACTGAAGATATATTATGGACTATATATATATATATATATATATATATATATATATATATATATATATATATATATATATATGTGTGTGTGTGTGTGTGTGTGTGTGTGTGTGTGTGTGTGTGTGTGTGTGTGTGTTAAAACAGTGCCGTATCTCATCTCACCAACAACCGTCAGGTTTCAAGCACTTATTGACTTACCCTATTAACTCATCCAATCTATTTACCACCACGGTGCTCCCTCAATTCCTCCTCCAGCAGCATTCCCACCCGTCCCGACCCCTAATCTCTTTTTCTTCACCTTTATCCAAGTTTCCCCACATTGGTTTTCCACTTCGACAGAACGCCGCAGTCACAGCCATTTTTCTTTCTACCGAGGAAGCCATTTTTTTTTCGCTTGATTGCATCGTCTTATTATTAATCGGGGAGCAATTTTTGTCTGTTCCGCTTCCACCGACAGATAGATAGAGAGATGAATTGAGAGATGGGTAGAGATGGACAGAGATAGATAGATAAATAGAAATGAACTTGCAATGAAAATAGTGAGAGTGATACAAACATTGATGGACAGATGGATTAATAGATGGATATATATTAACATAGATATGAACATATATGTATATATATATGCACACACACACACACACATATATATATATATATATATATATATATATATAGAGAGAGAGAGAGAGAGAGAGAGAGAGGAGAGAGAGAGGGAGAGATATGGGTATAAAGATATGAACAAATTGATAGATTGGGGGCAGAAATATATGTATAACGGACATAGATAGATAGATAGATAGATACGAAAAGACTAGGAAATAGATAGATATTGCCATATTGAAATAGATAGATGGATAGATAAATAGATATGAACTGACAGAGGAATGAACTGACTGACATAGATAGAGAAGTCGATAGTGAGATAGTAATGAAAAAATTGAGAGATAGATAGATAGACAGGCGTAGATAGATAGATAGATAGATAGATAGATAGATGATTATATATAGGTAGAAACAGATAGATAGATAGACAGGCGTAGATAGATAGATAGATAGATAGATAGATAGATGATTATATATAGGTAGAAACAGATAGATAGAGAGAAATAGAAAGACTGGTAGATAGATAGATAGATAGATATGAAAAGACTGATTGATGATATAAAGATATGCACATACTGGGATAGATAGATTGATACACAGATATGAATATTTTCAGATAGATAGATAGATAGATAGATAGATTTGAACATAGACAGACATTAACAGACTGAAATAGATAGATGCGTGCAATGATTTACAAATCTTATTTCAGTCTGACATGAGGCTCAAACGTTGGTTAGAAAAAATTTGTTCCGCAAATCTGTACTTATAATGTTGTTGCATACTTTTTTTGTTTCTTTTTTCTTATTTAGACTGGGCGGGATTGATTTCTTTCTAGATGTACTTATCGAATTCCCAAGCAGAAAATCGTGAAATTTCATCAGTTTTTTTCCCGACCGACGATTGTATTTTTCTCCATTTCGAAGTACAAGTCAACTCTCTAGTCCGGCGCTCGGTAGTCCAGTGACTCTCATGGTTCGGCATATTTTGCATCGGTCGCCATTATTTTATGGAAACTGTTGTTCGAAACTGTAATTTAACCGTTCATAAACTGACTGGTTGAACCAGATGTGTTTTGGGGTGCAATAGTATCTCTGGTACCTATCACTGTCACTGGCTGATAGGTTCACAAACCGAAAGTAAAATTTACCGATTTAGCTCTTTTGGAGCTAGAGCAAAGTCGTTCTTTGGGCATTTAGCTTTTATGACTCACTGACGGACGGGAACACCAAAATGAATATTTGAGAAAAAAGGCTTTTAAAGGGGGGGGGGATCTGTTAAAATGGACATGCTTCCAATGGAAGGGACCTTTGAAGGTGGGTGCTTTGGAGGAAGAATTCTATAAGGAGGAAGGGGCTTTAGAAGAATCGATGAGATCGAAATAGCGAACAATGATCAGACTTTCAAGCTTTTTAGATGATTGTTGAGCCGAATCGATATTGATCAGAGAAAAGTATTATTCTCGGAATTCGACGATAAAGTATGACATTATCGATAGAAATCAAATATTACGACGGTTACCCAAAATTAATATACGATTAGGATTACACAAAAGGTGATCAATCTGTAAACAGCAGTTTGGGATTTAAACTGGACATTCAAACCGTGGACCTTAAAAACTGAATAGAAATACCTAATCAGCTACCAGGTAGAAGCATTAAGGCAATGGATGTTTTGATATATATATATATATATATATAAAATCACCTTGGAGATTTTTTCTTTTGAAATTGGTATTGCTAAAGTTAATATCATGAGTTGATTTGCTTGCAGTCTGATATGAAAACAGACACAACGAATTCGATATTCAAATGGATGAACAGTCAATAGAAGAGACATGAAAAACGAGTCACGTCTGTTGTTGTACTTACTTATCCCTCATCAATTAATACGTTCTTGGGGTAACCTTTGTAGTAGAGCCCTACTACCCTACCCTAAAAATGGAATGATATATTGCATGTTATAAAATAACATCAATATACAACACATTATGATAATAGATTACTTAAAATAACAAAATTACATGAATTACATCAACAGATACCGAGAAACAAGTGATTGAAATGACTAATTCTTTAAAAATATATTCAGTGTTCGATGCTGTAAAGCTTTCTTGAGTATACACACACGCACACACACACAGACAGACATATATATATATATATATATATATATATATATATATATATATATATATATATATATATATATATATATATATATATATATTAGAAAGGTGTCTTAATGTTTAGTGTTTAAAGTAGTAAAGCTGTCTAGAATATATATATATATATATATATATATATATATATATATATATAATGAAAGGAAAACAAACTTGGGAAAAAACTAAAAAAAGATCTTGAAAGAGATTTTTTATGTGTTTAGAGTTTGAAGCTGGAAAGCTTGCAAGATTATATATATATATATATATATATATATATATATATATATATATATATATATGTATATATATATATATATATATATATATATATATATATATATATATATATATTGTATTTTCTACATTAAGCTGTATTTTAGATTTTCAGTTCCAATTTTCTGGCATTCTCTGTGGTCTGGCATAGACCAGGTCTCGATGCTGGATTATTGAGACATCTAGTACAAATTAAACAAATAAAATTTGAAAAAAAGAAAACAATTTTTAGGAAAAAGATTGAACCCCAAAGAAAAAAATACACACACAAAAAAGTCATACACGAAAAAACAAACCAGCCCTGGAACTCGAATGTGGTGCACGAACTGGACGCAGTAAATCCACATTGTGCCCTTGAGTGTCATGACACTGGTTCGAGTCAGTCTGCCCTCTGGCATCAGTAGAGACCTTTCTCAGTTGAGTCACAAGTCCCCTCTTTGAAGTCTTATTAGCAGCAACATTCATTTGCAGCTATTTCTCCCCGTTTCCGTCGTCTTTTTCTCCCCTGGGGCCCGTCTTCATAGTTAACTCGAATAACGAGGCTGGAGAACGAACCCCTGAAGCAACAATTTAATGCATTCCAAGCACATGTGGTTGCCCGCTACAGTTTGACCTTAATTTTTCAGAGGAAGGAGTTGAGAATCCCCGGTTTTACAACAGCAACGGTGTTTCTTCCCAAATCGGGAATTTCCTTGGTCTCGATTATACAGCTTAAAGAGAAGTGTCTCAATAATCACTCGTGGGGCTTAAACATGGAGCTTAATCAAATAATTGGATCTCAAACTAAGAATCGTGCAACACATAGTAGAAAATCAAACTAGTGATCTCACTGAAATGTAATAAAAAAATAAAACATTATATCAAAAAGTTAACAGGTATCAGTGATATATCAGAAAACTCAAATGGTGATAATATAAAGCAATCGATGGTCATCACGACTTGAAGTGTCGTCTTTAGAGATCATGTGCGAAATTGTGGACCGAAAAAATTGAAACGGCGTCAAAATTTTGACATATTCAGGAAGTATTGGCAGCGTGAAATTTCAGGTGCGTGAGGAATTAATTGATCTTTGAGGGATCACTTTGCCTCAGGGCAGCAACTCCCCATATCACTGAAAAAGGAGGGTCAGGCTTGCTCTGATACGTTCGTAAGGCTAGTTGCAAGGACCCTACAGTAAACCGACTTAGTGTCACGTCTTGCTCTCATGGGGAACATAGGTGTGAACAGACTAAGATAGATAGATATATAGATAAGAACAAAATGAAATAGAGAGATCCAAACTGACTGATATATATATATATATATATATATATATATATATATATATATATATATATATATATATAGAGAGAGAGAGAGAGAGAGAGAGAGAGAGAGAGAGAGAGAGAGATGAAAGACTGAGATAAATAGATTCTTCAGGAAGGTATAAATCCAATATCAGACTTTTGAAAGCTTCTGCTGCTGGTGATGATGATGCTGATTTTCTAGGCCTGTCACTTTCACACTATCACTCTTTCCATTCCTTGAGACATTCTTTTTCCTGCTCAGCCGTTCCCGTAGGTTACCGATATCAGAAAAAATCCTTTAGATATCCATCATAAAAAAACTGGAACCATTCTTCAATGGTAGAACATTAAAAAAAAATAGCTGAAAGGTCGCAAAGGGTCATTAATTACATTGAAAATAATTTATGACCGAATAATGTTGCTTTATATGAAACATATCATCGGAAAAAAATGCTTGGAACTTTTGTATCAACCTCCTACGATGGAATATACAATTTAGCTGACAGATGGCAAAACAATATCTAACGCCCGGGAAAATACTTTGATGACTGAATTATGGCGCTGCGGATGATGGACTTTGTTGAATTGCGGAAACTTTTGCATTGAATTGATAATATCAGATTATTAAAGATTTGTGGCAATGTTGAAAACAGTTAACCAAAACTCATTAAAAATGTCAGCATAAGAGTCTTCAGTTTCCACAGCTGGTTAACTGGCTATGTCTTTATCACGGGGACTTGGGTGGGGTCACTTACCTAGGTGGTCCGAGGATTTGCACCCCCCACTGCACGAAAAAAACTTCACAAAACTTAAAAAATGGTGTGGCACAATCATTGTGAATGCAACTATCACACAGTACACAAGTTCACCCAATATTGTCCTACCAACTCGTGACTCCAGGATGGTGCGTCAGTTCACGCTTGCGCATAAAGGTTTAATCAGATTGGTTTTTGAATAATATCACTTACGCAACCGGTTGTCGATATATCAAAAAAGGCTGGTTACTTTCCAGACAGACCTCATATTCAAAACTGTAACCAAAACTGTTAACATAGGTTTCTTCAGTTTTTGAGTTGATCTGTCCGTCTGGCAGGCTGGCTGGTTATGTATGTATTATGTGTATAGGCCGCATCAATGGAGCTAGAGGGCTGACATTTTCACATGTATAGAAAAATGTTTTTTTTGCAATTTTTCCACCCCGGCTTCAGAATAAGTATTTTGTGTAGGAGGTTCAATATTCAATGAAAGTTCATGCCAAATTGATCCTTTAGTTTGTGTCCAGCAGCATTCACGTTTGTTTCTTGTAAACTCAGACAATTTTTCGATTGATCACCTTCAGCATGCTGTCAGAAGTCGTTGGCCACATGACGATTTCTATCGTGTGACTAACTAGACTTGTCTTGATATTATGGAAAATTCTTATCCTGATACCAAAATACATCCTAATTTCATACGATTTACCAATACATCTAAAAATGTAAAGAAACTTTCTATGTCTGAATACTGACTAATTCTTTTAACGACAAAGTAACCTCACTTGAAAAGATCATAACAACATATTATATTAGAGATAAGTTTCTGAGATATCGTAGAAATTGTTTGAAAACTCGCATGGCAATGGGCTGGACAAGTTGCAAGAAAGTCAGGCAACTGCTTGACATCATGACTCACAGCATGGATCCCCAGAAATCAGGTCTGAGGCTATGGGCGATAGAAAGTAAGATAGCGTGACGAGCGAGATAAATTCAGAAAGTATAAAGCGATGCTCATGATAGAGAAGTCTGGCGAAGGCGAATCTTGGGGGAAGTCTATGTGCAACGACGGACGCTATTCTACTGATAATGATGAAACTACAAGAAAAAAATATGGATATCTGTTGTTTTTTTAGGAAAAAAAAATACTAATTCCGTTTTAGTGGAAGAATCCATAAATAAAAATGGTTGTTAGGAGATATATTTTTCAACGAAATTGTTACCTTTAAATGGAAGAACCCATCGTTACGAACAGAGAAACAAAAGAAGTCACACTGCTAATTATATAAGCGGCAACTTCAAAAACTAGAGATGGCCCAAGGGTTCCTAGCCCCCCGACCAAGCTTAACTTTGGCGCCCTTAAAAGTATAGTATCATTTATAGTTCATATATCAATTGGAAAATTAACAGTTTCTAACGACGCCCAGGATACCAATCGGTGAACGGCACGGAAAAACCGATTGGGCGAGCCGAGTCCAAACTCTGACTAAGACTGAAACTGACACTTATTCTCTTTGGGAAAGGCATAAATCCAACTCCCGTCCCAGCTATGGGTAAAACAGTGATGTCATCTGGGGTTTATGCTGCTTCCAACTCTATTCTTGCATGTAGCTAAAGTTACTATACTATACTTATTGGTACTAAAAATCAGTAATTTGAGTTACAACGCATTTAGTAGATAAGTACCTTATTGGCAGTTGGGAATTCTTTTCTCAGAGGCTCTGCTTAGTTTTATCATAAGAGATAATATTTAGCCGTTTGATATTCCCGAGAAATCTCACAGCACGTCAAGGGATATTCTTCTTAATCAACTGTTTTTATTTTGTTTAATTCATTCATTATCCCATTTTTCCTATTCTTTAGAAAGTCCTACAATCCCATAAACATGAAAGGCGCTCCTCAAAACTTGGCACCTTGGGCGACTGACCACATCGTCTGAACCTTCAGCCGGCCCTGTCTGAAACTTGTTGTTTTTATCGAAGGGAAGTGACATAAATAGAGATTTCACGACAGAATATTTGTTCACTGAGTGAATTCCATTTTCCGGGTGACTGGAGCGTTCGAGACTCCAGGTCACCTAGCCGTAAAGGGAATCATCACTATTGGGTGCGGAGAGGGTTATTGAGGGCCCAGGATTTTAATTAATAATGAAGTCCAAGCACAATCGAAAATATCTCTTCGATTATTACTCGCTGGCTGCACACGTATAGGATTGAGGGGATTGGATTCTGGATTTGGTCTGGAGATTTCCATGGATGCGACCTTTAGGAGTCGCGAGAGGTTAGAAAACCAATTTGTTACTACAAAGATGAAACGGAACGTAAATATACTCGTTCACAGACACAGGAAAATGCACTGAAATAGACAGATGGGTATCAACAGACTGGGAGAGGTAAGATATACACATAAGTATATATATTCCAAAAGAGAATAGTGAATATATATATATATATATATATATATATATATATATATATATATATATATATATATATATATATATATATACGCATACTCATGGACAGAGAGAGAGAGAGAGAGAGAGAGAGAGAGAGAGGGGAGAGTGGGAAGATTAATTAATTCAGAATATATATATATATATATATATATATATATATGAAGAGTGTGGTTCCAAAACGTGATAAGCGCCATTAACTACTAATATGTGTTTGATTAATTTGAATATCAAATTCCAGATTTGAAAGTTCCTATCTTATTACGACCATTTTATACATATGCACTTTAAAAGGTTTTGATAAGATGAAATTTTAAATCAAGAATTTGAATTTGAATTTGATTAAACACATTTATTATTTCATAATATATATATATATATATATATATATATATATATATATATATATATATATGTGTGTGTCTGCGTGTGTGTGTGTGTGAGTGTGTTTGTGTGTGTGTGTGAGTATGTGTGTGTGTATGTGTGGTACAAATCAGGCTAACAGTTCCCAGAGAGGGCAGAAACATGAGCTAGTTTGTGTAGCAAATCCACATTCTGCTATCTATCTATCTATCTATCTATCTATCTATCTATCTATCTATCTATTTATCTATCTATCTATCTAGCTATCTCTCTCTCTCTCTCTCTCTATATATATATATATATATATATATATAAAAGAACTAACATCATTGACAAGAATATATATATATATATATATATATATATATATATATATATATATATATATATATATATATATATTCTTGTCAATGATGTTAGTTCTTTACACAGTCAGGGTGAATAATGAGTTAGCAATACACCCACACACCCGGAGGTCACTACAAAGTTTAAGCAAAAACTTTTCTGTTCTCTTTTTGAGGTGTTGACAAAGGCATGTAGCCGAAACTATAGTCTGCCAACGAACCCAACAAATAATAGAATGAAAGAACACAGAAT
>OY735216.1:44533793-44536293 GCA_963457665.1 Thysanoteuthis rhombus | reverse complement strand
GGGTTTATTTCTTTTATACAAAATATGTATTCTTAATGTTTGAATTTTCATAGATACCGTATAAAGATTTCGGTAATAAACTTTGGATAGGGTTTGGACCCGCAACAGCCAATCTTGTCTTTTTTTCCTTCATCCTTTTTCCTTCCGCTAGTTCACACTTTGTTGAAATCGATCTTACTTTTTTTTTCCTTCTTTCTTCCCCAAATTCTTTCTTTCTTTCTCTTTTCTTTCTCCAACTACCCTGTTTCTTCTTCAGTCTCGTTTTTTCTTCACTCTCTTGAACAATCCCACCCTCAGGTTGCATGCAGTATTTCGCCATCTCCAAGTAAGCATCACAACAACATAACCACTCGGCGGCCATTATCCTGCAGGAAATATCTCACGCCAAACAAATATGGAGTCAAAAAGACAATCATCAAACAACTTGGTCCGATTACGCTGGTCATGTGGGGGTCAAAGAGGGATACGATCGGACTGGCCGGAAACTTGTACATCAAAATGTATTAAGCTGTACGAGGAGAGATTGAAAGTTTGTGAGATTCTGAGTAATACAGGATGCCCCCAAAAGAAACACTCAATTTGCAGCTATCCGCTATTCAGTTGTCAGACGATAACTAGCCCTTATCCATGCTGAAATAAATACTATATTATTTCTATACGTTATCATATTACTTGTCGATGCTATCGTATATTGTATTATACTCAAATAGATTGCCAAGATATATTCATATAAATAGAGAGAGAGAGAGAGAGAAAAAGGAAGAGAGACAGAGACAAACAGAGGTGGGGAAAGCGCTTGAAATTGGGTGTAATTTTTGTCACACTTTTTATTTAAGTCAGAGATATTGTTGGTATGTCTATGTGAGAGGCCAAAGGTATAACTACCTTCTGGGATTGGGATGTCTGCAAATCAATCTGAAACGGAGAAAGATATCTCCGATTAGAAACTATTGCAAAACAGCGCAAAATAAATCAATGAAATACAGCAAAAACCAATCATCATCATCAGTAACAGCAGCAGCATTATTCTTTTGAAGTCGATTGTTGAGCTTAAACCTTCTTTTATTCTGACAATTTCTATCGCGTGTGACTGTCACAGTACTACAACATTCTAAAATTGTCCAATTCATCACACCATTTTATTTCTTTTGTCTAAATCCATGGTTTTGAGGGATCTGCGTTGAAAGTCGTTATAACCAGGAGTTATCTGACATCCATGTGACATATCATATCCATTGCCTTTCTGTTTGTTGACAGTATTTATGATGTACCTGACACCAGTTTCTTCTATAAAATATTGTGTCATTTTATGCTACGTTGCATGATTTTCAGTTCGTGCGTCAGTCTTTAGTGTTATAATGCCGAATCATTTTGATTTGGGGCAGACCATCTCGACATCTTACTTTTTGTCCGAAACAATTTCGACCATGGTCTCGATGTATCAATGTTGTGAGTCGTGATGCAGGGAAGATAGCAAAAAATCCATGGATCTGACCAAAAAAAATGTAAACTTGTCTATACGCAGATATTACTTCATATAAACTCAAGAGATTAATCCAAACCATGAGAACAAAATACGACCAATAAACTTTGGGCATATCCTACACTAAGGATCTTCCAAAGGGAGAAATCTGCTGGAAAATCAACCCAACCAACGACCTTCTATTCATCGTCAAGAAGCAGGAGGTAAAATGGTACGGCCGTGGCATCAGATGGGCTTGCAAAGGCCAACCTTTTGGGTGCCGTACTTGAGGGCAAGGCACCGGAAGACAAAAGAAGAGGTAGAAGGACAAAATCAGAGATAAAAGAGGTCTGAGCATCAGCAAATCCAAGAGAATTACCTGGGACAGGGATTGATGAAAAGATCTGGTCAATCGTATGACATTTGTAGTGTCCGGCAATCCTTTACTGGGTTATAGAATAAATAAATGTAAAGGTGATCAGGTCAACAAAACTATTTTATACATGCAAATGTTGTTCGTTTGTGAGAGCAACGAAGCCATACCTCTAAAACAATGGTTATGCATAATCGTCGGGGTTCCACAGTTGAAAATCTAAACAATTAATATGAATTCAAAATTAGTGTAACTGAGCTCTTTTTGTACAACTCATCATTGTAAGTGGACTGTATGTTGCAACATGTAAAGAATAAACAATAAATCAACTCGATGTTGAATATGGTTTCTGAATTAACTCATTAGAATATTAAACCTGATATTGCAAATCTTGTGGCAGAGAAAGAACATCATACATTGCAAAGCTAGCAAACACATTTTGTAGACCTTGACCATGTATTAGGATTCAAATAAATGTAATGGATTTAGAATTTATAAAATCAATTTTGAAGAATCATTATTGTTGTTCATTAATTACTACCTGAAAGCTAAATTCGAAAAAAATAAGGGTCCAGAATGTTACTTTTTTTATAAAAAGGGTCCTTGAGATTTCAAAGTTCCGAAACCACTGTTCTAAGTTCCAATTACTGGTAGGATCAGAAAAC
>OY735216.1:44498793-44528793 GCA_963457665.1 Thysanoteuthis rhombus | reverse complement strand
GTCATCCGTTGGTGTAGCAGAGCCAGTACTTCCTGAATTTGTATTCTCTCCATCTAATACTCTACCGGTCTCGGTTGTGCATTTGATCTCTGGGGTTCCATGTAGTGAGTCGCAATGTCCGATGTCCATCGGTTGCCTTTTTTTGTACTATACATCATTTGATCTTTGAAACAGAGCTTACTTGCGTTGGTTACCCACAAAACACATTCAACGATGAAGGATCAGAAATTATAACAGCAGACGTAACTTACTGTTTGTGTAATTTCTGTTGAGTCTTTATCATATATATATATATATATATATATATATATATATATATATATATATATATATACTTCTGAATATATAGCAATGTTGTTTACATCATTTGCAGACTAAAAACTGAAAATATGACCAACTTAAAGATGATCGGAGATTCAAAGGGCCAAATCTGAATCCAAAGCTGTTTTTTTTTCTATCCACGCCAACGCTAGACATTTCATTACAACGGCGAAAAGAAAGTTAGAATGAGAAAACAAAAGAAAAAACCTAGAAGAAACCATCACGTAGCCAATTTCTTTTGGCAGGATGCCCTGCAGTGTGTGATCAATTAAAAAATCTAGAGAAAACACGAGATCAATGGTGATCAATAAAAAATCTGGATTCCCGAAAAAAAATAGGCGGACTAAAACTCAAGGATCAATTTATCCTGAATTTACGTTTTAAATTGAAACCGTCTTATTAAACCACTAAAATCACTAAAGTCCTAGATAAGGGGAAACAGAAAAAACAACAACAAAAAAATTCTATGCGTGGTACACAGCAAAGACAGCCAGACCAGTTTCATAATTGAAGAAACCTATGACAGTTTTGGTTTACGGTTTTTGACAAAATACAGACGCCATGAGCCAAATGTGCTTCGAAAGAAAATCTCCTTTCACTTTACAATTTCCTGCCCAAAAATATTTGTTTCCCGCCAAAAAAAAATATTTGCTTCTTCTTCTTATGCACGAAAAGTGCCTTGCTGTTAGCATTGTGACAAGTAGACGTCAATAAGAGTCAAGGGATTAAGTGGTAGAGATTGATGTCCGGGCAAAACAAACATGTTTTCCTTAAACGGTCCGATGTAATCCTTAAAACAGAGTTACCGTCCGTGATTCTGAATATTCGGGCTACTTATGATGGTAAAGTTACCGTCTAAAACAATGAAGTGGGTATCAACTTTGTGCAAGAAACATGGATCAACCTTGGGGATGAGGTTTCAAATTCTACAATCCACCACCCGCCGAGGTCACTCTATGTCAGAAACCTTAGAACTAAGCAGCTATCCAATGTGGTCCCATTTCAAATACATTTATTTGTCCATGTTTGGATTCAGACGTTGAGTGCCAATATTGTTGAATAAGACTCTCGGTCTTTTCACTGATAATTTCTCAGGTGTGTCCACACATTCTATTAGACGCTTTTTGGTCGCTTTGTCGGTACCAGTTATGCTAAACAACGGAAAGAAGAAGGAGGGAAGAGATGGGATGCCATTAAAAGGTGTGAGGTTATCAAAAGATCATTATTCCGATCCATTTTATTTACCAGCTGCTATTGATGCCATTATAGAACGAGCAAATACCGAATTTTTGTATTTAGAAGGCGAAAAATGGTGAAAAAAAAGTCGATTTTTAATTGAAAATGATACTTGCAGATCATTCCCACAACACAATGTGTCACAAATATGAGAATCAATCGACTCACTGGAAGACCACTTGTTGTTGTTGTTGCTGTTGTTGTTGTTGCTGTTGTTGTTGTTCTTCTTCTTCTTGTTCTTGTTCTTGTTCTTCTCCTTCTTCTCCCTTATTTATTTTCGTTTTTTTCACCTTTTTCTTCTGCTCTATCATTTTCCCCTTGTTGTTGTTCTTGTTGTTCTTTTTCTTCTTGTTCTTGTTCTTGTTCTTGTTCTTGTTCTTGTTCTTGTTCTTGTTCTTCTTCTTCTTCTTCTTCTTCTTCTTCTTCTTCTTCTTCTTCTTCTATCCAGGATAGTACATGCTGCATCGTCGAACTTCTTCTCCTATGTATCACAATATTTTTTTAAATCCCTTGGAAAATCATTTCGGTTATGAATATTGAGAGCATCTATTTTTTGAAAAACACACGCACACTGTAATTGATAAGATTTTAATTGATATCGATTGATTGGATCGATATGACAACATGTCAACAATATTTGAATAAATCCAATTCCAAAACCAAGACAAAAACAGGACCAAATAATTCGATTCAAGAATACAGACATAATCAACAGAAGTAGATTGGGTAATAATGGTCTTTCGTCGTTCCTTACAAATGGAGAATCAGATTATGTTTGTATAGAGATATGTTTGCAGCCTAATGACGAAACTACAGCTGAAGTAATTAAAGAATCTTAGCCATCAAACAAGGGTTCTATCCCTTTATATACATGCGTATGTATGTATGTATGTTTATTTCTTCCAACGCTCCTGGCCATACCATTTTGTGTACAGGTTTGAATTTTGGCAACAGTACTTCACAAGACATTTCTAAAGAAAAAAAAACTTGCCTCGTTCAAGAAATGGGGACAGAATTAAGGGAATGTTTCTTTTTTTCGTTTCTCTTTAACAGGGGTCGGCGTTCTTTTTGCATCTAAGGTCCGAATTGCGTAGTATTGAGTGTATAATTGGCCAGATACACGTTTGAACATGAGGTTTGTCCATTCGAAAACATCTTGGTAAATAGTTTCCCGAAATCAATGAATGACACATTTTTAACAATCATTTGGACTTAACCGGTCATGTTGCAAGAATGTCAGACGATCGCTGGAAATCACGACTTAAAAATGTCGATCCCAAGAGATCATATTCAAAACAGTGGTTGGCAGAAAATAAAATGGTGTGACAAACTACACAAGTTCAGAAATTACAGGTTCCGTTACGCCCACGATAGAGAGGTTTATCAAATCTTGGGGAAGGCCTAGGTCAAAAGACAGATGCTAAAAGGCTCCTGCTGCTACTGCTGCTGGTGATGATGATGAGAATGCCAAATAGTAGTCGATGAACAGTAATTAGTTGCAATATACTTCGATCAGAACTTTTCCTGATTATGTCAAAATAGCAACAAAAAAATCGTTAAAACGTAAAGCAAAAGTGAAATATCCAAATATATGCTCGCAAACCATCTCAAATTTCCCTTGCAAGTCGGATCTGGTCAGTGGGGACCCGAGGTTACCTACTCATGCTCCATTAGATATTTTGTGCAGATTGTTGTTGAAACTCGCAAGTGAACAAAACATTTCCTTTTCCCTTTTTTATGTGTCATAATCTTTGGTGTTTAATCTCGTCCCATTGGCTTTTTGGATTGGCGATATCTCTATTACGCCTGTAATGTTAAACTCCACTACTTTGTTAGGAGTTGAATTTGTTTTCTTATCGTAACAAGATCAAGAACAACAAGGACAATCCTCACCAGAATGAGGAATGCGAAGCGATACGTAAAATCTACATTTCCCAACCGTGTTTTGAACTCACGACTGACTAATTGCTAGGAGGTTGTCTTATTGATTGAGCTAAATAGACAAGTCTTGGATATTAACGGAAATCTATCATTTAACACGAGTTTATTTCATTCTAATAAATACATTGATACAAATATATATATATATATATATATATATATATATATATATATATATATATATGAATTCTAGAGAAAAAAGTTATTTTAGATACACGTCAAAGTTTGTAGAAGCGGGAATAGAAGTTTTAGGTGATTTTAACCCTGCAACAAATAAGCTTGTTTGTTTAGCTATGCCCTTTTCCTCATACGTCTTCCTTCATTTTTTCTTTCAATGTCCCTTTTCATTCTTTTGTTTCTTCTTTTAGACTTTCTTCTTCCTTTATGTCCGATGAAAAATTCTCTCTTGCTATCATCAATAATTAGTTGTCTCCCTTCGACTGACTCCTGTCAACGTTGACATCAAGGTAACAAATTAATCCCACTCTGTCAGGAAAAAATCCGTTCCCACTGGGCCGTCGTTGTCTTCAGGTAGAAACCCCCACACACGACTGGCCATGGATGGAAGTGATATGCTCCAACAGCGACAACAGAAAACCATCGTCAACAGAACTACGTTATACTTTTGCACTTACAACATCTGAACACCATCAAGAGAAATCCAACTACCCGATCAAGAAAATGAAATGTGAAGCATCTAATGAGACTTCATAGGAATTAGCGAAATGAGAAGACCCGGAGAAGAACGAGAAAGCAAACATCTTCTTTACAACTACGGGAAAGAGAAAGTCAAACAAAGTTGAGTGGGTTTTCTCATCAACGCGGTCCTCAAATACAACGTGATAGACGCCAAAACCGTATTGGACCTAATAGCCAGCGTCACCAAACAACTCTCAAAGAGGTACAAAATGAATATAAGCCAAGTCTACGCTCCCACTTTGAAACTAACCCAAGAGGAAATATATGACTTCTATGGTGACTTGTACTCCTTACTCCAAGACACCAGAAAATACTTCATCATGGGAAACTTCAACACGGCTAGAACAAAGAAATAAAAATTGTGTCGACAAGTTCGGAGGTAAAGTATAGAACGACAGAGGTGAAGATTCTGTGAACTTCGAATCGGCTTATGGGTTAACTCGTGAACACCTTCTTCGAGAAGGGACCCAATAGGAAATGGACTTGGAAAAACGCCAACCACGAAACAAAGAACAAAATAGACTACATTCTAACGGACAGAAGTGACTCTGCCAAGGGCATTCAAGTCCTATATCAAATCAACGGGGGGGGGCACAGAATGGTAAAATATGAAATGCAAGTAAACACCAACGAAGAACGAAGAAAAAGGTTCCCCACCAAACTGCAATTAATGGACATACCAAAAGAACAAACTCGATCCTCCGAGCTTGAACTGAAAAACAGATATGAAATTGTCACTGAAAAAGAGAACGACACCAACATCAACAAACTCAACAACAACATAATAGCCTCTCTCATAGAAGTCGCCACTATATTCAAACTACAAACCATAAATGAAATCTCAGAAGAAGCCAGGAATATCTAGGAAAAACGCAGGAACTTCAAGCCACAATAGAGAAAATTTAAGAGAACGAACTAGATAAAACAATAAAAAGAACCAAAAAAAGACAGAAGAAGATACACGTCAACAGTAATCGAATCAGCTCTTGAAAAAGGTTTCAAAGCCATAAACAAAGTTCTCAATCCAGGACAGGTACAAATAACCAGCATACTCAAGGGAAATTTAGACCTATCAATAGATAGAAACGGGATTGCCAAACGTACCAAAGAATTCTTACAAAAACTCTACTCCTCCAGATATGGACAACAAAACAAACAGGATATGAAAGACGTGAACTATGACTTCGAGAACTCCCCAGAAGCTACACCATGGGAGTAGAACCAAGCCATCAAACCAACAAAGAAAGGAAAAACCCCTGGACCAGACAACATCACCATTGATCTACTAAAAAAAGCTGGTACCACAACACAGGGAAACTGACTGTTCTATTTTACTTATGCCGAACAAAGTCAAGTCATGGATGATTGGAACACTTCCATCGTAATACTTTTATAAGAAAAACCAAGCCCCAAAGACCTCAACAACTACGGTCCTATAAACCTATTCAACTGCATAGACAAACTTTTCACAAAAATCCTCACCAATCGAATCCCGAAAATGCTAGATGGAAACCAACCATGGTAGTAAGCTGGCTTTAGAAGAGGCGACTCGATCAAGGACCACCTTCATTCGATAAATCAGCTGAAAGGAGAAGCAGCAGAACATAAACTACCACTCACCGTAGCATTTATCAACTTCAAAAAGTCCTTTGACACTGGAAATTCAAATGGTCATGCAAGCCATCACCCGACGAGGTGTCGACCCTGGATACGTCAGAGTACTGGAAGGAATCAAAATAGACGGCGAATCCAACCTCAGATTTACAGACGACATCGCCCTTTTCGTAGAGAACCAACACGACATCCAACTTATGTTAGATGTTGGACGAAACGAAAGAAGTAAGGAAGTCAGCCAGCATATGACCAATATCATGCGCAACAATCACGTTGGTAATAAGAACACTAAGATCGAAATCGAAGAAGCAGAATTGAAGAATATAGACCTTCAAATCTACCTAAGACAACGAATCTCAATAAAACCTTCAAAAGAAGAAGCAATCAAGTGAAGAATCAGTCTATGTTAGTGAGCCTTCGGTAGAGCAAGTTCAATCTTCAAAAACAAGAAGATCCAATAAATCTTCAAAAGGGGTTATACAACCAATGCACCCTCCAGATAGTCATCTATGGAGCTGAAATATGGAACCAAACCAAAAGATAGACCTGCAAATAGAGAACTTTGCAAAGTGCACATTTAGAGACCACAAGATAGCACAATATACCTGAGAGAAAAAAAGGGGTCTGAAACATCATAAAATCCATTAAAAGCTCAAATGGTAATGGGCTGGCTATCTTGAATGGTAGACTACCGATGGACATCATAACTTATAACATCGATCCCCAGTGATCACATGCACAACCGTGGCTGGTAGAATAGTGGAGTAACGAATTGGACAGGTTCCGAAAGTACTGATAGAGAAGTGTGGTGAGTCCTAGGGAAGGTCTATGTCCATTGATGGATGTTAAAAGACTGATGATGAAAGTACGAGTTGGTACTGTACTGATAGCCTGACTTATTAGGAACTATCAAACAAAATGATCAGTAAAACTGTCAACATAGGTTTTTTTCACTTTTTTGTAGGTCTGGCTGTCTTGCTGACCGGCTTGCAGACTTGTTAAATTTACTCCTTACTCTGACTAAAAAAAATCAGTAAAATGATCATAAAAAAAGAATAACAATATCCTCTGGAAAGAAAAGACAAAATGTCTTGTTAGTAACTCAAAAGATCAACCATCATGCAACTGATGCTTTTTGGCAGCATGCTGTGTTAGGGGTGATGAATCGATTTAAAAAAATGAATACATTACTTTTCTTTAACAGCGATCAGTAAAAATTATTTGAATTTGAAAAACTTGACACAAACTAAGGGATTATTTTAGCATAAATTAATATTGTACATTGAACTCCTCAGTTAAAACCTATTTGGTGGGGGGGATTAAAAAATACAAAAATATGTTTTTGTAGACGAAGTGTGAATTTTTGAATCTTCAGCGATCTAGTTTTCTTGGTACTGTCTGTGTGCGTGGCACATACATACACAGTCAAACACTGTTTTAGGCTATTTCATTTTACAAAAGATTTTTTCATAGTCCAGACTTCAATGTCAAAATATATGAGTCCGTTCAAAGATTTTGGAGATTAAAAAATCTATACGTTTTTGAAAAATCTTATGAGGATAACAAATCAGAAAATGCTTGATTCCATTCTCTACGAGGCTTGATGATACTTTTTTTTAATACCAGCCAAACTACTTTGAAAACTGAAGAAACCACTGTCAGCATTTCTAGAGAAAGTTTCGGTGGACGTTTTGTAATGATCATAGGGATGATAAATAATAATTATATGGAGAGTTACGAAGCGACGATAAGAAGAACCGGTTTGTGGAGCGCTGGCGAAAAGTGTTAGGAGACTCAGACGTACTTAAGGGCTTAAAGGTGAAAAATACATCAACAAATAAGTTTTCTTAAACGAAGTGAAAGGACTTAAGAAAGAAACAATGAATTGTTAAGAGAGCACAAAAACAGTTTTGGGAATTATGGAGTCTCAGATGGAGACGGAATAGATCTTCTTATGGCACTTAGGAATAGGCACTATTTTCACTATTCGATTATTAGTCGGTAGGTAAGTTGGCAGGATTGGTACTTTGGTAGATAGATCAATTTAGTGAACAACCGTAGCCATCGAAGGATTCTAAGTTTTTTTGTTATTTTTTAAGAAATAGATTTGGTTGTGTTTGTGTGTTTCCTTATACGTTTGTTTATCTGTTCCAGAACTTCTGGCTATACAATTTGTCTACAGACATGAGATCGGAACAAGTACTCCACTGAACCCCTTCTGAATTTTGATTTTTTATTTTTGATTAAAAAAAAGCTTTCTTTGATCTTTTGGGGGCCTTTTTCAGATGCGTTTCTGTGTTGGATGTTTTTTATTTTCATTCAATTTTTCACATTTTAGATATTTTTACTGGAAAACGCCAGTACTGTCATAAATTGAATTCATTCTCCAATGGATTTTTTTCACTTGACTTTTAATTTTGATGCTCTAGCTTTTCAAATATCAAATGTGATGGTGAGTCTATGCATGTATGTATGTATGTATGTATGTATGTATGTATGTATGTACGTATGTATGTATGTATGTATGTATGTATGAATCTATCTATCTATCTATCTATGTTCAGGTAGAGAGACGAGTGGATATAGGTATGTATGTATGTATGAATCTGTTTATCTATCTATTTGTATATCTATTTATCTATCCATCTATCTACAAAGATGGATAGGTAGAGAGATGGATGGATAGATAGACAGATTTAAGGACAGAGCGATAGATAGTTGGATGGATCGTTGATAAATAGATAGACACTCATATGCATACACACACAGATAGACAGAGATACAGGCCAATTTATAGGTCTGAGAACGCTGAATAATTCTCTATTATGAAAGATTGGCAATTGCTTACACCTGGGGTTCACAAACTTTTTTGCCATGCGGACCTATTTGATATCGACAATAATCTTGCTGGCTTACGGATATTAAGTGGGGTCGTTATTCACGCCCGGAATATAGGTGATGTTTTTTCTGAGTCACTTTTCTCTTGAATTTTCACATACAGAATTAAGATGGTAAGTCACCTATAAGTCACGTACAAGTGACTAATACACTCAATTTCATTTCTAAAAGGTTTTATCTGATGGATTCAATATCAAAATCCAAGGAAATTGTTTTTATTTTATTTCACAAACAAATATCGCCATATTATGTCATTTCCTCGCAGTCTGGTAGAACATGTTTTGTTTCCCAATAACATGGGCATACCTGAACAAAATCTGCCATTACTATTGGCCCTTTAGAGGTATAGAAAACTCTCCTTCACTTTTGATTCTTTGAAAAGGGGGAAGATTTCCCTACACCTTTGACCCTTATAAGGCAGGGAAAAGATTCCCTTTACTTGCCTCCTATTACATTTTGACCCTTTGAAAGGGGTAAAAGTCTTTTCT
This sequence comes from Thysanoteuthis rhombus, assembly GCA_963457665.1. Classification (NCBI taxonomy): domain Eukaryota; kingdom Metazoa; phylum Mollusca; class Cephalopoda; order Oegopsida; family Thysanoteuthidae; genus Thysanoteuthis; species Thysanoteuthis major. The sequence continues at coordinate 44,519,596 of OY735216.1, read as the reverse complement.
CACTTTTGAACCTTAAAGTGAGGAAAGACTCTCCCTCTATTCATACCCCATTAAAAAATCACATATAAAGATATGAAATGAGACAATGAGTACATAGACTAAAAGTGAAAGTCCACTACTTGAGTATTAATTTCATTGTAGATAGTGCAAACCCTCTAGATTCCAGGTAATTTTTTTCTCAAAACTATTACCTTTAAAACCTTCCCCTATGTCTGTTGACAATGTATGCCAAATCTGGTCTATAATATACCAGTTTTCCCTACATTTTGTCTCTTTAAAGCTGGCAAAATCTCCTTTAAATTTTGACCGCACAAAGGAGGGGAAAAAGTTTGCGAGAGCGTGAGTCTTCCTGGGCTTTTAACCCCATAAAAGAGAGAGTCTCCATTTTTTTTTGATCACTTCACTATTGACACTGTACAAGAAGGAAGAGTATTCTTTCATCTTTCACCCTTGAAGGGGATAGGAAAGTTTTACTTCCCATGAGACCCCCTCAGAGAGTTTTATTTTATCATATAAAATGTATTTGGTTGGAAAGTAAGTTCGATATCGGAGTTTACAGTTATATCTTAAAGTAGAACATTTGCTCCTATGTTTAGGCTTTTTTAATAGCGTGACGGACACCTCACACCTAAGGGATTATATGAAACAATTAAGTTAACAAAATATGCATATTGATGATAAGCGGAAAAGAAAATCCCCTCTGACATTATATCATTGGAACAAGAACACCCTTTAAAATCGTTTAGAATATTTTCCCCGAACTTTTTTGTAAAACCTCACCACAAGTCCATCAGGTAGTTGGGGATGTACCTATGTCTACAACGTAATTGTATGTCCACATTACGTATTATCACAAAATGTTCATATCTGTTTACACAATATCTCCGAAAGTTCTCAATGAATTTCAATGACATCTTATGGATGGGTGGGCAATGGGCCCTGTAAGAAGTGATTACATTTAAGGGCAGATCAATACACAATTGATTTCTTCGATTACAGAGTTACATGCTTGCTGAGTGGTTCATAGAAACTTGAGGCGATAGATAAAGTTAAATTATTCATATGGGTCTGTTTACAGGGGAATACGCGAAGAAAATCGATCCCTCTTTTGACATTGAAATGAATTAATCATGGAGAGATCATTGTTAACAATAGAAAACAGACCACTAACCTTATCGACCCTGCTTCATGTACAGAGATTTTAAAATCAGTAAAAAAAAGTCATGTGTCCAAGAATGGAAGTTGTAGTTGTCTTAAACATATAATAAGAACAAAAATATAGCGTGACTACTTTAGCATCGCAAAGTAACAAATGTTCTAATTACATATAATCGATGCCTATATATGTGTGTCTGTATGTTTGTGTGTGTGTGTGTGTGTGTGTGTGTGAGTAAAGATTATTTTCTATGTATATTAACAACTGTAAGGCCAAGTTGGATTGTCGATTTGATGAGCTGAATGTAGCAAAACGAGGGTATACCATTGTCATGAACAAAATGAACGTATTTAGTCGATATATATATATATATATATATATATATATATATATATATATATATATATATATATATATATATATATATATATATATATGCAGGAATACCTGGTGAAGCCTGGGGTAAAAGAAATTTAGATATAACCAGACAAGTGAAATGTATTCTTTGATATATTTCTTCTTACACCACATAGCAAATGAAAAAAAAACAAAACAAAAAAACAAACAATATTTAAATTATGTACGCATGAAAAGGTAGCTTTAAAAGAAGAAATGTTCCGATGCACAAAAAGAACAAATAATGTCATCGATTTGGTGTCAGTATGAAAAGGTTGACTGGGGATCAGACCTTAGAAAAAAAACAACAAGATTGAACTTCCCATAGAAAAAGCATGAGTGAGTATAGAACAGTGATCTTGAGACATTATCCTTGTACCTGGATACGATTTCAAGAAATGCCCTAAGATGACTTCAAAAAGCTTCCAACATGAACTGCACATTGCCTTCAACGTTTTCTGAGTAAAGATGTGCCCCTGTGCAAAAATTCTACATATTAGGTACAATATTGTACCCAACAACTTAAAAATTCGCTACAAATAACCAGAAATGGTAACCTCATGGAAAGATGTACTTTGAAGCCTAATTTCAGTTTCATTGATGTTATGTTCTAGCCCCGAAAATTCAGCCTTTTTAGTGCAAAGATGTCTATAAATAACCTCTGTCAAGCTCAAATAACAATTGTTTTTAGTAGACTTTTTCTCAGTATACATGCAGAATACTAGGTCAATAAAGCTTGTATTTTTAGTGGAGGAGCAGCACAAACAAAAAAAATGTTTATGTATATGTATATAAAAACACACAAGTCGAACATTTTTATCTGCAAAGTTTCTATTTCAATAGTGCCAAATGATCTGAGTTGAGACCATGTATCGATTATATATATATGTATGGTTTTTAAGTCTTTTTCCATAACAACATTATTAGCGAAAAAGTCCACTATTATCACATTAAAAATAGGTTTTGCTTGATGAAAAATAATCATCGTTTTCTAAGACTAATCTTCGTGATAAGCTCTGAAGAAGTCCAAATTTCGGACGAAACGTTAGTTACTAATAAAAAAATGAATCAACTTCCTGATAGAAAATAGATACAATTTTTGTAAAGATTGCTCTTTTCTGTGAAGTACATTTCATTTTGGTCCTCAGAGGATTAGAATTTAATTCATTATTTTTGATTCCAAGTATCAGGAAAGAAAGCGGTGCACTATTATGGACAGTTTTTTTCTGCTGATACCTGAAATCAGAAATTAAATTCCACTGCTCTAAAGACCAAAATGGAAAAATGAAAAGTGAAGCTAGTTTGACTACCACTGACTAATATATAATGAAGTTACAACCAATTCCCATTAGGGAGATTCTTTTCGCCCAGCCTGTATTATCATGGCAAAGAAAATCAATCCCATTAAACTTTTTTTTTTTTTAATGGAAGATAAAAGGAGAGTGAAAGAGAAAAAAGGACAAAAAGAGATTGGAAAACATAATCGAATGTATGATCAAAGAAGCATTGATTTCATTAATACTTGATCGATCAGCACCGAAATACCTGATGGAGGAAATATGGTCGGGTTAGAGTGAGACTATGCTTAGGATGGAGAGAAGAATTGATTCCAGAGGCAAAGAAGCAGGGGGGAGAAGAAAGGGAAAAAAAGAGTAATTTGAGAAAGGGAGCGGAATATTTTTTTTCATGGTCGAATGAATATTTGGGCAGCATCCCATACAGGGACTTTAAAAAAAAAAATGCAACCGTCTTTTTGACGACTTGTTTTTGAACTATTTTAAATCTAGAAATTCCTTTTTTTTAAGACACAAATCTACAAAAAAAAATATTGATTGAAAAAAGATGCTGAAATAAATTAAACACACATTTAATCTTTACCATAGATGTTGAAAGTGATTTCCTTTAACGTGGATTCAAGTTTGTACAGATTTCATTACGTTGGGGACCGACATGGTTGAAACAACACAAAATAATTGAAGCTCGAATGAGATTAGCGCACAATTCACTCGTTTCTATTGCTAGACGCAGTTGTCTCCAAGTATGATGTGGCTCTGTTATACATATCATAGCATGAAATTTGCGTGTACGTAAATTTTATCTTCTTATTCTCAGCCTCCATTACGAAACACGCTGTGATAATATGTACATATGTTTATATGTGTATGTTTTTACGTAAGTGTGTGCGAACATAAAATCCGTATCTGATTTTAAATATATAGATGCCATTTTGGTCGTTGTGATTGCAATATCGTCTGTTCAGATACAAGCGAAAAAAAAATCAATTGGTTTATGCAATGACACAGCTGACAATAGCTGTTCGCTGCAACAACCTGGACACGTTTGTTACTTAAAACACACCAACTCATTGCGTTGATCATCGCGGCAAACCAATGAACAGACAGGTTGTAGTTAGAAGTGCCTCTTTCAAGATTGTACCTTTCATGTTGAGATAAGTAGTCCCAGTCTAGGTTTGAGTGTGTTTCACCGATTCTATTTCACACGTGAACTAAATGAAATATGCTCCGCAAATGTCTCGGTCCAACATCTCTCAACGGGCTGTGTTCAAAGCTTGAGATTTAGAATATGAAGACTTGCAGCATCCTTGATATTCGCCAGGTATTTCTCATTCATATAATCATCTTTTCAATCATTTTGAACTTCGAACCCGTAATAAAAGATTCAATAATAAGGGAGACACAATTCATGATTTTACTGAATTTATGACTCCTGAACCCAAATAATTCCATACTGATGGTGTATTATCGTCATAGGTTCGTTAGAAAAAGCTTCTTTCACTCAGATGGGACATATTTTGATTAAATATTCACTGGTTTTTATTGTTTATATCATTTTCCATTGTGCTATGCTGAAACGGCATTTCATATGTAACATCGTGAAGAAGAAAAAACTCCATTGAGAATTTAAGGCAAGCAAAAAGAATGGAATTGTCACAGATGTGCAAACGACACTCGAAGAAGGAAATGAAATCCCTAATCTCGCCTGTGCGGTGAAAGAAAATATGTTAGATAATGGATGACACCGAACCAGCAGAATCTTTCCTTATAACTGAGAAAAAAAAATCTTAGAATCTGATAGTGATGATCGTACCCACCATCATCGGAACGTCTGGAACTGACTCAGAGATCTCTGTAAAAACAATGTAAGGATTGAAAGTTTGTGGAAGAATCAAACAGCTAATGTCATTTTTATAAAGAAGAATACAGGGGAGCGATTAGATACGACTCAATATTTTCATTATTTTGCAGTCTCATACCAGTTGCCTGGTGGTTAACGCTCGAGTTTGAGTGAGAGCAAGTCTTCTCAAGTCCCCAGCCCTTCTCATAGGCCACAGTAATACTGTGGTTTACAGTCTCACAGCGGATGCCCAGTAGTCATAATCGAGAAAATCGAAAAGTTTCATAATTTCATAAAGGAGTTCTTCTTCTTCATTGTTATTATCATTATTATTAATATAATAATAATGATAATAGTAATACTAAGAAGAAGAAGAAGAAGAAGAAGAAGAAGAAGAAGAAGAAGAAGAAGAAGAAGAAGAAGGAGAAGAATGATAACAGACATGATAGAGTGGCGACAGTGATACACTGGGTAGTGAGTAAACGAATGGGATTTAACCAAACGGAAAAAGTGGTACCAGTGCAAATTGGGGACAGACGAATAGAATGGAGATCACAAATTACTTAAGGAATTTAACATCCAAACTGACCCCATCCAAGCGGCATAGTGGCAACTGGTGTGAAAATGAAAATGATTATAAAAACCACAACAAGCCTGATTGCTACATTCTTACTTCTATTCCGATTCAGGATTATTACTGGAACCTTTTTTATTGTATTCATAACAAACAAAATTATGTATGTGTATCATAAAGTCTCGTTGATATAAATGTAATTCTTGCTTAGTCGGTAAGAGAAACCTCCACTGAATGATTTGTCGTGATTTCAAATCACGTAAGATGAATGTTCATTTCATAAATGTTCTATCTTTTAGGGTGAAATAACTCTTACAGTGTTTCTAATATATATTATCTTTGATAGGTATGACTTGTTAGCTTGGACCAATTGGGAAGTTGGTTGTCCACTGTTCATTTGGTCGCGGTTGCAAATTATTGGAGAAAAATGTTAAAATCTACGTAACAGTTATTTTTCAACCTAACCTGACAGAAAAACAGTTTATTCCCCTTAAATTTGATGAGGATTGTTGAACACGGGCACTGAAGGGTTATATCCTTTCTTTTTTTATACATGTGCGTATGTTTATGTGTTCCAGCGCTCCTGGCCAAACCATTTTGCGCACTGATTTGAAAATTGGTATCAGTATCCCACTACACCTCTCTTTACATTTAAAAAAAAAAAATGGAAAAAGACACTTTGCTGACCTTTTCGCGGGCATTATTTTAATGAGTTTATTATTAACAACTAGATTCTGGAGAATTTTCAAGCTGTTTTCTAACTCTATTTTGAATGTTTTCCGATGTAAACCGCCAGTGATATCCCACATTCTGACCATACCTATTTTTCGATTGAATTTCCTACGTGACTTCATATTTGGATGCTACACTAGTTAAACTATTTACTGTGATGGCGTGTTCTTGTTGTTATTACTAAAATAGATAAAGAAAACTTGACTTGGAGTTTGACTATTGAGAACTCTCTACGAAGAATTAAACAGGCAAATAAGAACTTCTGGAGATGGATATTCATAAACATAATTGTGCAAAAGATACCTGGAATCAGAGACAAAATCGGCTATCATAACAGTCTGGAATGAATTCATCAATCCCCAATAATATGAAATTAAGAAAAGGCAAAATTAAGAAATGACATCAAATGTAAAGTATTCAGAGAAAAAATTAAAATGATGAACTATATCATGAGACAATATGGCAAACGTCATATATGCAGATGAAAAGTTAAAACGTTAAACGACATTATAAAACGATATGGCAAACGCTGTGTTAGCAGAAAAATAGTTAAAACAGTGAACAATACTATAAAACGATGCAGCAAACGTAATTTTTGCAGAAAAAAGTTAAAAGGGCTAAACATATTATAAAACAATGTGGCAAACGTCACGAATGCACAGAAAAAGTTAAATCGGTAAACGGTTTTATAAGACTGTGTGCCAAACGTCATGAACGCAAAGAAAAACTATCAACAGTAAACCACAATATAAGACAATGTTGCAGATGTTATGTATTCAGAAAAAAATTACAATGGCAAACCACAATATTGGACGATGTTGCAAACTTCAAGTATTCAGGGAAAAAGGTAAAACGGTAAAGACACATTATTAGGCATGTAGGCAGAGAAAAATATAGAACAGTAAACCATTTCGTAAGACGAGAAAATTTTTTAAAAAGTAAACTACATTATAAGACCAACGTCATGTATATAAAGGAAAAGTTAAAATGGCAAACCACATTTAAAGACGATTTGTCAAACGTCGTTTATACAGAGAAAAAGTTAAAACAGCAAACCATATCAAAAGACGATGAGGCAAACGTTATGCATTCGGAGAAAAAGCTAAAATGGTGAACCACATTGAAAGACGATTTTGCGAATGTCATGTATGCAGGAAAAAAAAGTAAAAACGGTGGAACACATTTTAAGACGATCTATCAAATGTCATGTACGCAGAGAAAAGTTGAAACGATAAACCACATTATAAGACGATGGGGCAAACGTCATGAATGCAAAGACAGGGTCAAAAGGGTAAACCACATTCTAAGACGATGTTGCAAACATCTCAATTGAAAAATTAAAAAAAGTAAACCAAATTATAAGACGATGTTGCAAACGTCATGTATGCAAAAATAAAGTTAAAACGGCAAACCACAATGTAAGACGATGTGGTAAACGTCAAGTACGTAGAGTGAAAGTTAAAACAGTAAACCATATTTCAAGATGATATGACAAATGTCATACATGCTGAGGATTAGTCAAAATAGAAAACCATATCTTGAGACTTTGTGGCAAATGTCATGTAAACAAAGGAAAAGTAAAAATGGTAAACCACGTTATCAGACAATGTGGCAAACGTCACTTATGCAGAGAAAAAGTTTAAACGGTAAACCATATTATAAATCGATGAGGCAAACATGATATGTACAGAAAAAATTGAAACGGTAAACCGCAATATAAAACCATGTGGCAAACGTCATGTATACAGACAAATAGTTAAAATGATAAACCATATGATAAGACAACCACGCAAACGAGATGTGTAAAGTGAAAACGATGAACCATATGATAAGACAATGTATTAAATGTCATGCATGAAGGGAAAAAGTTAAAATGGTAACCCATATCATAAGACGATGTAGCAAACATCTTGATTTCCTCCTTCACACGTCTTGCATAGTTCTTAGTGTGAGAGCTAATCTGTCGGTTAGGTTCCATTTTTATAGCTCTGTAGGTGACTATCCGGAAGATGCATTGGTTATATACTTTTCTTTTCAAAACTAATTGGATTTTTTGTTTCTGAATATTGGGTTTTCTCTGTTGAAACTCTGTCAGCTAAGTGTGGTTCTTCTTTCGATTTTTCTTCTTCTGAGGATTTCGTGGAGATTCATTGTCCCAGGTAGTTTAAGTCTATCTTTTTTGCTCTGCCTTTTCGATTTTGATCCTTGTATCTTTGTACTCTGCTTATAATCCCCATGTCGAGACTTTATGTCCCCCAAAGTTCAATCAATAACCAGTGTGAATAAAGAGACAAGAAGTTAGTATTAGACAGTTTAATAAAAGGGTGGGAAGACAGAGCGTTGAAAACGGAAGTTGGTCATCAACTGGTCTACGTAATGCCATTGTAATGAGAGAGTGTAAGAGTACAGAGAATGAAGTTAGGTAGTTTAATAAAAAGGTTGTTAGAGAGGTGGCAGGAAATGTTAAGTAGCTTATGGAGGTAATCAGGAGATTTATCCAATATAAAAATAATCTGTGCTTCTTTAACATTTGAATAAAAAATTGTGTGTCAGTTAAAAGATTCGAAAGGATATGGGGCAGGATGAGAACATACAGGCTAAGCTAGAAGAAAAGCAAGGGGATTAGATAATAGATAATCTTAGTTTTCAACACCCGTGGAATTTCCATGGTACCATTTAGAGATTATGAGAAAAGAGAAAACTAGAAATCCAAAGATTGAATTTGCCCAAACCATTTGGGTGCTGGAATTCTCATGCATACCGAAGAATGTGCTCGAGATTTGAAGAGACTTGCTGTCACTCAATCTCCAGAAGCGACAACAGGGCGTATGTTGCAAACGCATGAAAAATAACTGAAAAGAACTCTAGGAGCAAATACCTCTGCCAACGCTATAGTCACTAAAAACTGAATGGAAACAAATTAATGTATAGCTACAATGCAGAGGAGGTAACTGTAAAAAATACTCCTGGATTCACCCAGAAATCTAACCAATTCTTCCTCACACCATGGCCTACCCTACCAACAAATGATACTGAAATTCCATGAGAACATTCAGAGATATTGTTGTGGACGAAGTGAATGACAGACCAACAGGAACGGTTTGTTACATACACATCTTCCAACTTCGTGGGCAGACATAAGTAATATCAAAATGATGATATTGTACAGTCTTATTAGTAATAGTTACACAGGTAAACTTGCCTGTCATTATTCCCCTATTTTCAGTTACGACAGTCAGCAAAAATATAACTTTTGGCGCCAGCACTACTTCTGTTATGTAATAGAAAGATGAACTGTCGAGGTAAGAAAAACTCTTAACTTTCTGTCGCCCGCAAGCCCGTTTCCAACACGTGTTTTTCGGAACGGGTTTCGATAACACTAACGATGAAGGTGTCATGGCTACTGGCCATTGGGGCAGTAATAGTGAAAACACATTCCTTTCTGCCAAATACTTTCTTATCTATCTATCTATGTATCTCTATCATTCTCTTCATATCTATATATTGATCGATCCATCCTCTGTTTATATTTATTTATCTACTTCGTCCTGTCATTATCTATCTATCTATCTAATTTTTTCTTCCTATCTATCTATCTATCTATCTATCTCGTTATTTTCATATGTATCCATTTACCTATGTATCGATATATCTATCTTCATATTTGTCAATTTATCCATCATCTTTATAAATACACACACACACACACACACACACACACACACACACACACACATATATATATATATATATATATATATATATATATATGCGTGTGTGTTTGTGTGTGTATGTGTGTGTGTGTGCTTGTATGAGTGCATGCGTGAGAGTGTCGTATATGCTTACGTATGCATCGACGTAATCATCTCCAAGCAAATTTGGTGGGTTAACACAAACAAGTAGAGTAAAGTTGATTTCAAAGCAGTTATTACAACATTGAGAACTATACCATTATGCAAATTTCTTCCTGTTTTTTAGGAATAAACCACAGGATATAACAAAATAGATGACATCCTTCTGGTTCTTCTTGTTCTATCATCATCATTATTATTATTGTTGTTGTTGTTATTTTATTATTATTATTATTAATATTATTATTATTATTATTATTATTATTATTATTATTATTATTATTATTATTATTATTATTATTATTATTAATTTCACACCAATTGCCTGGTGGTTACTGCTGAAAGTTGAGTGACAGCGAGTTTCCTCAAGTTTCCAGCACTCTTAACAATTGGCTGGTAGTCACAGCTGGAGACTAAGTGACAACAAGTCTTTCAAGGTCCCCAGCTCTCGTCCCCACTCTCTCGTAGTCCCCAACAGTACTATTGCTTATAGTTGCCCAGTGGTTGTCGTAGAAGACCGAGTGACAGTTAGTCTCCACTTGTCTTCAGCCCTCTGTTCATCTCATCTCTCCCCAACCTATCTTAGTAGTGCTGTGGTACGTACCTCCTTTTATTATCATTATTATCATTATTATTGTTATTATTATTATTATTATTATTATTGTTATTATTATTATCATTATTATTATTATTATTATCATTATTATTATTATTATTTGCAATCCCACACCAGTTGCCTGGTGGTAACTGCTGGAGTTTGAGTGACAGCAAGTCTCCCCAAGTATTCAGCCTTCCTCTCCAAGTACTCATAGGTCACAGTAATACTGCGATTTACAGTTTCACACCGGTTGCCCAGTCGTCATCTCTGAGGGCTGAATGACAATAAGTCTCCTCAGGTCTTCAGCTAACGTCTCCTCTTTCTTTCCCCCAATCATGTCAATGCTACAATTTGAGTTTCTGCTTTCATATCCCTTCCTCTGTTGGGTCACTATTGACAGTTAGTGTTGCAGTCCTTATATTTCTAGCACTCTCCTCAGTATCCGTGTAGTTCCCAGTAGTGCTGTGGACTGTACAGTCTCAATCCTTCCCCTTAATCCCGATCTCCTCCAGTCTCACCCTCAGCGTTTTGGGGACAGTTCCTAGTGCGCCCACTATGACCGGTACTGCCTTGGCTTTCATGTTCCGCATCTTCCTCAATTATTATTATAATTAAGTAGAGGCGTCAAAACTTACATATTTTAAAGGTTGGGTGTGAGGCAAAATTCTGGATCAGTGGTTGGTATTAGTTTTATCTCCTCTATGTGCTTATTGGGGTTTCTACACCGTTGCATTTTTTTCGCCGTCGTGTAAGCATGGAAAAATCATTTTACAAACAATGTTTCGATTCATGAAAAAAAAAAAAAGAAATTAAAGTTTTGTTTATAAAATGTAGTATTTCATATGAGAAAAAAAAACTTACCGAAATGGAACCAGCAGTCAGTATTTCACGTACATGCTAACACCCTTTCTTAGTCAAAACACACGAGGTAATAGTTTTGAGTATCAACTTTAAAGCCATCATGGTATCCTTATCAGATTCTTAACTTCAAGTAGTATCAACACTCAGAATAGCTTTCAAACAAATACATTAAATGCAAATACAGTCAATGCACTTAAACATTGTTTAGGAAATGACTTCTATATTCCATCGTTCTACACCACACACAGCCGCTGCAGAGTGAGACGAATGCCAATAAAGTACTTAGATAGGTCTACAATTAGCCTTGCTCGAAATGACCTTAACTAATGGTTAGTTACTAGCAATTACTTCCGCTGTGGAATTATTAGCTTTCCTGCAGAAACCAAAAGATCACTGAGATAAAATGCCAAGTTTATTGTCAGGTTCGCATCTGAAAAAGAGTCAGAAAACATAAATCAAAATATCATTTTTATCAAAAATCATCTTAATAGCATTTTCTGACATCTGGACGGAACAAAAATCTGAAAAACAAGTGAACAGACGATTTCATTCACGCTCCTTCAATTACCTTCCTTTCTGTCGTCTGCTGTATTTGTCACTGATTTCAGCGCTTTTCTTTCCTGTTATAATACGCTGGCTCGTTGTCACGTCGACTGTTGTTATTATTATTATCATTATTATTTGGAATCTCACACCAGTTGCCTGGTGGTAACCGCTGGAGTTTGAGTGACAGCAAGTCTCCTCAGGTCTCCAGCCCTCCTCTCCTACTACTCATAGGTCGCAGTAATTCTACGATTTACAGTTTCACACCGGTTGCCCAGTGGTTATCGCTGAAGGCTGAGTGACCATATGTCTCCTCAGGTCTTCAGCTAACGTCTCCTCTCTCTTTCGCATATCATGACAGAGCTACGATTCGTTGCAGTCCTTATGTCTCTAGCACCTTCCTCAGTATCCGTGCAGTTCCCAGTAGTGCTGTGGTCTGTACGGTCTCTATCCTCCCCCTAATCCCGATCTCCTCCAGTCTCTCCCTCAGCGTTTTGGGGACAGTTCCTAGTGCTCCCACTATGACCGGTACTACCCTGGTTTTCATGTTCCACATTTTCCTTAACTCCCTTGCTAGGTCCTGGTATTTTTCCCTTTTTTCACCCTCCTTCTTTTTTACTCTATGGTCTGCAGGTACAGCAACGTCTAGTATTTGGCAGGCCTTCCTTTTTTTTGTCTACTATTACTAAGTCCGGCCTTCTTGCCTGGATGAGGTGGTCAGTTTGGATGTCAAAGTCCCACAGTAGTTTGTGGTTGTCATTCTCCAAAACTGCCTCTGGCTTGTGCTGATACCACTTTTCCCCATGGTTGAATCCCATTTGTTTACTTAGTTCCCAGTGTATCATCGTTGCTACTCTATCGTGTCTATGCTTATACTCCTCCTGGGCAAGTTGGCTACATTCACTAGTTATGTGGTTTGCTGTCTCATCTCTTTCACCGCACATGCGGCATTTGCTGTTTGTCTGTGTTCTGTCGATTTTTGCTTTTATGTAGTTTGTCCTTATGCTTTTGTTTTGGGCTGCCATGATGAGCGATTCTGTTTCTCTCTTAAGGTTTCCCTTTCGTAACCACGTCCATGATTTCTCGTCTGCTATATCTTTTATCTGTCTTTTAAACTCGCCGTACAATTTTTTCCCTTCCCACTTTTCTAGTTTGCTGTACTGTTCCATTGTTTTCTACTTTATTGTTTGTTGCACTATCCCTCGCGCTCTTTATGATTTCTTCACTATTTGTTTGCACATATCTATCTAGGACTACTTTAGCTCTCTGGACACAATCTTCTATGCTGATGAGCCCCCTACCACCTTCTTTTCTCTTAACGTATAGTCTATCTGTATCATCCCTAGGGTGTAATGCTTTATGCATCGTCATAAGTTTCCTTGTTCGCCTATCCATTGATTGGAGCTCTTCCTTTGTCCATCCTAGGAATGGTCCTGTATACCTAACTACTGACACAGCCCAGGTGTTCATTTTATTATTATTATTATTATTATTATTGGCAATCTCACACCGTGGTTACCGCTGGAGTTTGAGTGACAGCAAGTCTCCTCAAGTCTCCAGCCCTTCTCCCCTAGTTCTCATAGGTCACAGTAATACTGCAGTTTACAGTTTCACACCGGTTGCCCAGTGGTCATAGCTGAAGGTTGAGTGACAATAAGTCTCCTCGGGTCTTCAGCCAACATCTCTTCTCTCTTTAGCCTATCATGCCAGTGCTGTGGTTTACGTTTCCGCTTTCATTTCCCTTCCTCTGTTAGGTCAATTAGTGTTGCAGTCCTTATATTTCTAGCACTTTCCTCAATATCCGCACTGTTCCTTGTAGTGCTGTGGTCTGTACAGTCTCAATCCTTCCCTTTTTCCTGATCTACTCCAGTCTCGCCCTCAGTGTCTTTATGACAGTTCCTAGTGCGCCCACTATGACTGGCACTACCCTACTTTCATGATCCACATCTTCTTCAGTTCTCTCGATTATTATTATTCATTATTATTATTGTTATTATTATTATTAGTCAAAGTAATACTAACGGTAGTAGCAATCGTAGTATCCCTACTGTTAATTCCTTCCTTGTAGCCTTTTGCCTGACGAAGCTTAGTCTGGTGAATACATTCATCCAAGCATACATATACAAACCTGTCTGGTGTGGATCAGACCATTTGATATTAACGAAAAAATAGCTCACCTAGGACAATGACGCCTCCAGTCCCCACCCCCGAAGAGTTCCCCATATGCCCTCTAACTCTTGCCAAAGAACCTCTTTCACATTTTGTCCTTAATCTTGTACAAGGTCTGAAATCATTTTTAAAAAAGCCAGAAATCTCAGGGAGACAAATCTAAAGGGAACTGACACACCCCGATGATGGGATGTTTTGCCTCCAGCAATTCCTGTACAAAAAGTGTGGAATCCCTTGCTCGGTCATTGTGGATGTGACGGCCAAGCAGTACGTGAGCTCACTCAATGGCGTCTCAAAGCCGACTGAATTAAAACTTATGCTAAACTGGTCCGTTAATTTGTGTCAAGCAGTATTCATGCGGTTTTTGTTTCTTTTTCTTGAAATTCAGACTCTTTTTAGTGATCAGTGTCCAGCAAAAGGCAAGAAAAGTAAACCATTCTTTGATCACCCTTTTTACCATTTTTTTTCAATTGATCATTCCCAACACAGCATGCTGCCAAAAGTCGGTTTCTATTGACTAACAGAACCTATTATTATTATTATCATTATTATTATTATTATTATTTTCACCTCCTCGACTGGTATCTGCTAGGTATCCCTTTCGTAGCAAGTTTACTTCATTCAAACTTTTATCAGTGATTATTGCCCAACTAAAACGTTGATTCACGCATGCACAGAAATATTCTCCTCTGATCACTTTTCAAATTACTTAAGGTTGCGTAACAGGTTCACAAGTTATTCAAAATGATTTAATACTTTCTGAGCAGTCCTCATAAATGGACAAATCGTATCTTAATGCGTTCATCATATTAAAAACCGTCAACCAAAACCGTCAACATTAGGTTTCTCCAGTTTTAAGCTGTTCTGACTGGCTGCCTGGCCGTATGTTATTTTTACAGAGGAAACTGTTCGGCAAATATCGCGCTAACGAATAAGATTACAGTTACCACAGCGTAGAGAAGATGGAAACTGAGGCGATCCTGTCAACGTTAATGGGTTAAAATGTTTTGAGGAATTCTATTAGAAACAGTCAACTGAAACTGTCCATGGAACAACATGGGTTTTTTGAAGGTTTTCAAGTTGGTCTGGCTGGCTGTGTATGTATTTATGTATGTATCACGCGTAAAGGTTGCAACAAGTAGCTAGAGGGATAAACATTCAAATATTCACACCCAATTAAGTCTGGGAAAACATTTTTATTTTTGCTTTTTTTAAAAATCCCTCACTCAAATTATTCTTTTTCTCAAAGGGAGGGTCAATTCGTAATTAAAGTTCATGCTACATTGGTCCCTCAGTTTGTGTCAGGCACCATGCACGTTTTTATTTTCTATTTCATTTTTTTTTCAATTTAGACGTTTTTCAACGATCAGTGTCCAACAAAAGGAAGAGAAGTAACCCATCTTTTGATCATCCCTTTTCCAAATTTTTCAATTAAACATCCCCAACACGGTATGCTGCCAAATGTCAGTTTCTATTGAGTGACTATCAGGACTTCTTCTTCTTCTTCTTCTTCTTCTTCTTCTTCTTCTTCTTCTTCTTCTTCTTATTATTATTATTATTATTATTATTATTATTATTATTATATAAATAGTGTAAAGTTGATTTCAAAGCAGTCATCACAACATTGAGAACTATACCATTATGCAAATTTCCTCCTGTTTTTTAGGATAAACCACAGGACATAACAGAATGGATGACATCCTTCTAGTCATTCTTGTTCTTCTATTATTATTATTATTATTATTATTATTATTATTATTATCATTATTATTATTATTATTATTATTATCATTATTATTATTATTATTATTATTATTTCCACTTTCACCTTTCACAACAGAGGCACCTGCTAGGTTTTCTTGTTGTAGTTAGTTTACTCCATCCAGACTTTTCCTGGTGATCACTGCTCAACAAAAGGCAAGAGAAGTAAATCATACATTGATCACGTCTTTTTTTCCCCAATTTTTAATTGATCACCACCAACATTGCATGCCGCCAAACAACATTGGTCGAAAATAGGTTTCTATTGAGTGACTAATCATATTTTTCTTCTTTTTCTTTTTTTTCTTTCTTCACAATCAAACGAAACCATAAAACCATTGAATCTCTTGAACAATTCTTCCGTTGAACTTTCTGAAAGCAAGGAGCTAAAATATCACAAAGAATGAAAGTGTACTATTTACGCCTAAAATACCGGATCTTTTATTGTCTCAATCTTTTTACTGAGTTCGATACATTCCGGGGCCCTGGGGTGATACCCAGCCGCACCGTAAACAAGATATTTTCTTTATTGCAACCTGATATATATATATATATATATATATACATATATATATATATATATATATATATACGAAACTCATTAAGCTAGGTCTCTATAGATCGACAAATATAACAGGACAGAGCGCCGCCCATGAAGCAGATCTAACCCGCCTCTCATAGACGAAGACTTCGGTAAAAAGAAGAAGGCGTTTCGCCTGGGTCATTAGAGTGCCTAGAAAAATACGTTCGGAGCCTGCAGTCCTTGGACCCCACCTCCAATATTTCACATTATGAGTGCATTTACTTCAAAATATCAGAAAAAAAAATCATTTCACTCTACAGAACACATGGCAGTCTTCAACTCAAAGACATAGGATAGAAACCAAAATTGTATAAAAGTTATACGTCGGTAGCTTCATGCACCGAATCCTCTATTAAAAACACACTTACATGTTAAATTCCGTATGATAATTTTATCAGAGAATAAAGGTACGTATGATACATGATTCAGCATGTATTTGAGTTTTTAATTATAAAGTTGGAGCAAGAATCTATTGATGTATTATTTGGCATATGATACACGGGATTGTTTAATATCTGTTGTAGAAAAAGTCATCTATCAAAATATATAATAGTTTTTGAGAATAAATATGAAAATTGTACTGCAATAGTTCGACTTCATCGCTATCATAGAGATACAAACAGATAAAGGTTGTGTAAGGAGAGAGACAAGACGATAAAACTTTACCAAATATTTACAATAATTATTGAAAACACCTTTCAAAGAATTGACAGGGATAATATTCAAACAATCTACAATTTGATGACATCATTGCTCTTACATTAGAAGCATCATATAAGTTCGAATCGTTTTATTCACTTAATTCAATGAAATGAATTAAATTCCTCGAAAAAAAATTCTAATCCGTTATCCTGGTTGCCGTAATAACTTTGATTATACAGGGTGACGCAAAATATCCTAAGCATTTATTTCTGTTGTCGATGAGCCCATCAACTGGGAGTTACGAACAGAGAAATATAGGAACAAGCAGAAATATAGTCTGTAAACTTAGCATGGGAAGATCCTTTATATGACCGATATGAATTTCCGGCACTCACAACTGAACCTTCTTTTGAGCTATTTTCATTTTAGTCCCTTAATTATTTTCATGATATCTTTAAGCTTATCAAGTATTTTATTAGTTGAAATACCGTGAGTGATTAATATCGAATTTTCACGATTTTGAAGTGATTGGAATGGGGAGGTTATTTTAAGGGTCTGATTTTGACTGGCACTTGTAAATGAATTCTAGTAATTCAGTGAAAAGAACGTTCATGCGTTAACCGAGACATCCCTCAGTCACTGAGGGCCGTGAGTTTTATTCTCATCTAGGACATTCTTTATTCCGATCCGCGTGGTTAATCCATTTACTATCTGGTAGAGGGGACCCAGTCTGAGTTAGGTTGTAATAAAAGGCAACAATAATCAAGATGAAGCTTGAAAGTAGCAAAGAACTGATGATAATCATCACCGAAGCATATTTGTTATTGGTCCTGAAATCTCGTGGCCCTTGCAACTGCACTGTTTGCTCTGCCTTGAATACAGCTCTGCTCGTGTTGGACTCAGCTAAACTTAGTAAATATTCCCACAACAACCCAAGCGTGTAAACGACTCCAGAACTGACGTATGCTCGTTAAGTACGCGCACATGCGAGCGAGTGCATGCAGTCGATTTGGCTATTCATGGTGTCGTCGTAAACAACATTCGATGCAATTAGCCACTGGCAACACTTCGTACCAAAGACAAGTGTCCCCCCAGTAACGAATTGGCTACGGATTTTTTTTAGTCCATATATATATATATATATATATATATGTATGTTGAATGTTCATATTTAAGTGCTGATCACTGTTATTTCAACGTGTTAAGTCTAACTATTTCTAATCTATTTTAAGATCCAAGTTCGTGTAATAATTTTTTTTCAATTTTTTCATTTTTATTAGTAAGTCAATTTCTATTTTTGATTATATATCTTTATTTATGGGTTCCATCAGCTATATATGTATGTGTGTGTATATGTGTGTGTGTGCATGTGTGTGTGTGTGTGTGTGTGTGTTTGGATAGACTAATGATCCCATAAACTAGTGATGGGGGAAAAATTATTTCACTCATTGAATGTTTCATTTTTTCAACATAGTCCTCTTCCTTTTGAAAACACTTTGGTGGTGAAAATTAACCACATGAATCAAATCTTATATAATACTGTGTCGGTCAACGAACTTATACATGAGCCCTCTGACATATCGTAGCCCTATTCTGTCAGTAACTCTTACATTATTTCGAGGCCACTCTTAGTCTCATTTTCCAAATATCAAATACCCAGTGCACTGACTGACGAACGTAACAACCTGAAAAAAATTGAATGTTTTACCATCACCATCATCAGCAGCTGCAGCCTTTCAGCGTTCGTCATTCGACGTGGCCCTTCCTCGAGATTCGTCAGACCTTTCTATTATGGACGTTGCAAAGCTGGTACTTCTTAAAACCTTTGTAGTTCATCTCTCCATATTATTTGGGGCTGGCTAGAGTTTTCCAGATGATTTTCTGGGGATCTACGTCGTGAGTCGTGATGTCCAGTGGTTGTCTGACATTCTTTTCAACCCCATTGCCACATAAGTTTTTAAATGCATTATTTGACAACTCCGACTCCGATTTATCTTTAATATCCTGTGTTCTCTTGTGATATCTTTGTATGGTGTTGAACATGAATATCTCCTATGCACGTTGTATGGTTTTCAGTTCGAAGTTCAATATTTTGGATAGGTCCTATGTTTTAGCTCCATAGGAGGATAAATTAGTTCCATAGCCTTCATTCTAGGTCTAATTGAATGTTCTTGTTCTCGAAGGTTGAGTTTGCTCTACAGAAAGCTTGCCAACCTACGTGATTCTTGGCTTGATTTCCTCTTCTTTTGAGGATTTCATGGAGATTCTTTATCCAAGATAGACGTTGTGATCTACTTTCTTCAGCTGTACGTTTCCGATTAACGTCCACTAATGGATAAAAAAAAATCTATCTTGAGTGCTCTCCTAATTCTACGAAGAAACTTCATAAATATTGAATCATTAGAAAAATAAGGAAAGAGTTCTGGTTAGTCTCTAAATAGTAACCTTTATTAGAAGTGATCATTGAAAGAAATTGGAATTCCCAAAAGAGCTTGAATGCTGCCAGAAACAATCTTAGGAATCAATTTAGCATAAATTTGCATCGCACATTGAAGTCCCTCTAAAACTCTATTCACGGAAGGATTTTTAAAAACACCAACAAGCTTTTTCATAGACGTAATAATAATAATAATAATAATAATAATAATAATAGTAATATCGTGTCGTATCTAGTAGTTCCCCTGTATTCTTTCAGATAAAAATGACATTAGCTGTTCGATTCTTTCACAAACTTTCAATCCTCAATAATAATAATAATAATAATAATAATAATAATAATAAGAAGAATAACAATAGTAATAATGATATATATATATATATATATATATATATATATATATATATATATATATATATAACTTATTTATAAATAAAACGCCATAGTAGTGCAGTGTTGAACTGAATGTTATTTGGAAATCCTTTGGAGCAAAATATATTTCATCTGAATGTATTCAGTGATGTTGATGCTGTAGTAATGTTGACACTGTATGAAATAACGATAGGAAATAGGGTGGAATATTGTTCCCCACTTTGGTCACTATCAAAAATCACTGGCATCAAGCCTTTAAAGATATGCATAGGCACTTTATCAGCAGAATCAGTGGCCACACCGATTTGTCTTAATAGGAAAGACTTTGTAAACTGAACCTCATGTCCTTCCAGAGGAGCAGAAGACATTGCCTAATTATAATGATGTTTAAGATATTCCCGAAACTTGTATTCATCAATCTCATTTGATTGGTACCACTATTCTTACTCTTGTCCAGGGTGCGACGGAAAAAAAAAGAAGCCTAATCCAAAAATGATGAATTGTTCTTAGTGGTTGGACCATCAATTTGGGTCTGTATTCCCGCTGAGACTATCGGATAAGAAAATTAATGAGCTTCAAGACTTGTCTGGGAAAATTCCTTGAGCAGTTCCCAGATAACCCACTGACACCTGTATATAACAACAGCATATTTGAGTTTGGTATATGGGGCAGGGTTGACGTTGAGGAGTCCATTTTCACCATCTCAAAGATATGAGATTTGAGTGTATCTATCTATATATTATAGTGTCATCCACAAATAGTTGTTACATCTCTTCAGTGTGGCTATAGACTTTCCATTATCACGTTGCAGAATTGAAACCTTCACTTCAGACCTGAAGGTCGATATCCTACCTCTGGACTACGGAACTGGGCGGTCAGTAAGGCTGAATTTGAGTGATATATTTATCTACATAGAAATTCCTAATCCACCAGAGTGCTCTATTCCTATGGAAGAGCATTAAAAAAGGACTCTAACTGATGGGTGCGTATTTT
>OY735216.1:44473793-44493793 GCA_963457665.1 Thysanoteuthis rhombus | reverse complement strand
CTTCGAGAACCAACTTAATGAAAGATATCGGAAAGACAAATTTCAACCATAAACGTTCGCATTAAAGTAGTCCAAGCCTGTCTGCCTCGCTGGGCAAGATTCACTACCTCCGAAGGCGAAAAAAATTATATATATATATATATATATATATATATATATATATATATTTATTTCTACACTTGAATATATCAATGTATAATATCACATATGCTGATGGCCAAATAACGTTGGATTCAATGGTTATTATGCAATTAACACAATTAAGCAATGTCAGGCCAGGTACTTAAATGGCTCACCGCTTGAGATGCTGTAAATGAGAATCTTGAAGTGTATAGCGTCACTTCGGGTGTTTGTCGCTTCAAATCTATTTCACATATCGTAAGAAAAGATAACATGATAATCCTGTGATATAAGAAGCTCAGAACAAGGGCGGCTGATGCCATGGCCAGCGTAAGGTGCTTTAGGTAGCTAGAAATATAAAATGTTACATTGCATGATCAAGAATTAAAATTATGCGAATGAAGATTGTTCCATTGGCTCATGGGTGAATTTCTGGGATGTAGGACGTTTCGGTCAGAGATATTCGGGCCTTGCCTTTATGGCCAGAAGGTTTAGGTCACAGACGTTTCGATCGCAGATATTTTGACCACGGACGGTTCGGCGTAATTTTATTTTCATAGGCCAAAATGGCTATCATAATTAATGTGTTTACTTCTGGTTTTTCTTTGATGAATTCTCTTATCTTTAAAATTCATTCACCATCAAGTGTGCACGGGTATGACATTTTTATACTCGCACGTCCACGGCCGAAACACCAAGGCCAAATTGTCCGCGGCCAAAATGTCCGCGGCCAAAATGTCCGCGGCCAAAATGTCCGCGGCCAAAATGTCCGCTTACTGAACTTCTGTATGCGTTCTTCAATTTCCGTCAACAGCGTGTATATGCACACATAATAAAATCGAAATATCATTTTATTCCTGAGCCTAAGAATGGTGCAATTCTTGCCACATGTCAGAGCTAAGTACATATTCATCATATCCTTGAAAACTACTGGTGCTTCTGAAAAGTTAGAATAAGTACAAAATACGCTGCCTGTTATTGTAAGTAAAGTCAGCAAGGACTACTATATCGATTGCTATTGAAGTCGTGGCTTGAACCATATCTCTATCTACCTATCTATCTTTCTATCTATCTCAGTGTTCCCAACACTCTATCTGTGAATTTATCTAGGATTATTGTTAATAACGGTTAATATTGATTAATTAAGACTTTTGCAATATATCGGATACTTGTTGCACTTATTACAATATATATATATATATATATATATATATATATATATATATATATATGCATATATATATATATATATATATATATATATATATATACATATATATATATATATATATATATATATATATATATATATATATATATATATATATATATATATATCACATCCATCTATCTATCAATCTATAAATCTATCTATCTATACATACATACATACATACATAGGTATACACTACATATATATATATATATATATATATATATATATATTTCTATACATATGTACAGAAATATATCTATTCATGTACATGCAAACACACGCACATACCAACATGCACACACACACACGCGCACACACACACACACACACACACACACACATATATATATATATATATATATATATATATATATATATATATATATATATATATATATATATATATATATATATATATATGTATTGGATTTTTGTGTTTTCCCAGTGAGTATTTTGTGGATATTAGAGAAGTAATTGTCTTTTTGTTCCCAATGTCGACAAATGGAGCTAGTTTTTGATAATCTTCTAGAAATTGTTTTGGATATATATATATATATATATATATATATATATATATATATATATATATATATATATATATATATATATATATATATATATATATATATGCATGTATGTATGTATGTATGTATACATGTATGTATGTACTCGCTTACCACAAAAACTACTTGATAGAAATCAATTAAATTTTCTGTGGGTACAGAAAAGTTTTTTTTTTAGCATATTACTTTTTAACCCACCACCCTGAATATATTTTTATTTTTCCTCAATTCTTTTTCTCTCAATTCAACCATTGGAGATTAAAAAGTGACATTAGACTTTGTCCTCAATTCAGAAAGAAGCAAAAGCATTTTTAAAATATTTCATACCCCAATCTTTATTGGCTGTTCATAGCTACCTTGTATAGTGGCATTTTGATCGGTCTATGTATTGATGTTGTTTTTGAACAATCCTCATAAACTAAAAATTTGGGAATCTAAGTTTACGTTGATCACATGGAGGTACCTTTTATTTTCCACTTTTAGGGTGCAAAATCAATGAGAAACATTTCATTTTTCACCTTCAAGGGTCAAAATCTTGGGAAAATTTATTTTTCTCTCTTTTTTTAGGAGTCTAAATCGCAGAGGGAGATTTTTCTCTTTCTTTTATATTTTTTTCTCCGACGGATGGATTTTTCCCCCTCTTAGGGGTCAAAATGAAGGGGTAATCTTTGTTCTTACTTCAGATAGATTTCCTTTCACTTTTAGAAGTTGAAATCGAGAGGTACTTTTTGGGTTTCCTTTTTAGGGTAAAAATTGGGGGAAGATTTTTTTCCACTTTCAAGGGTTCAAATGAGGAAGTAATTTTTTTCTCATTTTCAGGGGCCAAAAGGCAAGAGAATCTTTCTCAATTTTAAAGTTCAAAATGAAGGGAAATTATTTTCAACTTTAAGGAGTTATAGTGGAAGGTAAAGGTTTCTTCTTCGGTTCCAGGAATCGAAAGCAAGGGGAAGTTCTAGATTCAAAATCGGGGAGGGTGGGATTTTGTTTCTTATTGTTGATAAAATCAGAAAAGATTTTTTCTGCCTTTAAGGGTCTGAATTGATGGTCATTTTTCTCCTTTTAGGGTTCAATGTTGAGGGAGAATTTTCTCTTTGCTTTTTGGGGTCAAAATTGACGGAATACTTTTTTTTCTACTTTAGGGGTTGAAATCATAAGGCTTTTTTAGAAAAAATCTTTTAGATGTAGGAATCAGGGAGAGGAAGTTTGTTTTTTTACTTTTAGAAGTCAAAATCGGGTGTAGGATTTTTTTTCATTTCTAAGGATTAAAATCAAGGGGAAACCTTTACTTTCAGCGGTCAAAGTTGAATGGAAAGATTCTTTTGTCCACTTTTAAGGGTCAAACTTAAAGGGAATTGTTTTCTACTTCAAGGGTTGAAAATGAGAGACACGATTTTTTACAACTTTTAAAACTTGCTTATCGTTCTGTGTTCCTTGTTGTGGGCGGGGGGAATAGTTATTTTTTGTAGCATTTTGGGGCACGTTCCACGATTTGGTCCCTATCCGTTGTAAGGTCTCCATTTACCTCCAGTACACCAGATACTTGCCTCCTTCCTGTGCTGAGAGACGCTTTAATAGACTTGTAGCCCTAAATATTCGATCTACCACTCTCAATACCTCTAGTGTACGTGTAAACAATTACAAATGTGGTACTGAAACGGAATATATTTGAAGTTAAAACAACTCTACTGAACAATCAGCTTTTCAGGTATACGACTTCATACGTAGGGGGTAACGATTCGTCCCTTGGACACTTATCCCCCCCCCATATCCTCCATCGCTCCCAACCCCCTACACCTATCTTAACTTTCAAGTGCCCACCTGGAGTCTCCAAGTGAACCCAACAGGGAGGTAGATTCCACTTCGGTAAATTCTGATTTAGACGATATTGAAAGATAATCCGATGTAAAGATGTGATATACTCCAGAAGATACTGATACCCATTTATATATTTCCTGAAAAGATAATCATATAGAAACTTCAAATAATATCGTGAAAGGCCAGAAAATGCATCGACCAAATCATATTCATAACCAGGAAAATGGAAAAAAATATCTTATTCGTCTTTATCTTATTAGATGAAGTTATCATACTATCTATCTTCATCTTGATTTTCTTTACTTACTTTTTATCGTCTCTTGACTCAAGTCGTTGATGTACGGTACTGAGATAAGATACAGTAGAAGAAAAAAGCAGCTGAGAAAATAAAATGAAGTTAAATAGTAATATTATAATAAATTAATAATGAATCTCGTCAGAGTAATTTATCGACTAAATTGGAATGCGGATGTTTAAATTGCATTCAATAAGCTTGCAGAAAACGGCATTTGATTTTGTTTTTGTCTTTCAACTCAGCTAGAATTTCAAAATTGCCTCTGGCTAATACTACATTCGGCATATTTTCACGATATCTATTGCGAAAGTTCGATACCCGAGGCGAATGGCGTCTAAAAAGAAGCACTGCCGCGACCTGAAGTCAAATGCCGCGTCAGCAGCCTGAAGTATGTCCTACTGCCTGGAGCAGTGGTTCTCAGAGTGTGTGCCGTGAAGCAATAGTGTGCCGCAAGTATCTTCCAAGTGCACAGCGTGAATTTTTTTTTTTTTCTAAAAACGCAATCTAGTATTTCAAGCCTTGAATGTGTCCAGTACGGATATTATGTCTATCCTGCTTCCGTCTGAGAACTGCCAGTATAGTGGCTTGAACACGAGAGTTTCCGAGATCTCAACCTTTCCAGCGACTGACAAAAGGGGAAGAGATAATGTGTTGGTATATCAGTGTACTGATTGAAAGTTTTGTTCATTGACTAACAAAGTGTTTCTGCCCAATTCATTTCATTTTTACTGTTGGTATGCCATTTGAGCCGAAGACAGTGAGTGCTAATAGTATATATTTTAAAAGACTTTAACATCCCTTTTTTTAAAAACTTTTTTTATTTGTGTGTGTCAGTGTGTTTGTTAATGTACTTGTATGTTTTGTGCTCTTGGCCATACTGTTTTGTCTACTGACTTGAAAACTGTCATTCATTCCCCACTTTGACTCCTTCTTCTCTTTTCCGGAAAAATAGCTTTTCCGACTTTTTTAATGCACAAGTTAGATGGATCTATTCATAACATTCAGATTCTCCAGAATCTAGATGTTTCTAGATGTTCTTTTACTCTATTTTACCATTTTTAGAACCATTTCGCTAACAAGCAGACTTCAGAAATGGCTATTCGATGACAGACCACCTACAAACATTGAACCATCCAATCAAAAAGATATCAGAATAAAACAAACCACTTTCTTTTGTTTAGTAGACTATAGAAAAGCTTTTGACTCAATCGAAAACACGACTGTCTTCAACTCAATGCGAGAAATAGATAAAAATAAAAATTGCAAAAAAAGTAATTGAGAATATATACGAAAATGGAACTGCAATAATTAAACTTCATGCAGATACTAACAGGTTGAAGATTAGAAGGGAGTGAAGCCAGGGGAGACAATGTTACGTGAACTCTTCTAGTCGCGCCTTGAAAACACCTTTTGAAAAATAGACTGGGAAAACTTTGGAGAAAGCCTAAACGGGAAATATCTCTGTTATTTAAGGTACTGTGACGATAATGCATTAATAGCCAAAAATGTGGAGGATTTATCAAACATGTCAATTGAACTAAATAGGGAAAGCAAAATATATAATCTGAAAAACGAAACAAAAAGAAACGTAATGTTCAATGATAAAGTCCCTAAAAAAGACCTTAACAATAGACGGAGAGCCTTGGGAGTTGAGGGGATGCAAGCGACGAAGCTAGAGGAAGACCACGGGAAAGAAAATAAAACAGCGCACTACATTGGCAGGAAAGCATTAGGTATGCATCATCATCATCATCATCAGTCTTTTAGCGTCCGTCGTTGGACATAGACCTTCCCCAGGATTTGCCACACTTCTCTATCATGGGCGTCGCAGAGCCGGTACTTTCTGAAGGTATGTATAGAGACATACATAAAAACAAAATTGCCAATCTGCCTAGAGCGTGATGTATGATATTTGTGCAAGATACCAGCAAGGACGCACAGATGCAAAACCCAGAACCCTTATGAAAAGAAAAAAAAAACAAACTCGTAAACAAAGATTTGCTCAAGGTGGAATGTTAGGAATGACTATCAACGATGGAAAAAAATCAACATTGATACGGGAGAGATCCAATGTGAGGAACATCGAGATAAGTTTGCTAGTAAGACGGGGCAGAGAATATCACTATCACATACGTCGTGGGGGTGATTGCAAAGGCCTTTGTCCAGTAGTTGACTTACAACGGCCCATGATACGCATATATATATATATATATATATATATATATATATATATATATATATATATATATATATATATATATGATTCATGTGGTATAGATCAGGTTAGCAATATAGCATGATGTGTAATGGGTATGTAATGGATTTATTTCATAGAGTACTCGTTACATTCAACTTTATACTACCGAAGTCAAGTTGTTTTAGTGTAGAGCTGGAAATATATAAGATGTGGATTCGCAACACTAACTAGTCCATATTTCTGTCTTCTCTGGGCCTCAACAAATTTGCCTGATGAGGCCCTGTGAGGGCAGAAACATGAACTAGTTTGTGTGACGAATCCACATCTTATATATATATATATATACATACATATATATATATATATATATATATATACATATATATATATATATATATATATATATATATATATATATATATATATATATATATATCATTATGTTTTTAGCAATTTGTAAGAAAACAAAAAACAAAACAAAAAACACCTTTTTCATGATGTGTTATTTGATCACGGTGCTCAATATTCATTAAAGCAAATAGGTCTATTTATACATAAAAGGGATCTATATCCTTGTAAATTTCAATATATATGTATATATATATATATATATATATATATATATATATATATATATATTCGAGAAAGCCTTACAGCTTTAAACATTGAATACATTAAAAAACTGTTTCAAAAACGTTTTTGTGTCACTTTAGTCACTTATTTTCAAATATCAAAGTTTATGTAATCTATGTCATTTTTCGGCGTTTCTTTTCAGTTTGTCACACATACTTTGGTATTATGATACTGCGTGTAAATTTCTCCATGTGAGCATCATCATTAGTTTACAACGTAACGGTTTCGGGGATTTGAAACAAAACACTTATATTAACATGGCACCCAAGCAGTGTTGTTCAAACACTACTTCCCTTTCTGCTATGATTTTTTATATCGCTTATGCCATAATTTTTTATAGGGTATTATCATGATGTACTACACATCATTTACTTTTTTTAAAACACAAGGCTTACTTACATAGATTATACCAAAAAACGTATTTGACGATGATCAATAAGTAAAACAACAGACATGACTCGTTGTTCGTGTTGCATCTATTGACTGTTCACCCGAGTGAATATAGAAATTGCAGTGTCGGTTTTAATCTCAGACTTCATGCAAACCAACTTATGATATCATATCTAGAATACTCATTATACAGAAAAACTTTTTCGAGGGATTTGACCATTTTTTAAAGACTTTAAACTGAATTTTTCCACTTTGTATACCATTTCACTTCTATCAATGTGTTTTTTTAAGTTTATATTTCCAAGTAAATTGATCCACATTCCCATACCGTGATTTAAACTCACGACTATGTACATGATTACAAAAAAAACGCTTTGTCTGAGAATAGTTTTGATAGGAAATTTCGATAAACAAAATAGAGCGGTTGAATGTTTGAATTTAATTATTTTCATTGGGTCAGAACAAGAAGTACTCAATATATTGATCACATAATATCGAGCAGTACATATGAACATCATACTATTAACTTTATCTTCTCTAAGTGATAAAATTTAACCTTGAGAATTAGAGAATTACGTCATGAGAATGACAAAATCTCATTTTTTTTTAAACTGACTTGAAAACGTTGAATAATTCAAGATTAATTTTGTCATTTCTCGTGACGATTTCGTTTCGTGATTCTATTCATGAACAAGATCCAAGTAATAAAATGTATTTTGGTTAATTTTAGATAATGCGTTCTATCTGTAACTTTAAACGCTGAAGTAATTTGATTAAAATAAAAAAATAATCTATCACTCATATATACATATATATATATATATATATATATATATATATATATATATATATATATATATATATATATATATATATATATATATATATATATATATATATAAACGTTGCGTTGGAAAAAATGAGTAGAGCGTGAATAGATGAGATGAGAAAGTTGAAATGTTGGAAGCAGTTATTTTATTATTTTATTTGAGCCTTTGCATTACCGGTGACTATTTAGCACAATGGTAAGACCATCGCTTCTTGAGGTGGTGGGTTCGATTCCTGCAACAGACTCAATTTCTTACATTGTTTATCCAATTTATGCTATGTATGGTTAAGTGATATATTAACCGTGTAACGATGAGAAATCATTCCAAATAAATGTTTCTATGTAATATAAAGCAATACATAATATATATACATATATGTTCTGTACTTTTACCCCGTTCCCTCTTCATCTTGACTCATACACTGACACACGTATAAAACTATGGATGCAAATATGCTTTCTTGTTATTCTCTTTATCTTTCCATTTTTATTCTCTTTTACCCTCTCTTCACTTTTCCCTCCTCTCTGCCTTTTGTCAAACTCCTCTACAGATTCTGGACTTGACATTGTTTTTCATCATTATCAAGAAAAAAAAAACAAGAATCCCCCTAAATGTGGGGGATGTAAATCGACTCGCAAACATTCCCTTACAAATTCGAACCAACGACCTAGTGTTTACAACTAGGGGACGGGGGCTGTCTTACTGATGGAGCTATGTTGAGATTGATCACTCAAAGATATAACGCAGAACCGAGGCTAGCAGAATATGAGATAACCAAACGAACTGGTCAGGTTCATAAGTCAGTCTTGTTTTCTTCTTCTTTCCAAAAAATCTTTTATTCCTCTCTTCTTTTTTTCCCTTCTTTCTTCCTTCTTTCTCGATTTTTGTCGCTCTTTTTCACATTGTCTTAATTGTTCCTTCACCAATATTTTAAAAAACAGTCAAGATCAACATAGGTTCGTTACTGAAGAATCAAAAGTTTACTCCTAATGTTTGAAAAAAACACCTTTTCTAAAATCCCAACCAGAATAGGTTTTTAGCAGGGGGTCTAATTCAAAACGTAAAGTTCAAGCTAAATTTGCTTCTTATTTTCTGTAGGGCAGCATTCAGCTTGTTTTTTTAAAAAAAATCAGATTTGTTAAAGATCACTGCCCAATAAACGGCGAGAGGGGACTGTTCGTTGATCAGGCCTTTTTCAAATTTTCGAATTGAGCAAACCCAACACGGTCTGCTGCCAAAAGATTTTAGTTTCCGTTAAGCAACTAACCAGACCTGTTTTTCTTACTTCTGATCTTTCATCTAGGGATCACGTTTTAAACTATTTTGACTTTTGTTTCTTTTTTATTTTTTTCTTCCATATTTCCCTCTGCCCCAAGGAAAAAAAAACACAAAAATCAAAATCAAAACAGGTCTGGTTAGTCACTCATAACTATCAGTCACGCAAACAACGTCTTCTATGTGGGGGCTAAGTCAATCAGAAAAAAATGAAGAAAAAGAATGATCAATGAATATGTTACATTTTCTGCCTTTTGTTAGGCAGTGATCACTAAAAAAAGCGAATCTAAAAAAAAAAATAGCAGACCCAAATTAAGGGATCAATTTAGCAAATTTACATTGCAAACTGAACCCTTTCAAGAAATGATTCACGCGTTGGGGAATTTTGATAAAAATAAACAAACAAAAAGCGTTTCGAGACATAGTTGGTAATTGCTAAAATTTGCAGCCCTTTATTTCCATTGGTGCAGCGTGTAAGCCTTGTGATACAAGCATATGTACCTACATACATACACTGGAAAATGTTATGTAGACCAACTTAGGGGAAATTGCTCAGCTTTGTTACACGTAAATTTATAAGTTTTTCTCAAGGAAGTATTTATCATATTCAGTTAGAGATTTACTTCGAGACAAACTAATGAATTTTGGATAATAGATCCAAGTAATTTTTCAAATTGTCCGAAAGAAACGCTTCTGTTCACTGTAGCCAGCCAGACCAACCTGAAAACCAAAATAAACTTATGTTGACAGTTCTGGTTGACAGTTTCTAATTGATAAACGAAAAAAAAGAAAGAAAGGAAAAATGTCGGAGTAAAAGGCTGGGGGAAATCAAAATGACTGAAAAATACTCAGAAACATTTTGTCAATCAATTAATTGTGTCTTTTGTACAAGGGAATATATACGTGAAGAGATGAGCGAGAAAAACGAAGATAAAGCCATTGCTTTCATCCAAGGTAACTCAGTCACGAGTAAATGAGAAATATATAATGAAGACTAATTATCTATTTACTTATCTATTTAGTTATTCACTTCTTCAGGAGAAAATGAAATAGTATTAATAAAGACTACAATTCCATCTATCGATCTATCTATCTATCTACCTACGTCTGATCATATCGATCAATTTTTATCTATCCATTTTCAGATAATATCTCAGTCCTTTTTTTCTCTTTTTCCCCTCTCTGTTAATTTGTTTATATATATATATATATATATATATATATATATATATATATATATATATATATATGTATGTATGTATATATATATATATATATATATATATGGGTGTGTGTATATATATATATATATATATATATATATATATATATATAAATATATATATATATATATATATATATATATATATATATATATATATATATATATATATATATATATATATATATAGTAATCATATCATTCAACCAAACCTTGTTAAGAATAAGAGCCAAACTCTGTCTATCTCGGGTTGTTTTTGGCTAATTTTCCTAGTTTGCGTACAAAACTTTTTTTAACATCATTGAATTTGTTTAAAAACTTTCCAAAGAAAATGACCAACGATGTTCCAAAGATCTTGAACCACCAACTTTGAGACGTTTTTGAAAAAATATCCAGTGATGTTTGTAAATGGTATCTTGGTCATTCTTTGATTGATATATATATATATATATATATATATATATATATATATATATATATATATATATATATATATATATATATATATATATATATATATATATATATAACTGTTGTGCCATCCACAGATAACTGTTTCATAACATTACAACTCTTCGGTGTGGCTAAAGACAATCTATCCCACCCAGAAACTCGAGGCAGAATTGAAACTTTCGCATCAGAACCCTGGGGGCAGGTATCTGACCGCTGGGCCACGGAACTGGACGGGCAAGGCTGAATTTAAGCGATATATTCATTTAGCTTCTTGAATTGCCCGCCCATCAGAGTGCTTTATTCCTATTGAATATATATATATATATATATATATATATATATGTATGTATGTATGTGTGTGTGTGTGTGTGTGTATATCTATATGTGTGTGCATATGTAGAGGGAGTGAGAGTATGTTATATTCGTCTCAGTTTTTCTATTTCTGCCTTTCTTCGTTTCTATTCATTCTTCGTTATTTGTAAACACATAACTGTTTGCAATTTTATTCACTTCTTGATATCTTGCTCATTTTTTTAATACATTCTTTATCGTTCAACCATCAAAATACAGGCCCTCACACACACACACACAAATTCACGCGCACAAAAACATGTCGAGAAATGTGTGTACGTGATCCAAGTATGAAGGCTCAATCTAAAGCACGAGTAATGAATGCATCTCCCCCCCCCCCAGAACGTGGCACACTCGTAAGAAACAGCAGGGCCTGATATACACGCATACAGAAATGGTCTCACGCAATCATGAAGCTCTGTATAAACCAGTTGTTTTCAAACTGTGTGTCGCTGCTAACCACTGATCCACGCTGAGGCGCCCCTGATCGGATATGCTAGGAAGTTGAAAGCCCTTCGAACTCGGAATTCCCTGTAAATAGCAGGGAGTTATGATTCCAACGGACTTGTTTACACCGTTATGCATAATTACTCCGAGTTTTATTGTCGCTTTTTAACGTATGGGGGAGGGTTACTTTTAGGCGTTTCTTCGTAATCTATTCGCAACGCTTAATCCTATTTGTTCATCAAAAATAAAGCCAATCGGAATTTTTTTTCATAATTTTATTCACGACAAACGGAGCTCTTTTAGTTACGGTGTCTTTTCAACCTCGATATCAAAGTGATCTTGTCACGTCAAACAAATCAATTTGAAAAAAAAAAAATAACCGTTTTGAATTAACTGTGATTACCTCCCTTTGAGATTCACGCTGGATGAAAAGTGCTTTTTGATATTTTTCACAGAGACAAACAAGGCAATTTGCCAATTTTTGCACTTGCAGGTCTGATCCGGTAGCAGAATCAGTGACAGCTTTACCATTAGGCTGAGGCGCCTTAAGCCCGAAGAATGATAATAAAGAGGAGACCAGGAGAAAAATGGATTGAGTTTATAAAAATGACTCAACTGATATTATACGTGGGCATTTAGGATGATGTTCCAGTACTTTTGCATAAATATTATACGTACATTAAATTACCGTATATTTTAGCGGATAAGGCGACCTTCAGACAAGATCCCAATTTCAGTCTGAGGTTCATGGTTTTAGCCCAATGTTCGGTCACTGTTTCTGCGACATGCATATAAGACGGCCCCATTATCGACATGTTTGGGGGATGCTTCAAGTGCCGCCTTATCTGCAGAAATATCCGGTATATATATATATATATATATATATATATATATATATATATATATATATATATATATATATATATATATATATATATATATTAGGAAATGGATTCCCTACACGGATTAGTTCACGTTTCTGCCCTCTCCGGGTCTCATCAGGTGAATCTCTGAAACAGCTTTACTTCAATAGCAAAAAGTTGCATGTATCGAGCACTCTATGTAATAAATCCTTTACATATCAGAAGTGGCTTTATATTATCAGTATATCCTTATATTATTTTATACTGCTAGCAGTATATATATATATATATATATACACACACACACACACACACATATATATATATATATATATATATATATATATATATATATATAGTACAAATATATACTAGTGAATGTGGCTAAATGTCACTTTATTTTACTTTCAAATATTTTGATGCTGGCTTGTTAAATTTACTTTACTAGCCCCTAGTTAGAACTCATCGAGAATATACATCCCCAGTATTGAGTTCTATATTGAAAATGGTGGTAGAATAGGTAAAAAAGGTGCAGAGGTGAGAAACTCACCTTGAATCAGAATTAGCTTCCATAACATATGTAGAAATGTTCCAATACCTCAATTTACCTTCACTACAACACTGCCGCTTTCCTACTGATCATATGCCAATCTACAAACTTCCATGCAATAAGTTTACTCTTCACACTAATACCTGCAGTAAAAGCTGCTAGCTAAATAAATACTCTGCTCATACCTTCCCTTAGTCAATAGATAAGGGGACCTAATCATAAATACCAATTACATCAGCATTAAGGCATCTGCCACAAATACATTACCTAAAGAAGTATTACTATCTTGGAATACCTACATTCTAACACAGTTGATGTCACGGCAGTGGAGTCACTTATGTAATGACCTCTCTATGACATCAAAATATATCCTTCACTAACACAAGCTTTGCAGTTTTAGAGTGATGCCCACTAAGCTGTGAAGAAGAGTCAAACATTAGCTCTAAGCCAGAAATGGCCTCTACTAACGATAAGTTTCAAACGATGATTAAATATAAGTTGACTATGGATTGGATAGGGGGTGAAAAATTAGGGAGAGCACCTCTAAAGCTTGGCGCCCGGGTGGTAGATAATCCCTCACAGAATGCAGGTACGATCGAGTTACTGAGTAAGAATGTCAAGGATCGTACATACATTTCCTATTACTGTGGCCTTGTGCCCGATTAGGAAAATCTCGGCCAATATCAGTGGATGTATTTCAGTGAGTAATTTTTAGTCTTGTAAGCAATTAACGGCATCACCTGCCTTTTCGGATATTCGTTTCACACCACCTTTCTGTTTTTCCGACAAGAGACGAAAAACGAAAATGGCGTTCATCATTTGTTTTGCGGTAAATAATTGTACCGCGTACTATCCCAACTCCTAATGACTCAACCTAGAATACCATCATCATAATCATCTTTGAGTCTGGTAACGCTCAAAAATTACTGATATAGATTAATGGTAGTTGCCTCTTCGCTTCACGATATTTTACCCTTGTTCTCTGTAATACAAGAGAATGGCACATCCAATATAACACTTCGGAAATATTGTCTGTGTAAACTGTTAAATCCAAGTTGTTGGGCAGTACTTGTTCAAAAAGGGCACATTCGGAAGCGGGGGAAATATATGGTGTGTTGAGAAGCCTACTATGATTATGTTGAAAAATAATTTTCAGTCTCTACGAAACATCGGCTCTGAAGGATTCCGGTCACTTCTTTTCAGCGTTGCGAATTTAGATATCTTATATCTAAATTCAGATTTGTAATTTTATATAAAATGGTCTATAATCTGTAATTTTTGTTTATTTGTAACAAGAATCAGGGAAAGAAAAACTCAAACTCAACACGGCACAGCATTGTTTGTCGACGAATATATCTAGCCAGTCAACTTCGTAGAATGGCCTGTTGTCGAGTATCGCTTTGCATTAGATATCTAGAGAACCGCTGATTGGAGCAACTTCAAAATCGACACCGCTATATCTTTTGTGCTGACTATTATACATGACAAGTATCAACTTTGCACAATGTCCACTTGTCGAACAATTATAGAAATTGTCCAATTATTGTTATGTTACGAATATTTACAATGTTTTTTTTTTTTTGTACAACCCACGATTTGGTGAGGGGAAAATAGGATCCAGGAAGCTAAATTCCGCAACAATCTAAATAGGGAACGGAATTCTGGTATTTACACGGACTTAAAGACCGACCCATGGCCATAGGGTTAGATTAATTTCAAGTATAATGTATACTTCGACCTAAATACATTGAGATTCTGATTGAATCACAATAAGCCAAACCCATTTACTGCAATAGGAGCAGCTATGTTCCTGCATTCTAAATTCGGCAGTAGCATTGAATATACTGGGTAGCATAAAATAAATTGAACAGTTCTTTTTTCTCTTTAATCAATGGACCCTTCCATTTGAAGTTATAGACAGTGAAGCATAAAGATAAGTAAAAAAAGTCGGCAGTAACTTCAAGTGAAAGTAACTTTTTGACGGAGGGAAATTTCCGCCATTTGCAGTTGAGCCACAGAACTGCAGGGATTGCAGATAGTGGGTTAAGTACCAACAAAAATAATATCAAGATGTGATTACCTTTAAAAAATGTAACAATAACATCATCTTCACCAATCTGTTATCGTCCGTCTGCGGTCATAAACCATCCTCAGGATTCGTCACACTCTTCTATCGTGGCAGAGCCAATTTTTTCTAAACCTGTCCTGTTCGTCTCATCATTTTATATTCTGCCTGTCTCGGTTCTTCATTTGATCTCTGGGGATCCATGTTGCGAGTCGTAATGCGCATCAGTTGTCTGACATTCATGCAACATGACCAGCCCATTGCCATTTGAGTTTCTTAATGATTTTTTTAATGTCTTGGACCTTTTTCCCCCTGACATACTATGATGTCTTTTGGTCTCTCTGTGTGATGCTGAGCATGATTCTATTCTGTGCGCATTGCATGATCTTCAGTCTACGGGTCAGGTTTTTGATTAGTCCTCATGTTTCAGCTCCGTAGGCGATTGTCAAATTATTCCTATGGTCGAACCAAAGTTAAACTAGTGGCCATTCAGAGACTGTATACCCCTGCCAACGCTATGGTCACTAAAAAACTGAATTATGATCAGTTCATATATGCAAGGTGTACCTATAAAAATTTCCAAAATTCAACCACGTTTCCCGTGGCACTGATCAACCTAAAACAATATGCCAGTGAAATTCATTTCGCAGATATCATGGGGCCAAAATATTAGCAAACAGACGGACATTCTAATAGAGAGACATGAGTGAATAAATATGAATAGTAGCACATGATATGTGCCCAACGGGCCATTTCTTTCTTAGTTAATATTTTTGTTATTTTCAAAGCTACAATGCTCAGGTGTTGTTTTTTTTTAGAAATTCATTTTGGAGCTTAAAAACTTTTCGAATCATGATTCAGTGTTCAGGCTCTAAAATAAAACCAAAACCGAGCATTGCAGCTCTGAAAATAACGAAAATATCAACTTTCCAAAAATGGTTAGTTGGGCACTTATCATGCATAGCCAGTCATATATGATGGAACCCAAGTTAAATAAGTTATAAACCAAAGTTATTGTCAGAATGCCGGAAGCAGTCACGCTTGGCTGCAAGATCAAAAAGCAGATCTTTTGCCTCGAAGCCAACTCAACTATTCAAGAAACTGACTTTAATACAGGGATATTAAAAAAAAACTTTTGTTCAAAACTTTATTCAAAGCGTGAGGACCTTTATTCCACACACACACATGCATACACATGCACACACACACACACACACACACACACACACACATATATATATATATATATATATATATATATGTATGTATATATATATATATATATACTGACGGGAAATAAAATTGCAACACCCTGGAGGATGCTGCCGATTTTGACCTAGGTACAGAAAGTGCATGCTAGATGTTCTGATGGATTTTTCAAAGTTTTTGACCATCTTGTGACACAGTAACACTCACACCAGTGCATTGTCTGTGTCTGGGCTTTAGAGTACAGACCAGTGTTAATGCACAAGGAGGATGTACGTTGTATCAATATGGAAACTGAACACCCTTGAACATACCCTTGATCTGCACGTATTGGTCTGAATATTTGATAATTTACTATAATCCACATACGTAATATAGTTTTAGTTTTACGATTAATCTTGAGTAAATTGAAATATATTCAGGATGCTGCAATTTTATTTTCCATCAGTACATTTTTTTCAAGACATTATTCCTAGTCATAATCACCATCGATTTTTCAGTTCGGGTTGACTTCGAAAGTTACGTCGTGTCGGTTTTGATTCTCTGGCGGCGAATGATAAGCATTATTCAAAGTTTTAATCAGAAGATTTCAAATCAATACGCACGAGTTTCAATTGTATTTATTTTAGTAAATGAAGTACTGTAGATTATCATTTAATTTTTGTTACCTTTATTTTTACCGTTGTTGCTTTGTCTCTGACAATAAATAAAAGGGAGGTAATTAGTAGCCAAAATGAATTATGATGTTTTGTAATACTTTATCTCCTTAAATAAATACAGGTAGCACTGGATTGGACGGAACTCCCAATTAATAAACAAAAAAAAACATGGCAGAAAGGATATCATTGATAAAGAGTGAGTTTATGGGTTTAATTCGGACTGACACTCGCCACTAAGATCCTGTAGTAAGAATGGTTGTGCGTTAAGCGAGCCATTCTCCGTTATAGAGGGTCATGAGTGCGATTCACTCATCTAACTGATTCCTTATTCTGAACAGCTCTGCTAATTCATTTACTCTCTGCTTAAGAGTATCCAGCCTGATTTTAGTTGCGATAAAAAGCAAAAACTATTAGTCTGAAAGTGAATAGTAGCAAACATGATTGGTAATGATGATACGTACAATTTAAACCTTACTAATTCCGCAAGCTTGCTACCAAACGGGAGCCAGGGTAATTTTCTGAACGAGTGAAAATAATGACAAAAAGATCTTGACTTAATGGTACCGATATAATATTCTATTCTTTTTTAAAAAATATCAATGTAAGAAATTTAAACGGATCCAACTGTACTTTATTGCAAAGAAAGGTAAGCAAAATTTGTAGGCATATTTGTATGAATAAAATATATCCTCTAATTACAAAAATAGAGATATAATCACTTGAAAAAAAATTCTCCAACATTTGAATTGGATACTTCTTTTAAATCATTTCTGTCCTTCATCAAACAGGTATTGAAAATTTATCAAAATCAATCAATTGATTGTTATAGTAGATTTTAAAAAAACGTTTTTTTTCCCAAATTTTTCTCGAAAATTCTTAAAATCAGTTTTTTTCTAATTCAGAAATAAACACACTTGTATGATGATTGATTTTATCTTCGTAATCTTTACGCCATTAATAAGAAGATGAATTAGAAAAATACATCGTATGAAACTGGATCTGTTTATCACTGTATGCCCCCTTGATCACAGCTCAACGAAATTCGGCTCAAATGTTCAACGGACAGGTTTAAGAAAGAAAAAAAGTTGAGATGAATTTTTCAAAGTGTTTTAGAGGGTGCTTCTACCTACGATGTAACTATAATGCTAAACTGAACCAATTACTTTCAGTTGTAAATATATATATATATATATATATATATATATATATATATATATATATATATATATGTGTGTGTGTGTGTGTGTGTGTGTGTCTCTCTCTCTCACTCTCTCTCCCCTCTCCCTCTTTCTTTCTCTCTCTTTCTCTCTCACTCTCTCTCTCTCTCTCTCTCTCTCTCTCTCTCTCTATATATATATATATATATATATATATGCGTATTCAATTCATTCATACTAATATATCATGTATATATCATATACAGCAATTGGCTCACTTTGTCAGTATTAAACATTCGCACAGCCAAACCAAATTTGGCAAGGTTACCCAATTAACCATGGAGAAGGTTTCAAAGTTAAGAAAAGCATTGAGAAAATATTTCAAAGGGTTTTAGGGAGGGGTTCTATTTACAATGTAACTTTAATGCTAATCTGAACATCTACTCTTCGCCCTCTCTTTCTATTTTCTCTCCCTCCCCTCTCTCAATCTCTCTCTCTCTATATATATATATATATGTATATATATATATATATTAATCTGACATCCATAGACAGCTGTTTCATTGTATTACAACTCTTCAGTGTGGCTATATCCCATCCAGTACCACGAGGTAGGATCAAAAACTTCGCTTCAGAACCGAAGGCTGGCATCCTATCTCTTCCCCCCATGGAACAGGACAATCAGTTTGGTTAAATTTAAGCGATATATTTATTCACACACTTATTCTCCATCCACCAGAGTGCTCTATTCCTATGTTGGGAGAGCGTTGCATAAGCTTACAATGAATGGGTTACATCACTTAATGAGTGCTCGACTCTGATATATATATATATATATATATATATATATATATATATATATATATATATATATATATATTTGCTTGAAACCAACCGACTATTTATGCACACTCTATAGTCCTAGAAATATTTTTGAAAAGTTCTTACTATCCCTTTGCAAAAGAAATCCCGTTCGACTGAGCGTACACAAATAATTTTGATACTATTAGTTCGTTCTGACAAAAAACAACAATGATTTCTGCGATGATAAACTTTCATGGGCTGTTCGGGGGCTGATGTGCAGATTTCCCATAGATGTTTTCTGTTTACACTTTGATAACCACCAGATTAAGATCACTGTCTTCAACCATCGCAAGTGCCGGACTTGTGAATACGCGATAAGAGTAGATTCAACCGGTAACTTTACACAAGTGATAAGTACTTCGAGAAAACAAAGATGGTAACAGCCGGGTTAAACTCCACTACGACTTTTACTTCCGTAAAACTGTAAGTTTGGCTCAGTCGATGAAGGGGTCACCAGCCGATCACATCGTTCAAAGCAAAGAAGTAGACAAAGAGTGAAAAGTTTTCTCCCAGCAAATATCGTTCTCAACTCCTGCCTTTGACATGAACAAGGGTTTATCAAAAGAAGTTACGCTCATTTGAAAGTGAAAAAATAATATCAGACGATATATCAACAAATCTACAGTATGAAACGTGGTTTTAAGTGAATTTCTACCGAAAGGACTTCACCATATTATGTTCGACCAATGTATTTATTATTCATAACTCAATTAAGTGCATTCACAAGGCAAGAGATTTGGCTGAAAAGTAAATAACCATTGAAGGAAATGAATATTTTTCCTCGTTACACTACGGACTTGTTGGTGTGCCTCTATATATAAGAGACGAT
>OY735216.1:44438793-44468793 GCA_963457665.1 Thysanoteuthis rhombus | reverse complement strand
AGCAAGAACAACCCTCATCAAAATGCAGGATGTAAACTGATGTGTGTGATCTACCTTTCTGGTGATTTGAACCAAC
The DNA here is from genome assembly GCA_963457665.1 of Thysanoteuthis rhombus. Classification (NCBI taxonomy): domain Eukaryota; kingdom Metazoa; phylum Mollusca; class Cephalopoda; order Oegopsida; family Thysanoteuthidae; genus Thysanoteuthis; species Thysanoteuthis major. Next base: position 44,468,717 of record OY735216.1, on the reverse strand, counting down.
GACCAACTTGTTGCGAGAAAGCTGTTTTACTGATAAAGATAAATCAACAAGTCTTAGATATTGACGAACATTTGTGTTGGAATGGATGATGTTGGAGTGGAGTTTTACCCTGCAGCCGCCTTGTTAGTAATATTTTTGTGTATCCGATTGAAAAACACAATGGTCATTCAAGGCTATCGAAACAGCTTGTGTTTTGAATACTTTTTTTTTTATTATAGGAGTATATACCAAGTTGATCTATCTCTGTTTTTCGATACTGACTTTCATAGTTTGCTAACAGATGTTTGATTAAGGGAAAAGGTGTTTTTGTTTGCTAAGTCACATATACAATAAAGTTGGTGCATTATATTAAATGAGGCGCCCCATAGACTAGATTAATCATAATACAGTAGACTCCCACTATTTCAGTACTTTCGAGGATCTAGGATTGTCGTTAAAACAAATTTCCTGATAAAATTGGTTGATTTTATAAATTGAGAACTACGTAATGTGCACGTGAAAGAATTATGCTGGGCCTCACATGGAGAGACCAAAAGACAGCACAGCACGTCTGAGAAAAAATGAGAGTCAGGGACATCATAGAATCCATTAAACATCTCAAATGGCAGTGGGCTAGCCATGTTGCAAGAATGGCGGACAACTGATGGACATCATGACTCAAGACATGGATTCCTCGAGATCATATGCGCAACCGAGGCCTGCAGAATACTAGATGGAGAGACGAGCTAGACAAATTCAGAAAGTACTGGTTCCGCAACGCCCATGATAGAGAAGTGTGGCGAATCCTAGGGAATGTTCAGAAAAAATGACTTTTCATCATCCGATCACCTTCTAATGTTCCACATGCATACTGATTACAGGCGAGTTTGCAAATAATATAAATCAACTAAAAAGTAATTGTGCTAGCCTTATACACGATGGTAGGTATTTAATTGTTTGTTGAGCATATAAGTAAATTATTAGAAAAAAATTCCTTTAAATTACTGTTCAGTTTTCGTTGTCACTTTAGACGGCTTTATTATAATTGTTTACTAATTCTAGTTTTGGTAATGATGTACTGAAGTCAGTAGCCCGAGTTTCATCACTGCAAGAGTTTGGTGAACTTCTGAAAGTGTACGAAAACTGACGTGAACTCTTTCTTTGCCTTGAGCAATGTCCAGATGGTTTTTTGTTTTTTTTTTTTCGTTGAGAAATGCTAAATGAATATTTCGTTTCAATTTCGAAAGAGTTTAATTTGAAATATTTGAAATATTAATTCGGCCTTTTGGGATATTATCGTTACTCCGATTTTTTTAATTAAAAATATTAATCAATTGCTAATTTTTTTTCTCCCCGAACAAATTTGCTTCGTTCACCATGCTGAGATGTTAGTGGAATTCTCCAACCCAAACTGCTGTCAAAACTGCCAGCATAGGTTCTTTCTAGTTTGTAAGCTGTTCCGACTGGCTTGATATATATATATATATATATATATATATATATATATATATATATATATATATATATATGTATATATATATATATATATATATATATATATATATATATATATATATATATATATAACGCGTACAACCTGCAACAATGGGGCTAGAGGGCTGAAATTTTCAACATTCCCATTGTATCCAGGAAATACGTTTTTTGCTCACACCCAAAAGAGATTTTTTAGCGGGATTCCACTCTGCTATGTAGATATATATGTTTATACATACATTCGTTTATGGGTTCAAAGCGAAGGGAATTATGGGTAAGTGAATAGATTGCTTAATTTGATATGTTATGCGTAGGGTAGGGGTAGAATATCTGTCTCTGCAGTACTAGTTTGTATCATCTATCTATCATTATATATATATATATATATATATATATATATATGAGAGGTGTTTGTCTATGAGAAAAAAAACTATTAAGGAATCAAAAATGACGGGTTAATTTTTCATGGTTTCAAGAGTTCGAAAGTGTAGGGAAATTTATCCCCCTTGTAAAAGGTCAAAGGTGACAGGGGGGCTTTTCACCTATCAAGGATCAAAAGATAACAGGGGTCCTCCCCCTTGTATAGTTAAAAAATGACGTTTTCCAGCTTAACAGTTCTACTAAATGGTCAGCATTACAGGAAAGCCCCCTTCTTAAAAAAATCAAAAGTGAAATTTCCCCCCTTCTTTTAGGGTTTAAAACTAGAACTGAATTTTTCTTCGCCTTTAAAGGGAAGAAGTGAAAATAAACCTTACTTTCCCCAGGAAGGGAAGGGGGTGTTCCTTAAAAAATAAGGTGTCAAAAGTGAAGATCAGATGGTGTTAGCAAATATATAGAGTTTCAGATCGGTAGGGTTCTATTATCAATGTAATTATAATGCCAAAGTGAAACCTCACTCAACTACCCGTCTATTATGCATACGTTCTTATTCTATGTTTATAAATGAATTCTTAGGAGGTCCAAAGTAGTTGGAACCCCACACACCACACACACTTCAAGGGTCAGAAGTGAACAGAGTTCTTTCCTTGACAGGGGTCTTTTTTTTTACCCACGTCGAGGGGTTTTGGTGGTAGCATGAGTAAACATACTATTTCTGTTTTGGGCTATCATCTTTTATCAGACTTTTCAATATCGGTTGTGGGACATAGATTTTCCCAATGGGTATGTAAGACATGGGGTGAAATAGCTTGTCAATGTCGGGTGGAAGAGATGGATTCATGCTCTTCCCAAGGTATTAGTTCAAAGAGAACGCAAACTGTCTCTTGCCGATCCCATTCTCTGCCCCGGTAACTGCTCGGCCACTTGGCACTTTCTTAACACCGAAAAAACAGCGTTATCTTTGTTCAAGCAGTTCGTCAATTGTACACTTTTAGGGGATGCAACTACACAGTTCCTGGAGGAGGTACTTGGCAAAAAGAGTGTCAAAGTTGAGATTAGGGTCAAGAGGTGCCGAAATCCTGCTTCTCTCCTCTGACAAAAAGCTCAATGTCTTGCATTACCGAAGGGTGTGAATAGACGATAAGGACTAGATTGTTGTGCGAGGTGGATAAGATCTCCCAACCAACAGTGAAGTTTCTGTTCCGGGCTGTCTTGAAGACATCAACACTGAAAATTCCTTATCCTATAACCCAGACGTTAGCCCATTGTACACTTTTAGGGCCGCAACGATGCAGTTCCTATAGAAGAAGGCCTATTTCTGTCTCCATTGAAAATAGGGTGACACTGAAGTGACCCCCTACCGGGCACAAACCTGGCTGAAGTGTATGGAGATCCAGGGATGTTTAGTCAACCGAAACCCCTCACCGAGCTGGTGTAGCCCAGAGGAAAGCGGAGCATAATACATTTAGCGTCAGTTTTGCAACAGTGAATATTGGGAGGACGTCAAAGTTGACATCAAGCCAACCGCAATAAGGGTACTCCTTGAGTTGTCATTCTCCTAAACCGGTTACCTCATGAGATTGTGACTGGAGGGATGGATCCATACTCTTTCCAATGGCATTAGTTCGGGGTGAACAATCTTTAGACTATGCTCACCTATTCTGCTGTCCACGACGTTAACGGTTACGCCACACGCACGTCCCTGCTTCCCGGAGAAGTTCCTTGCCAAATAGTGTTGAAGCAGATTAGGGTCAAAGGTGTCGAAATCTTGCTTCTCTCCGCCGACGAGATGTTCAATGGCCTGCCTTACTGGGAGGTGTGAATAGGCGATAAGGACCGGGGTCGTGTGAGACGGATAAAATGACGGGGGTGCGAATTCGAGGTTATTATCTATCCAGTTGAGAAGAAGGTGTTGAATGTTGGGATAAGAGAATGGAGAGAATGAAGGCGTTGGAGTCGAAGGAGAGAATCTATCTACAGTATACTCCCGTTATTGCAGCACACACACGAGAATTTGTTGGTTGCTGTTATTACGAGTTTTCCGTTATAACGGAAGGGTTTTATTGAAAACGTACAAATAATGAAAAATAAAACATTAAGTACAGAAACAAAACTGGCCCTTCTAAAGATGATTACTGCAACTTCCGTGATATATATATATATATATATATATATATATATACTTATATATATATATATATATATATATACTTATATATATATATATATATACTTATATATATATATATACTTATATATATATATACATATATATATATGCGCGCGCGCACGTGTGTGTGTGTGTGTGTGTAACTCAGATTAGACGAAAGAAATGAAATGAACAATTGAAGAGCATCTCTACGTTGAACAAGTTACCCTATCGGTGGCAGGTTAAGTTCTTGCTGCAGCTCTATTTTCTTTAATTGTTTATTTACGTTGTCGACCTTGAGTGATGTATTAATTTTAAATCATTTTTAATAAATGTCTATGTAATAAAATGCAATTAATGATTCATTCTATTAGATCACATGTATCCATTTCTCAATACACACACGCACACACACGCACACACACACATACACACATGCATATATATATATATATATATATATAGAGAGAGAGAGAGAGAGAGGGAGAGAGAAAGAGAGAGAGAGAGAGCAGGGGAATGTAGAAAGCTTTACAGCTTTGAACATCAAAAAATTTTTTCAAAAGATTTCTCCGTGCGACTTAAGTCACTTTTTTCGCAATATTTATCCATGCAATTCATGTATTTTCTTTGGTATTCTACATATACTTTGTTATTAAGATACAATGTATGAATTCTTTGTTATATATGTATATATATATATATATATATATATATATATATATATATATATATATAATTTGTCATTTTATCTCGGTTGTTAAGAGAGCCACCTAAAAATCACTTGGTCATTATTTGAAATCATGATAGGTAAATACAAATTTTATAAATCGGTTTCAATTTTGTTCAACGTGACAACGTAGACAAACACAAAAGAGTTCACACTCTCAAATATGGCGAGGGTTGTTTTTGATACGGGGCATCTAGTGCAACTTTGACTGGAATTCGACAAAATAACTTTTCACTTTTCCACAATCTAATGCCTCATACACAGATTACATGTCTGCAAATAAAAACAAATGAACCAAAAAATAATTATGCTGTCAAGAATGCGAAAAAAAAGGTGTCGTTAGAATGCATTTGTGATGAAATAGTGCCGTTAGAACGAATAAAGAAAAGAGGGAAGTGAGAGAAAACTCATCTAATGAACAGAAACTGGAGAACGTTGCAAAAGAGAGAGAAACAAGCTGTCAGGTTCTGCTCCACTCCAACTTGTATTCCGACTGAATATAACTACAGCAACTTTTGAATAGTTCATATAATAAGTAAAAAATGTATGAAGCTATTTCACTTTACTAATGTATTTATTTATTATATCTAAAACAATGATTTTTATGTTTAAATTATGTCATTAGTACTTTTGTATCAATATGATAGATTTTCGTGGCCATGAAAGACTTGCCCACTTTGCTTAGTCGGTAAGCCGCTAGCCAACGATTCAGTTGGTCGTGATTTGACTGTAAAAAATGTATGAACGTATTTATTTATCAGAATGAATTAATCATTGCCTATATTCAAAAGAAAATATCGTTTAGTGGAACTTGTCAATTAAGCTCTGTCGTGAAAAACACGACTATCAATTCCCGCTAAGTGGACTTGCATCCTGCCATCATAAAAGCTCGTAGGTATGAAATCATGTTTTCCCCCACCATCCTTGAGACTTGCAGCAATCACTGAGCTGACAGATGCAACAGAAACCAACGTCCATTTTTCATCGGGTCAGTCCTTACCTGCCTTTAGCGAAATAGTGTTTGGTGGAGAAGTGTTTAATATTACTACAACTACATCCTACCAAGTTGATGATATAATGAAAATTGTGGCTATAAAACCCTGATAATTGCAAGGAACATTTAGCTGACGTATGCAACTGAGACCGGGACTTCGTCATTGGTGGTTAATATTCCATTGTGAATTTTCTCATGAGACAGAGGCTCTAATTAAACTAAACTTTTTCTTTATACTAAAATCTTGTGTATGAGTGACCGGAGTATCTTGTTCAAAAGAGACAGGCACCAATTGTAAACTGATTTCAGACTGTTAGGAGTTACCACCGGAGAGTCCAGCGGGGTATTGTGATTTATATATACAATATGAGAAAAAAAAGGTAATAAAACAGAGGTCTGGTTATTCTCTCTAACGAAACCGTCATGCAACCAACGTCTTCGATAGCATACTGTGTAGGAGGCGATCAATTAAAAAAAAAAGGAAAAGGGGTGAACAATTACCAGGTCACTTATCTCGCCTTTCGTTGAGCGGTGATCACAAGAAAAAGTTCAAATTTTTGAAGAAACGCAAATGCTGCAGAATAGAAATTGAGTGATCAATTTAGCAGAAACTTTTATTGCAAATTGAAACCCAACTAGAAAACCTATTAGGGTATTTTTCAAAAGAGCGAGTGGAACACATCTACACGAGTCATTTCAGCTATATGTTTCGAGTGGTTATCTTGTTGAAACGTTCTTTAAGCTCCATTTCTGGCACTGAAAAGAACATGTTATCTTTAAAAATACTCTGATACACCGCTCCATATAAGGTTTCTTCAATCACATGTAATGCCCCTATCATTGGAAGAGAAGCAACCTCAAATACGATACCTCCACCTCCGTGCTTTGCTGTGGGGCTGGTGTTTAAGGGCTTATAGGCACATCCATTTTTTTTCTTTATGTATGACAAGGATTTCCAAGATTTCAATTTTTGATTCATCTGGCCAGAAAATGTTCTTCCGAAAATACTTAGGCATCTCTAAATGGTCATGAGCGAACTTTATCCGAGAATATCGAGGCATTCTTTTCAACAAAGGTGTTTTTAGAAGCATTTGGGAAATTCTTGTGTTGTTACCTTTTAATAGTTCTTTTAGTAACTGATGTACCTGCTGCTCTGAAATCATATTTGATCTCCTTTCAAATTACCATTGGATTTGATTTGACTTTTCGAAGCATTTTTCCAGTTGCTCGTGGATAATTTTCCATGGTGTGCCAGTTCGACGGAGGTTTTTGTGGGGCATAATAATTGATCAAATGGCACTAAGAGTGGTATTTATGATCTTGGCAATAGCCCTGTAGCTCTAAACTTCATCATGTTTCTTTATAACGACATTTTCTGTTTGGCCAAGTCCTCCTTTACTTCAATCATGACTTCCTTGTTCCAAGTAGGGTAAAAATAGTGAATGACGACAACAATGAAATCATACCTTAGTTAAGAATTGATTGAACATACCAGAAGTTTCTATGCAGGTACTGAAATGTTTGGACTTGCATCCCTTCTTGAATAACATTTTATGATGAATCTTTAATCATGCCCGAATACTTTTTTCCACTGTTACTTTCGTTTATATTTTATTCAACGTTGTTTGTTTGGAAATATATATTTTCTTTTTGTATTTGTAAACTGTTTGTATTGTAGATGTGAAGAAAAAATGTGAGCATCAGAAGTGTATCAAATGGATATTTCACAAGTGTCAAAATTCCAGTGGACATTTATTTTGAAAATTGTATCTTAAAATTCTAAAAATTTTGAATTCTTAAATTTCCAAAAAACTTTGAGCTGTCAAATTCTTACAAATTCTCCTGAATTTGTATCCATTTCTTTTTTTTTAAATTTCATTTTTCTATTTATGGATACTTTCGATGCAGATGTTACAGCTTTTAGATGTTAAGCCATTTTTCAACATCCCAAATCGTCAATATTCAGTAAGTGTTTCTAGACCTGAGCTAATTTTTACTAATTTACTCCCGATTGTCAGAAACCAACTGAACAAGAAAAAAATGAACATCAATTTCATATCTTTTTTTATTCATACTTTTTTCCTCATATTCTCCTTCTTTGTTTTCTTCTGGGGTAGTCGTCAATGAGGAATAAACCCTGAGAGTTCAGTCTTTTACTAAAGTTACTAAATTGATTGGCAGATGGACTAAAAGCATTCAACAATGCTCTTCCATTTAGAAAAACGTATAATGTCTGGTTATTTCATATTCAGCATGTTAATTTCCGTAGTTCAGATCCCCGAAAGCCTTAAACTCGTAATAAATAACTTAATATGTGCATCTATATATTTTTCAATGATTCATATATATATATATATATATATATATATATATATATATATATATTTATATATATATATATATATATATATATATATAATGTATATATATATATATATATATATATATATATATATATATATATATATATATATATATATATAAGAATATTTTGTCTCAATTTCTATATATATATATATATATATATATATATATATATATATATATATATATAAAGAACATTTTGTCTCAATTTCTACCAGGTATGTACAAACTGTCCCAAGTTTCCATTGTTCATTTTTCCCCTAGTGCTTTCGACTGCCTTCAATTAAAATAATTATAGAAATATATATATACTCTTGATCTGCACACAGCACGCCAAAGTTAACTCGACAGAATTCGTGTCTTTTTACCGAATTGAGTTTAAGAGAAAACTTGCCGTCAAAATACACACACACACACACACATATATATATGTATATATATATATATATATATGGGGTAGCTCCAGGAAATGAACCTGCGACTAACAGGATAGCAACTTCAGATGCAGCGTTCCACCTATCATTGAGCTGAACTCCCACCAGTAATACGAAGGCAAAAATGGTCGTTTCAATTTTTGTCATTTACAGACTATATCTGCTCTGTTTGTTTCATTCAACGCGACTATTATCTTATTAAGAAATGGATGTTTGTATACATCAGTAATCCGTAAGTAGGATATATACATACATACATACATACATACATATATATATATATATATATATATATATATATATATATATATATATATATATATATATATATATATATATATATATATATTGGTTCTTGTAACGACATTCAACCTAGCGAGAGATCCCAACTGTCCACAGATAGAATGATGGGAAGACATTTGGTTAATTATGATAAGATTATTCGTTTTTTTATCATTTTATTGAATTATTCATTTGCTCATTTGAATTTATATATATTTTAGAAAGTAACTAGTAGATTAAACATTGTTTGGAAGGTTATTATTGAGATTTATGGGCGTAATATTCTTTTTTATTTGTAACGAATCACTGGAATCCCATAGTCCCAATTATTCACCTAACGAATTTCATCTAACAAGGCAATTTGTAGAATGGATTATCCTCTTCGAGAGGGTAATAATTGAAGAATCGTGTGAGCCAATTTTCTACTTGAATTTATGGGGATTTTTTTTGGAAAACTTTTATCAAATTATTCAGAAATTGTATAAAATTTATAATCCAAGGAAAATAAACTAAAATAAACTAGAGATAAACATAAAGTAAAAAAATGAAAAGAGAATTGGAGAATAGACTGCATTTGTTTAAATTTCAAAGAAAGGGGAGATAACTCTGGGGAGGTCGTCCACATACTGAAGAGTGCGTTAGGCACAAAGTGTTGGCATTCAGCAAATATAGATTCCCATATTCCTATATATATATATATATATATATATATATATATATATATATATATATATATAAACATACACACATACATAAATATGAACATATATATATATATATAAATATATATATATATGTATATATATATATACATATATATGTATGTATTGACACTCCACTTTCTTCTTTCTATTAAACTATATATATATAATTTTAGATTGAGAGATATGAAGAAGAGAAATACAGAAAGAGAGAGGAAAATAGTTTAGAAGGAAGGAACTATGTTAAGATGACTACAAATCTATCTATCCATCTATTTATCTATCTCACCCTCTTTTTTTCTCTCTCTCTCTCTCTATATATATATGTATCTTAATATATTCAAATCAATATAATCATATGCATATGCAGACATACAAATGGAGGTGGATAGATTAGCCTAAAGCAAAGCACGTAGCAATTAATTGTAATTTTCGCATATTATGTTTAAGGTACGTGATCAGTATTTGTCATTAAAGGCTTTCAAGGAGACTATGTTCAAGAATGAATATCTCTTGTTTGAAATACATTCGCATTAGACAACGGACTTACGCAGATTGACTGGGAGTCATTCAGTTGCTGTTGTCGGTTCGGACGTGAACTCTGTTATATATATATATATATATATATATATATATATATATATATATATATATATATATATACCTAGGAATATTGTGCTGAATTTTTAACATACACACACACACACACACACACACATATATATATATGTATATATATATTTATATATATATATATATATATATATATATCAAAATGACAATGGGAAGGTGGAGAGAAAAACTCGAGAGAGAGGTTTTACATCCAAGTTTGTTTTTTTTTAATTATTTCTCCGTGGGAGTAGTTCAAGCCATCTTTTTCAGAGAAAAATATTTTTGGCAGTTCACAGAGAAAGTGTTTGATGCTGAAGATGACAAAGTAAATATTTCTGTGTTTGGTCGTTTAGTAGGAACAGGATGTGAGGTGATTGTATCTGTGTACTTGAGTGTCATGTCTGGTTTGGAATGAGACGGGTCAATGAGAGTCGGACTCAGCAGTTATGATACACACACACACACACACACACACACACACATATATATATATATATATATATACATATATATAAGTGACACCAAAAACGAGTCACGTCTGCTGTTATGATCATTGATCCTTCATCGCTAAATACGTTGGCGGGGGATAAGCCATGTAAGTCCGCCATGTGTTTTAAAGAAATTAGATGATGTGTAATATAAAGCATCATTCACACACAACTCAATACATTATGATAATACCTTAAGTAAAATGCCAATGTACACTTAGTATGAAATGATCCCAAGTAAAATAAAATAAAGATATAAAATAAGCAAAAAAGGAGGTAGTGTTTGATCTACAGTGCTGGAAAGTCATATGGTCATAACTGTTTTGTTTTTAAATCCCCAAAACGGTTATAAGGTAAATAACTTGGGACCTCAAGAAGAAAAATTCACACTTAGTACCATGATATCAAATTTTATGTAAAAACATAAAAATCACTGGGAGAATTATATAAAATACATCAACAGATATCAGGAAATAATTGACTAGAATAACAAAAAAAAAAAAAAAAAATTGGTAAGATTTAGAAAAAAAATCTTCAAAGCATTGAAACATTGTAAACTATATATATATATATATATATATATACATATATATATACATATATATATATGTGTGTGTGTGTGTGTGTGTGTGTGTGTGCGCGTGTGTGTGTGTTTGTGTGCATGTATGTACCGTAGGCACCAAATGTAGCACAGTGGGTAGTAAGGTCATGGCCTCCTTCGATACTGAGTTAACTCCAGTGAACACCCATATCCATTAGGGTTATTTTCTAATATATATATATATGTATATATATATATATATATATGTATGTATACATGTGTGTGTGTGTGTGTGTGTGTGTGTGTGTGTGTGTGTGTGTTTGTGAATTTATAAATTCATTAAAGCATTTGTCATTAGTTTTTGCTTTTGGGGATCTGGCCCACAGGAAGTCTACATGTTGAATACGAAATCTTCAGACATCATAGATTCTACCAAATGGAAGTGCAGTGCGGAAGCTTTTAGCCCTCCTACCAGTCAGTGCATTAGTAGAATCAGGGACACGTACAGAAATTGAGTGGCTTGTCTTGGAGCTGCGGTTAGTAAACTAATCGAACAAGCTTTAACTTTGCTCCTAAATAAATGTCTTGTACTTGCAGCCTTATACCAGGCAATACTTAATTTAGTAATGTATCTATTACAGTTAGTAAATGATTACACGAGTATTAATTCTAACCATCACACTGACTTTTTGAAAGATGATCGAGGAATTGCCATCTTGAACCAAAGGATCAGTTTGCCTACCTTTTGTTAATAATAGGATTAGTATGGCACTGTATTGAAAGAGCCATACAATGTAGCATCAACAAACTTTAAAAAGGCCTTAAATCAGAGGGAATCCCTAAAATCATTGATACTATTATGTAACAAGGCGTAAACCCAGTATATTTCAGAGTCTCGCGACATATTCACCAAAACAGCAGTTCCTACATCAGGCTACATAAAGAGTCTGAGTCCCTCCAGCTCAAAATAGGGGAAAGAGGAGGGAATGCCAGTTCACCCAAGCAAAACCCATCACGGTCTGACTCGAGGTGAACTTTTGAAATTTGGATTGGACAAATAGAGGGATCAAAAGTAACCTCAGATACACTGACGACTTCGCTCCTTTGCTGAGAACCTTCATGATCTCCTGACAACGCTCGACTAAACAGAATGAAGAAAGTTGGTCTCCACATGAACTCATGGGAAACAAAGGTCATGTATAACAAACATATCGAAGGCAAGAACACAACTATCAAAATCGAAAACGCAGAAGAGAAGTCCCAATTAGTCTTAAAAAACAAACAAACATTGCATCCTCCCGATAGTCACCTACGGAGCTGAAATATGGAACCTAACAGCAATGCTGACCCTCAAGCTGAGAATCATGCTGTGTACAAAGTAGAGAATCTTGCTCAACACTGTATGAAGTGATCACAAGACAGCACAGTATATAAGAGAATAAACAGAGGTCAGAGATATCATAGGATCCATTCGAAGAAAAAAAAATTGAATGGCAATGGGTAGGCCATGTTGTAACAATTTCAGGCAACTGTTGGACATCATGATTCACAACGTGAACCCCAACAGATCATATGCAAGACGACTGAAAATAACTAAAGAAGTTAGGAAAAGACTAGTTTGGAGAAATTCTATGTTCAACAACAGACGCTAAAAAAAGCTGCTGTTGCTGCTGCTGCTGATGATGCACAAAAATTTGTCCCCCGTAGATACGATTCAGGTTGGTATTATGAAGACTGTTTTTGATTTAGCCGCAATCCTTTTGATTCCGATATTTGTACGAAAATTCAATGTAAAAGTCACCAAAACTGTCAACACGGTTCAGTTTTTGATTTGGTCTTTCCATCTGACTTTGTACCCACTGGAGCTAGAGGGCTGAAAGTTTGAACATTTATTGCTTATTATGTCTGAAAAAATGTTTAATTTTGCTTTTGAAAATTCCTCTCCTAAACAGGTTTTTAGTTGGGGAGAGTTTAATTCTATTTGTTAGTTTATGCTAAATTGATCCCCTAGATAGTATCCAGTAGCATTCACGCTCAGGTTTTGAAAAATGTAGATATTTCTAGTGATCATCTCCCGACAAAAGACAACTGATGTAACATTCATTCGTCATCTTTTTCACAATGTTTCAATTCATCACACCCAACACCGCATGCTGCTAAAAGACAATGGTCATGTGACAGTTTCTACCGAGGGACTAACAAAACCAATATTCATAGAGAAATCGTCCCTTCCATTCTGAATTCTTCATGAAACTCAAGCGCCATTTTACTTACGTTGTTTATTCAATTTGGCCTTTGTGCTTCACGTATTGCACCTTGAGTCTCAGAAATTGGAATGGTGTTCAAGATGTGATTTCATGTCTCTTTGTATACATAAATAGTTTTTACTTCTTCGCAAAATTTTTACCGACTATGCTAGAATCACATACGATATCAGAAAGAGGAATTAATGATTGAAACATTTGTTTTAAATACATACGAGGGTGAATCGATAATTATCCGTACTTATGATGGCATAACAGTTTATCAGAGCAACTTCACAGAACTTACAATTACATTATTTTTCAAGTCCCCTTCCTTGGCAATGCACTTGGTATAGTAAAAAATGTTTTAGATTGGCTTCTCAGTCACATATGCACAATGTCTTTCACGTCTGGGTCAGTGGCAAGTCAATGACCTCTTATGGACCGAACATATGGTAATCCGAGGGAACAAGGTAAGAACTATGAGAAAAACTTTGCAATAGTTCGGATACCAGTTTTTGAAGCATTTGAACCGCGTGGGCAGTAGAAGTAGGGAGAGCATTGTCATGCAAAAATCAAAATACCTTTTGACAAAAGACTACAGCGATTTCTTCGGATCGCAGGCACATTTTTGTACTTCACAATCAACTCATACACACTCCGTCATGGTAAAGCTCTGTATTGTGCAGGAAACCTTCGATGGATTCTTGTCCCTTGTACACCTTCAGCCCATAAAGAATAGATTGCTGCTCGTTGTTGTTTCTACGAGTAAGTTGAGAGCAAAAAGGCCATGTTTACTTTATGGTAGTATGAAGGCAACTGACTTTTCAACGACAATTTTCACCGTAGCGACGATAGACGAACAGCAATTTGATGTGCGCACGCGGAACCAAGAATATGAAAATAAAACAGAAACGCAGATAAATAATAACTCACCCTCGTATACTTATCAAGCAAGTGGGTGTGGGTTCGCCCCCTTTCTTGTCTTTTCCCGAAGAGGAAAAATCTTTCGAATGTGACATTCTATCGCAACTACCATCTAAACTCTCTCCTCCTTAGGGCAGTGTTGTTTGCACTGAAAATGGCTGTTCTAGATGTTTTCCAAGGCTTGAAAACGATGTACTAGAGTTGACCGACTGCATAAGGAATAGAAAGCTATGTACACTTAGAATACAATTCTTAGATGTGTTTAACATTGCTAAGGAGATTAGCAAACACATATCGGATATGAATGCATAACAATCGAGTTTGTAATCATATGTGGGAGATATTGAAAGCTAAAGAGCCTATCTATTGCCTCACCGTCATGGCGCACAAAACATGATACAGTTGACTATCTATAAATATACACCTGAATATATATATATATATATATATATATATATATATATATATATATATATATATATGTATATATATATATACATATATATACATATATATATATATATATATATATATATATGTATACATATATATATATGTACATATATATACACACACACACATATATATATATATATATATATAATCAAGCATACATAGATGGATAATCAACTATTTGATGCTTTATATATATATATATATATATATATATACATATATATATATATGTATATATATATATATATATATATATATATATATATATATATATCTTTATTAACCGTATCATATCTAACTTTCAATCTATCAATCGATATACGTCAGTCTGATTATATCTATCTATCTATCCATCTATGCATCTATCTATCTATATATCTATCAGTGTCAAGCTGATCGTATGCATCTATCCATCTATCTTGCCCTGTTCATATCTATCTATCTATCTATCTATCTATGTATTTATCGATGTATCTATCTCAATTCTATCACCTTTCCTTTCACTCTCTCTCTCTCTTTCCCTGTGTGTGTCTCTCTCTCCCTCCACTCTCAATTTTTTCTATCACCCAGCCAACTACCTAACCTAGCTATGCACATTCCTACATTATTAATCAGTCGTAATCAGATCGTTCCCGGATCGAATCTGGCGCTCTACTTCTTCTTTGCCCCCAGGCTATTGAATGCGGTCTGAGCTATCGTGAAATCAAGATGAGGTTGGAAGAAGCAAAGAGGGAGGCACAGTTATTTCGGAAGAAAAGAGGGGGAGAGGAAACTACGGGGGAGGCAGGGGGTAATGGAGGGTATGGAAAACGTGAGAGAAAGGGATGGGGAGGGAGAGACGTGAGATGCCAATAATCTAAGAAAAAACAAAAAGAATGTTAAGCAAATGAATGAGCGTGAAAAATTTATTATAACAAGAGAGAGAAAGAAAGAAAGGGAAAAAGAAGGAAGAAGAGGAAGAAAGAAGATAGGAGAAAGAAAGAAGAAAGAAGGAGGGAGAAAGAAAATAGAACAAAGAAAAGGAAGGAAGGGAAGAGGAAGAGGGAGGAAAATAGTTGAAATAAAAAAGATTAAAAAAAGAAAACGAAGAAAAAAAGGAGAAAGAAAGACTAAAAAAGGAAGGTAAGGAAAGATAAGGAAATACGAAGACTGAAAGAAAGACCAACAGAGAGAAAGAGAGGTGAGTCGAGGGGAAAAGAAAAGGTCAACAAAGAAAGACCAACAAGAAAAAAAAAAGAATCAAATTGATTAGTGAATTTAAAAAAAAAAGGAAAGGTTGGATAAAGACTGAAAAAAGCAAAGACAGAAAGAAAGGCAGCACAAAGAAAGAAAGAAAGAAAGAAAGAAAGAAAGAAAGAAGCAGTATTGAGGGAAAAAAGCTAATAAAAGAAGAAAGAATAATCAAGAGAGAGAAGGCAAATGAAAAATGTGAGAGAAAAAAAAAGAAATCATGTAATTCTTCCGTTCAGACTTCGTGAAATAATATGAAGCTGTTTCTGTTAAGGATAGTCGAGTACCACAGAAAGGCAGCGATCAAACGAATTACAACTGGAGTGGCCTCTTAAGGGTTTAACAAATTTAGTTAAAGTTGCTATTAATAACATCACATTCAACTTTTTTTATATTCAATTTTGTTGATTGTATTGCAAAATGAATTGGAAAATAGGAGACGGATCTCGTTTAATGAACCAATACTCAATGTCTAAATCATATGGTATGAACTAGTATAAGTTCAGAAGTGTGTAGATTGCGAGACCTCCATAGAACACACGATTTAGACAGCTTTCTCTATCAATTGGGATGATTGCATGAGCAAAGTCAGGACGTTTTGGATTCATACTCATAAACAGTGAATGAACGAGACGAGATTTGAGTATAAGACAATTAATCACGCCTCGGGATTATCAGCTGGCTGCTAAACTCAGATAGTAAGAGTGATGTCACGTTAAGACGGACTCTTGTTGGACGCTGGTTTGATTCCTGCAGCTGCCTAATTCCTTCATTTCTTTTTATATTTACGCTCTCTAGGACAACTGGCATATTCACAGCGTAAAACGTAGATTTTTGTTTAAATAGAAATGTGTGTGTGTGTATCTTTGTGTGTGTGTGTGTGTGTGTGTGTGTGTGTGTGTGTGCATGTGTTTGCTATTTATTTATTCTCCCACCAGAGCAAAATGGGACACAAGGTCGGGGATTTACGTGGGGAAAATAGGAGACACCCTGGAAAAATAGCTCCAGCCGACGCAGCTTTGGTTTGCTAAACAACTAAAGCAAGTACCGTAACGAAAGCGTCAGGCACGAGCCCGACCTGTTTCGTTAAGTACAATGGAACAGTGCTGCCCTTGGGTGCCACATTCCCTGCATTTGGGCCGAGTAATAAAAAGGGAACCCAAAGGTTCCCGAAGCACGTAGCAGTTCGCAGTCTCAGTGTAACCTCATTGGCTAAGACATTGCACCAGCACACTCAGTCTTCGACACACACCATCTCTGGCCCAATCGGCAGGCAAGAGTCAGTACCGGCTCCTCGGGCTCGGGGAACAGATACTATACTTTGATCGGGCCAAAGCCCAAAAGGCCGAAAAGCCTGAAAAGAGAGAAAGAGAGAGAGAGAGAGAGAGAGAGAGAGAGAGAGAGAGAGTGTGTGTGTATGTGTGTGTGTGTGTGTGTTGGTGCAAGTGTTAGGTGTTTTTGTTGTTTTTTTTCAAACTAGTGGTCCCTACTGAGGTTCCAACGCAGTGACTACACGCTGCCAGACTCTTCTCCATTGGTGTCTTTGTTTATTGCCTTTCTTCATATAGTGGTATGTTAATATAACCCAGGTCCTCGGTAATGATGTTCAGCCAGTGTTGGCTTGGTCAATCTTTGGGACGTTTCCACTCAAACTTCTTCGTGTCAAGATCAAAGACGTTTTTTGTAGAATAACCAGCCACCTTTTCTCATTAATTCTTCAAACCATTGTACCCTTCAATGGGTGATCACCGATGCTCGCTTTGCTGGCTGCTGATTTTACAATCGATCTTCACTTAGAAAGTCAATGAAGACTAACAAAAAATATTTGTATCAAGGTAGCTCTCTCTCTCTCTCTCTCTCTCTCTCCCCTCTCTCTCTACGGACATTTCACCCTTCCCTCCTCTCTGTTCACTCTTTCCTCCTCTGCTTTCAATTTATTAGAAACTGACACCCAAATCTGTCACTAAAAACAGTCAAAATAGGTCTTTCTCAGTTTTCAGGCTAGTCTGTCTGTCTGGCTATGTATGTATACATCATACGTATAGAACGCACCGATAGAGCTCCAGGGCTGAAAATTCGAACATTCACCGTTTATTAGGTTAAAAAAGTTTTGACTTATTTACCCCCCCTCCCTAAAAATTTAATTGAGCGAGTTAATTTACAGGGTGAATTACTGCTATATTGATCACCAGCATATGTCTGCTTCTTTTTTTTTCAACTTTTTAGTGATCCAGCAAAATGAGAGAAAATTATCTTGCCAAAAAACGTTGGTCACGTGACTCTTTTTATTGAGCAACTAACAAGACCTTCCTTCTTTGCCTGATCAGGAGGTGTATCGGCCAAACAGTTGGCTGCACGGAAAATTAAATCTGCATTCATTTAGCACCGATTCACTTGGGAAAGGCATGCATCTTTCGCTTTTTTCTTCCATCTATGGGTAAATTGCACAGAAATCAGTGACACCGCTTCAGGTGAAGTCTATTTTGTAATATTGCAGAATTTGGAAAAAAATTTCGAAGTCAAACCTGAGACAGAAAGTAGGTAGAAAATAATTGTAATATGGAATGCCCAAACAGGGACAGCCTCACCACACAACATAAAGGTGATGTTTGATCTTTTGGTGCATCAGAATCTTTCATACCAATGACCCTCACTGAAAATTGAATATCTTATTTAGATGGCGACTTTTACTCGCGCATATGCTACATATTCAGATGTGTGTGTATATGTATGCGCATATATATATATATATATATATATATATATATATATATATATATATATATATTGTGTCATCCACAGACAACTGTTTTGTTGCATTACAACTCTTCAGTGTGGCTATAGACTATCCACTATCCTATCCAGTGCCACGAGGTAGGATCAAAACCTTAGCTTCAGACCCGGAGACTGATATCCTTCTCTACTCCACGGAGCTGGACGGTCAGTAAGGTTGAATTTAGGCAATACATTTATTTATGCATATATTCCCAGTCCATCAGAGTGCTCCATTCCATGTTGGAAAAGCATATATATATATATATATATATATATATATATAAGAAATGGATATATATTGTCCGACAAAATGATTATAAAATGCATTACATTATATTGGAACTTATTTGATTATTATGATATCCCAGCATCACACACTCAATGAAGCACTTGCTGTAGACAAAATTAATCGAATAAAAAATTAAAGAAAATTAAGCTATTACAGGAATCGAACCTACCACTGATAAGGTAGCCGTTTCAAAGTGCTGATGCTCTTACTATTGAGCAAAACAGATATTGGTAATGCAAATGCCCAAATAAACACTTTCATACCAAATTCTCATCTCGTTCATTCTCGGTCTATTCATCTCTTTCAACGAAATAGTCATGAATTATATCAGTCTGTCGGACGATATTTGTCCATCTCTTAATACATAATTGTCGCGTTGACGGATGAAAATTCGGTGTTAAAGTGTTTATTTAGGTCTTTGCATAACAGCTGTTAATGGTAAGAGCATTGCTGCCTTGAAGGGCAAGTGATACATAAACCGTTTACTGACGGGATATCATCTTAAATGAGTTTATATATATATACACACACACACACACACACACACACACACACACATATATATATATATATATATATATATATATATATATATATATATATATATATATATTAGGAAATGGACTTAATTGGTCCAACAGAGTGAATTATAAATTGCGTTATGTCATATAGAAACTTATTTAAAAATTGATTTCATTATATGGTTAATATATCATTCTATGTTTTATAATATAATGAAATTTATAATTCACACAAACACACACACATACACACACACATATATATATATATTTTTGTGTGTGTGTGTATATGCATATATCAGTAAGATAGAGCTTGGTCGAAACCACTCTATAGCATCATGTTAAAATGTGAGACTTGGCGCGCATTCCTATGCATGTTAGCGTAAGTCTGTCACTGTTTCATAATATGTCTGTCAATGTGTATGACTCAATGTTTTCATGAGTTCTTGTCTGCCCCACGCATTCAAGCCGACTCGGCTTACGTCACTCCGTTTTGTCTAAGGAGGGGGTCGTTCTTCACATCAAGTCGCCAATTTGAGGTTTTAAGGGGCTCTTGTAAACAAGCCGACCGCCTCATCCCACTCAGTCAGCTCCCTTCCCACGCCCCGTGCTGATACTTTTATATGTGTTAATTAATTTACTTTTAACAGGTCTTTATATTCTAGCTCTCTTTTTTTCCCTCAATTTCTATCTCTTCTTCTTATTTTTATTTTCACTTCGCTTCTTCGTTATACCGTTTCTTTCTCGAAATTTCTTTCATTTCTCTTTTTTTATCATTCTCTTTTCGTTGCGTTGTTTCTTTCTCAATCTTTTTTTTTACTCCTTACTCATATTCTACCAACAACATATCGGTTTAATCACTGTTGCTGGGTTCAGGTTATTCCTTTGTTCTGGCATTTATATCTATTTATATATAAAGGCTTTGCCAAGCCCATACTTTTCATAGTAGAAACTTGAAATTCTACTCTCACAAACCTCTGAATGAGTCGGGAGAATAAATCTCCTCGTATACAGAATGCAATTTTGTTGTCTATATCTATGTATTTCTTGAAAACTGTCATTTTTTACAGCAAGGATAAACTAGTTAGTTAATAAGATTGGACATGAAGAATAAGACTTTAATGAGACTAGAAATAGCATCTTCGTAACTTGGGAGGCCGGCCTATGGACAGCAAGTTTGTTCAGGATGGCTCAATCGGCAAAGGAGACGCCATGCAGGCTTCCCGAGGTAAAGGAATGTGGCTTCGAGTCTTACGTGGTTTACTAATGATCATAGACTAACAGTCTGTGTAGTAGTGATGAAAAGCAAGTACATCAAGACTGGTGGCTGCAGGGTCAAACTCTGCTCCAACTTCTATTCTAACTGAGGATGATTACTCCATCTTTTGTATTATACATATAACAGATGAAATAATTATGAATATATATATATATATATATATATATATATATATATATATATATATATATATATATATATATATTTGTAAAAATCTACTTATTTATCAGAATGAAACTAACCCGAGCGCATCTGTATGATGCATATTTGTAAATATTTAAGACATTTAGCTCAATCAGTAAGACAGCCTACTGCTAATCAGTTGGCGAATGAGGGTTTTACAAATCAGTTTACATGTCCCATTTTGCTGACGATTGTGCTTTTTGTTCTTATTAATTTGGTATGAAACAAAGTCGACCCCAGGCTTGTACAATTAAGATAAAAGTGGTTACTTGACGAAACTTAATAAGGACACTCAACAAACTCAGACACAAGGTGGACCAGTAACAAATATATTTGTAAGGCTTTGTTTGGTTATGCATGAGGTTTCATTTATGAAGGAAAAAGACGAACTGACTAGCCAAGATCTGTGAGATTAGTGCCACAACCAGTTATACATCTATTTGATAGTACATAGAGTCGCAAAAATATAGAAAACAAGCATAACTTTTTCTTTTTTCTGATCTTTTTGTTTTCCCTCTTCTCAGATATATGGAGGAACCCTTGGGAATTCTTCGTGGAAAAGTACACGACTGAGCAAAGAACAAGAATAGCCAGAAGATCCCGTTAATCCTAAAAAGAAGGGTGTACATCAAATGCATCCTCCCGAGAGTCACTTATGGAGCTGAAACGTGGAGCCTAAACAAGAGACATATCTGCAAATTGAGAACCATGCAACGTACACATGAAAGAATTATGCAAGGCCTCACATGGAGAGACCCCAAGACAGCAGAGTACATCCAGAAGAAGACAGGAGTCAGGGACATCATAAAATCCATTAAAAATCTCAAATGCCAGTGGGCTGGCCATGTTGCAAGAATGGTGGACAACTGATGGACATCGTGACTCACGACATGGGTCCCCTGAGATCACATGCACAACCGAGGCCGACAGAATATTAGATGGAGATTCGAGTTTGATAAGTTCAGAAAGTAGTGGTTCCGGGATGTCTACGATAGAGAAGTGTGAGGAATCCTGGGGAAGGTCTATGTTCAACTACTGAAGTTGAAAATCTAATGATGATGAAGATGATGAACGTTAGCCTAAGCGACATATTCTCGTTATTTGAACGTGTGGACGCAATCTTAGTCTATGATTCGTCATTTGCTTCCACGTTTTCGATAATTACGAGTCCATTAGTGAGTAGTCACCCATAAGCAGGGAGACCACATTTAGTCTCGGATCCTTAAGATCGTACAGCTGTGCAGAGGGTCAGATATCCCTCGAAATGTTTAACATAAAGTTATTGAAGGATTGAGAACTTGTTAAGTTGAAAATGGCATTTGTAGGGAAGAGTATCCCAACCTTATTTTAATTAAATTCCCTTTATTGATAAATTTTATCTGTTGAAGACAATTTTAAGAAAAAAATCATTTAAACTGAAAAAAAAAAACAAAATATCTTAAAGCCCTTCATGACTTTTGCACCATCCTGTATTTTTGAAAGCGTAGAATAGCATTTAGCCGGCAAGTTTTTGGTAGAACAAGCTCGACTTTCAGGAACATATAAACCCCACTAGTCCTAAAAGAAAAAGGGTCTTCAATGAATGTTTACTACCGATAGTCACCTATGGAGCTAGAACATAGAGCGTAACTAAAAGATTGACCATCAAACCATGCAACGTACACATGTGAGAATCATGCTCAACCTCACAGAGATGGAGAGTTCATGAGACTGCACAGTATTTTAGGAAAATGACAGGAATCCCCAAGGATCATTCGCAAAATTGTAGCCGACAGGAAGTATGATAGCGTGATGAACTAAATAAATTCAGAAAGTTCTATCAGAGAACCTTTGCAGAGGTATATTTCCAACAATTGACACTAAAAGGATGATGATGATGATGATAATGATGATGAATTTTCCCTGCCAATGAAGTGTCTGTATGTCTGTCTGTCTGTATATCCGGCTGCTTGTCTGCTTGTCAACATAATATATGAAAAAAATTCTTATCGAATCACAATGACATTAAGTAGAATCTATCTATTACAAAACTTGTAAATTTCGAAGTCGAGCCTTTAGTACCGATGACCACCACAAGATTCCGAGGTGACAAATCATTTAAAGATAAAAAGAATCAGAAGGGACCGTCTTTCACCTCATCTGTTATTTACCCATTATTCCACGCCTTTCCTAATGTTGTCTCCATCGTAGTTAGAACTCGGCACTCCTATTCCAATATAAATTACCGGTACCCTTACGTTGGGTAGAGTACCAGCTGTCCTTGTCTGAATTCCTCTCTGTCAAAGGCTTGACTTCAGAATTCTTCAAATACTGTGATATTCAAACATATTGGCTAGAAAAAAAAATAATTGATTAAACTTTGGGGCGGATTCTTGAATTATTCACCATTACACCATTTGCATCGTAGCTACATGTCCACACAATGTATCAATATATCATTCTCTATGAATTTCACTGAATTTTTGTGAAAATGGAGTCGTAGAGTAAAGGATATTTTTGTTTTTTCGTTTTACATTTTGTACTTCGACTTTTTCCTTCTTTCATTTCTTTCTCTTCTTTTCTTTCATCCTTTTTTTAATATTAATTTTCTTCTAGTTTTTGTCACCATTTTTTTCCACGTTCACGTCTTTCCTTCATTTTCTTCCTTCCTATCTTTTATTTCGTTTTTCTATTCGTTCTTTCTATTTTTCTTTTTTTCCGTCCAGTTTTCTCTTCTTTCTTCTGTTCAACTTCACTCTTCTTTTTCCCCCCTGACCCCCCCTCTCTTTCTCTTTCCCTCTCTCTCTTTCCTTTTATCTTTTATCTTTTCTCTCTCCTTTTTTTATCCGCCTTCTTTGTTCTTTCCATGACACTGGATCATTTATATCAACCTAACACACACACACACACACACATAAATGTTTATATACGTATATGTTTATATATATATATATATATATATATATATATATATATATATATATATATATATATATATGAATATATATTAAATCCATGTGTATATATATATCCATATGTGTACACACACACACATATATATATATATATGTGTGTGTGTGTGTGTGTGTGTGCGTGTATTATGTGTGTATGTGTGTGTGCTTAAATATGTCTGCGTTTATGTATTGTCCATGTGTGTACGTATGTGAGCACTCGTGCATACTTATAGTCCGACCTATACTTACAATATAGGTAAAGTTTCAATGAAACAGTGCGCCTATCAAAAGCCATCCCTTCTCCCACTTCTACCAACGGCTAAAAAGCTCTTGTCCGCGACTATGGCACTTTCATGCTTTCAGCATGGCACCCCCAAATTCGATTACAAAACTTTAACACGATAAACTATAAATACATTCCTTTCAACATTAGACTCTCCAGCCTCCCGAATGAAAAATCGACAAATCTTTAACCCTGCTCTGCCTTTTACTGGACGATCATCATCATCATCATCATCATCATCATCATCATCATCATCATCATCATTCTTTTAATGTCAATCGTTGGACATAGACCTTCCTCAGGATCCGCCACACCTCTCTGTCATGAGCGTCGCGTAACCACTTCTTTCTGAACTTGTCTAGCTCGTCTCCCCATCTAATATTCTGCCGGCCTCGGTTGCGCGTGCTATCTCGGGGGATCCATGTTGTGAGTCATGATGTCCATCGGTTGTCCGCCATTCTTGCAACATGGCCAGCCCACCGCCATTTAAGAATTTTAATGGATTCTATGATGTACCTGACTCTTGTCTTCTCGGATGTACCGTGCTGTCTTGTGGTCTCTCCATGTGAGGCCCAGCATATTTCTTTCACATGCACGTTGCATGGATCTCAATTTGTGGATCTGTCTCTTGGTTAGGTTCCATGTTTCCGCTCCATAAGTGACTATCGGGAAGATGCATTGGTTATTCACCCTTCTCTTTAGGATTAATGAGATCTTCTTATTTTTGAAGGTTGAGCTTGCTCAGCCAAAGGCTTGCCATCTTAGTGTGATTCTTCGCTTGATTTCTTCTTCTTTTGAGAGTCTCATGGATATTCGTTGACCTAGGTAGATGTAGTGATCTACTTCCTCTAGTTCTGTGTCCTCGATTTTGATCTTATTGTTTTCATCCCCGATGTGGTTGTTGCACATGATCTTCGTCTTGCTGAAGTTCATGTGTAGGCCGACTTTCTTGCTCTGTTCATTTGTTGGAGGTCGTGTAGGTTCTCTGTGCATTTTTTCCAAAAATGCTCTCAGAGGTTTTCACTTACTGTGAAGAAAAAATATGAATAAATAAATTCTGTAAAGACTGGCAAAATAATGTGACACTACTTTTTTTTCTGCTTCAATGTTTAAAAAGAGTTGGAATTCAATTTGGAAAATTTGAACCTCAAATTAAAAAATCGTCGTACTTCAATTATAAAAAGTTTCAAAATAATTGAATTTTATTTTGATTAAGGCTATATTTTTTCTACAAGATCTGTTATGAGTTTATAAGTGTGAAGACGTACAGCATTGGTAGACAAACATGAACTTAGGAACGATATAGTCAAAGAGATAGATAAATAGAAAGTAAAACCTGTTCAAGCATTGTCACCGATTTTGAAATCCTGAATCAAACTTGGTGCAAATACTTTTGTACATGGTTGTATGTTTCTATACACAGCAGAGGGATAATCGCAGTCACTGCTTTATTGGTGGCTTCTTCGAGGTAGCGCAATCTGTTCACACTATATAAGTTCCTGTTCAAAGTGTGAATCTTTGATATCCGACTGTGATGTTTATTGTCGGCAGCCGTGTTATTTATCATTGGTCGTATAACAAACAAAAGCTTTGTGCTATGGTTTGTACCAAATCTACCGCTTTGTATGATATCGCCAGTTTTAAGAAGCACAGTTTTAATTCGAAGTTCCATTTTTTATATTGAAGTTCAACTTGAATTTAAGTTGAACTTTCTAAGTTTATAGTTCAATACATCTAATCTGAGATTCAACTTTTTTCAAACGGAAGTTCGAGTTTTTTAAATTGAATCTAAAGGTGTACATACATTCATAAACTCATTGGCATCAAATAGAAGCAGAGAAAGATCACAGAAGCCTTCTGTATCAACTAACATTTGCAGACAGTGCTACCAGTGGTAGGGTCATGTCTTTTGGCATCCCACGACAAGACTTACATATCAAATGGACTTCAAAAAGGCCTACCAATGAGAGGACGGCTAAAGTTGAGCTGGAGTTAGATAGTGGAGATGAACCTCCCAATTATAGAAGCTGAAACAAATTATAGTTCGCCGTTAGCATTCAAAGTCCAGCATACCCTGGTTGAAGCGCTTACCCTGTCCCTCCTCGACACGCTCGAATGTTTTCCTTGAATTTATCAAGATGAGTATCAATGATATGGACTTTGATGGACTGTCTGCAGACCACTTTATGGTAGTTCTTTACCTGCTTGTGGATTTTCCAGGAAGCCCTGTACCACAGTGATAAAGCTTTATCAAACTGCTTCATCCTTTCTAGTGAGCTTCTTGGTGGAAAGATCTTTGCAGGATCTTCTTTACATTGGCACTGATTCTAACTTTTGCCTCAGACATCAATTTGCTGGGATGTGCAAGGCTTAAAAGGTATACTTCTGAATGCCAATCAAGGATCAAGACAATTTTAAGAAATTTCATTCCACCTGCAATAGAACATTGTCAAGATCTTGCATATCAAGCTACAGCTTAGAGGTCATCGGACACTTCAGACTGGTGGTATTCCTGATTGGTCTTCAAGTTTCTCTGCAATCTTTTCTTCTTTGGGACAGCACAGACATCTTGGCTCACTGCCAACGGCGAGACTGACCATAGCGGCCCGAATTATAGGTGGGGAGGAACAACATCACTTGCGAACCACTCTTTGACCCTCGGAAGGTGTTGATGCCAACACTGCTTATAAAATTAGGCCTAATGAACCAATTTTCACAGCTGTAGATAAGGAGTTTGCAGTTTTCGAGTACCATTTCTGAACTGTCTGGGGCGAAATAGGAGAATTACAAAATACCAATGTTCTGACCTCGAAGGCGAAGTTATAAGAGGATAACAGCCATTCTCTCTACTCTTTAAACATAATCGATAAAGAAATATTACCTGTAGCCAAATAACAGAGATGCTTTGTTTTAAAGTTGTGTTGTGTAATAAAGGGTGCCCCCTTTGATTAATATAGAACTAAACAAACGTCACCTTTATGAATAAAAAGATGAGAATGTAAACTATAACTTGGCTGAAAACCTGAAAGCAAATGGTGTGAATACAAACCAGAAACTAACCAGGAAATAAGAAGAATGGGAAATCCTTTGGGATCAAAACGGACTGAACAATCAATCCAAGCAAGATGGATGAATCCTATATTAGTGAAGGAGGAAACGGATTCCTGCCAGATGGTGGTTGTACCTGGTCCAGCGGGCAATATAGTAATGGTTAAAGAAAAACACTAAACGAAAAGAGGACTTGGGAGTAGAAGAAGTTGTGTATCATAAAGTTTAGTGAGACTTGGTGAACAACCATAGCCACCAAATGTTGCAAAAGGTTTTATCATTTTTTATTTGTGCACACGTTTCTGCCTTTCTGTGTTCCAGCACTCCTGGTCATACCGTTTTGTCTACTGACTTTGGAATTGTGATCAGTACTCCATTAGACCCCTTCAAGACCTTTCCTATTTTGATTTTTGGAAAAAAAACTTTTTACCCTCTTGGGTCTTATTTTGATGATGTTATTATTAAAATCTCAACGCTACCGCTGTCCAATTATTGACTGTGATGGAATGTAACTTTCTCTTTTGCTTGCTTGAGAATAAGTCTTCAAATTTCTAGAGAGAATGTTAACAATACAATTGGAAAAGTATTCCTACATATAAATCCCCCTCAAAGGGCGATCAAGACATTTCGAATTTGACCTATTTTCTTTCAAATCTATACTTAAAATCAACGTCTGTTTGCCTACCTATACGATGTCTCTTTTCAAGACCTCTGGATGAATTTAAAGTTGACTTATTTACTGTGAAATATTTACGCAAACTTCAACTTCAGATTGTCTGCCCATATGATGTCTCTCTTGAAGACCTTTGAAGAAATTTCAATTTCGACCTATTTGGTATCGGTAATTTTAGAACACTAATAACTTTGAGAAATGCACGCGCTTCAAAGATTTCCACTCATATTATATTTCAAATAAAAGCCGACGATGGCTTCTCAAAATCGATCTATTTGTCTTCATATTTACACAGCTGAAAAGGTCTTTGGTAGGGAATTTACATCAAAGTTAATACGAGTACGAACGCATTTATAGATAAATAGACGCACAGAAGGAAAATATATGAAACTCTTCCTCTATCTCGATAAACAATGGAGCGACATTGAAGTGACTTCTCCCGGGCGCAAGCTTGGTGGAAGCGTATGGAGATGCCTCTCTGATGTAGCCCAAAGGAAAGTAGAGTGATTTATTTGGCATCAGTTTTTCTGCAGAAGCTGTTGGAAGAGAATCAAAGTTGACATCGAATCACTACAAGAGGCTCTCACTCTGTGGTTTTGAATCAGAGTGGTCCTTCCCAAGGTTTAAGAGTCCAGTCTGCCCTGCTAGTCTATGCAAAGGTCATTAGGTGTGAAGAGATGGATTCGTGTCTCTCTCAAAGGCATTTGTGCGAAATGAACATACACAGCTTTGACTGGAGTTCTGATTTGACTTATCAATTCTTCTGTCAACGTCAATGACCTCTACAAAGAGAAATTCAGGATCTTGATTATGATAATGTTGAATGGAAACCTGATAAGTTCCATATTCATTGTGTTCCAAAAACTTATGAACCTTTATCAGACTAAGCTAAAATTAGTAAATATCTATCCATGTTCTCTTGGCCCCTTGCTACACATATTGACGTTAATTATCGCAAGTAACCAAGGAGGAACCAAAGTGGTAGACTATGCATTCTTTGTTTATCAAAAAAACCATTAAAAACTTATTGTTACTATATCTTTTGTCATCTTTGACAGCCAGAACCGAAGAAGTTGAGGAACACAGCTACTTAACACAATCTCTAAAACGACATCAGACAATAGAAGTGAAATGACACGACATATAACGATAGGTTGGAAAGCATTTAGTAAAAATGGTGTCAAAATGAAAATCATCTCGCCAATTCGCTCAAAATACGAAGTAAACAATGAATGCCAGCTGGGGTGTTCAGGTATGAAACATGAAAACTAACAAAATCGAATGAAAATGAAACCCAGACCCACACGAATATCAATGGAAAGAGCAATGTTAGAATACCTCTAAGGAGCAGAAAGTGGTCAACATTGACCTGAAAACGGATGGAGATAGAATAATCATAGAAGTGACTAAATGACAAAAATTGAGATTGACCGGATGCATAGAAAGTAGCAGGATAACGTATTTGGTGAAAGTTTTGTCGATCCGTGCCCCAGAGATAGTAAACGCAGTAGGAAAAGACCAGGCAGAAGATGGACAGTTGAGAAAAATGTGCCAGTGAGGCATACCTACGGTTAGGACAGTCACGCTCAGCATGGAAATGGACTTGAAATAGACGATGATGATGATGATGATAATGATTTATTCATTACTTTTCACTCGTCAGTCAGGGGATCTGGGGAAAGAAAGGGTACGGGGGCCTCGGCTCGTATCATCGAGCGTAGGAAAGGGATCGGTCCCCTCCAAGGAGGATATACGAGGTTGCCACTGTATCATCTGTACATGATTCCCAACAGCTTACAGCAACAGATTTTCCCCAATGGTCACGTATCTAGGTACTGGCCCGGCTTTAAATTGCACAAAACCGACGTATCCAATATGGTTCGTCCATACCATCGATGATGATGATGATGATGACGACGACAATGATGATGATGATGATGA
>OY735216.1:44336293-44433793 GCA_963457665.1 Thysanoteuthis rhombus | reverse complement strand
TTTTTGAGTGTGCGTGTGTATGTGTGTGGGAACATGTGTGTGTGTGTGTGTGCATGTTTGTATGAGGGAATCTATGCCTGTGTGTGTATATGAATATAAATTTCGTGTTGGCGTGTCTGTAGGTGTATGTGTGTATGTGTATGTTTGTTTGCTTGTGCGTGTATAGATGTGTGTTTGTGCGTATGTTCGTATGCGTTTGTACGCGCATACCTGCACATACAAACATGCACACTGACATTGCATGATGAAAGCAACGTTCTTTTTAACAGATATGCAATAAGGAGCGGTCATTCACAATGGGGTCAGTATTACCCCAAAGGGGGCTCAGATTTAAAAATTGACCAAATGGAGGGTGATGAGGAAGAAAGGTTGACTGATGGGAGACACACATTTTTTGCCTGTTGTTTTCTAGTCAAAACATCCCTTATAATGGGACTGTTTGGTCAAGTAATTGTACATTTTGTAATATAAGCATGCAATTTGGTATACTTATAGCCAAAAGCATCCAAAACGAATTTGGGTATTGAACTATAATGGAATTCCAGTGTGTCGACCCTGGAAACCACTTTTGAAAAGATTACCAGCGACAACTGTTTTCAGATCAATTTTCTTATCAGCAATGGATATAATATGATATCCAGCAATTCAGGATGACCACCATGTTTTGGTTGAATGCTGGGGCCGACATCGCAGCTATCTTCACTGTATCGATGGGGTTGATGATGGTAATGATAGTGATGTTGATGGAAGTGATGATGTGTTGTTGCTATTGGTGGTATTGGTGGTGGTGTTGGTGGTGATGATAGTTATGGTGTTGGTGATGGGATTAGTTAATGTTGGTGAGGTAGTGGTTGTGATGTTAGTGGTGGTATTGGTGGCGATGATGGCACTGGTGGGAATGGTGATGATCTTTCCCGTACCATCACTAAAATGTCTACCACCGCTATCATCACTATCATCAACACCATAACCATGATTGTCATTACTATCACTATCATCACCACCATCACTATCACCACCATAGTGGATCCACCCATAAACTGAACGTTGGCAAGTTTATAATTATTCATCGAAAGATAAAAGCTCTGTCTCACAGATAAAACTGAGTTGCTATCAATCGTAATAAAACAGAGATTTTTATATAATTATTCTGTGCTGGCCATAGGAGTGCAATGCCATTCTTCGAGCGATTTGTTTACTCTAACCGACAAGCTGTTACCAAAGTTTTGCTGAAGCAGAGTACAAATTAAAAGAAAGCTGTTCATCCCCACCCTAAAAAATGCACTTTGCCAAACCCTGGGTCCTTACTTTACACCAGCGAGTATTGTATGGCGTAAGTCACGTTACATAACCACCCTAGATGTATGTCCACCATATATACTTCTAAATACATATGCACGTTCCGTCTGGCCCCACTGCGCTTTTAGGATAAAAGACAAAAAGCAAAAATAGCTTGCAGCCATTGTTTGGTAGCAGGTTGTTATAGAAACAACGTGTACCCTCCTCTCACATTCTCTGTCTCCTACATCAATGCATTCAGTAGCTTCCATCACTTAAACCTCAAATGATTCAGCCATTTTTTTGTGTCTAGGAATACTGGAAACTTTTTTCCACTTAACATCCCTTAAAGATACACACACACTCACAAATATAGACACACACAAACACACAAACACACACACACATAGACACACAAACACACACACACACACACACACACACACACACACTATAGACCACTCTGGT
Organism: Thysanoteuthis rhombus; assembly: GCA_963457665.1. NCBI lineage: Eukaryota > Metazoa > Mollusca > Cephalopoda > Oegopsida > Thysanoteuthidae > Thysanoteuthis > Thysanoteuthis major. The sequence goes on along the minus strand of OY735216.1, from coordinate 44,432,047 downwards.
GCATGAGGAATTTGTGTGTAAATGAATATATCGCTTAAATTCAGCCTTACTAACTGTCCAGTTCCGTAGTCCAGAGGTAAGATATCGGCCTCCGGGTCTGAAGTTTCAATCCTGCCTCGTGGTACTTGATGGGATAATGGAAAGTCCATAGCCACACTGAAGAGATGAAATACATCGAAACAGCTGTCTGTGGATGACACAATATATATATATATATTACGGGACGTTATGCATTTCTGTGGAGTCTGAATTTTTTCTTCCTATTCTCTTACCAACGTAAACATGTCGTAGTTCTCGACTTCAAAGCTGTTAATAGTGTAAATGAATATTTACGACTTTCATTGGAATTCCTATTAAAAAGTTACTGAAGTCGTGTCAATGGGAAAAGCCATTAAGTCAAATATCGTACGGAAGATATTTCTATCAGCAGAGTTCTTACCTTCAAGTGTTACGAGCAGAGAAACAAATAAAAAGTGTCACATTGTTCGTTATAAATACGTGCATACATACTTGTTGACATGCTCGTTTCGTTTTTAAATTCCTTAAAAACAGTTACATATCAAACAACTTATGATCCCAAGAAGGGAATTTACACACTAAGCACTCTAATATCTAATTCTGTGTAAAACATAAGGTGCTTTGAAAATAATACGTTTATTGCTTTTACAGGTAAATAAGTGACTGAACTGACATGAATAAAGATGTAAAGCTTTTTACTATTTGGTGGTTATTTTATCACTGGTGATCTCTATCATTGAATTAGAAAAGAGCGTAAATGGATGATGAATGGAACTCAGAGTCACCACGAAGAACTTGATTTTCTATGTACACCTATTTACATATGCTCTATTCCTTATATTAAGCACCCTTCATGCATAGATATCTCAACCCTCAGAATAAATAACAATTTATACATATATGTGTGCGTGTGTATGAGTGTGTGTGTTTATAAATTGCGTCATATTATATTGAAAGTCTTATTTAAAATGTGTTCCCGTTATTAGACGGTTAATATATCACTTGGCCTTGACGATGTAAATAGAATAAACAATTGAAGAAAATGGGGCTGCTCCAAGATTCGAATATGCGACCGTATCTGCGTAGCATTGCTGTTACCATTGAGCTGAACTGCCGCCAGTAATGCAAAGGTCCGAGTAACTGACTCAATTTTCTTTCATTGTTTATTCCATTTACGTTGTCTAGGCTGAGTGATATATTTACCATGTTACAACGGGAGGTCATTTCAAATAAGAGTTTCAGTATAACACGTTCTGTTTGATCCTTTATCCATTTCTTAACAACAAGCATACACACACATGCACACACACACACACACACACAAACATATATATATATATATATATATATATATATATATATATATATATATATATATATTAGTATGCATCAGGTCACTTGTAAGAGTTATATTAACAATATGATATGGTATACTAATGGTAAGAGTTCAATGTCTTAGACGGCTCTTCAAAGGATCCGTACGCATATTTGTATACATAGACATTTACACACACACCTGTCCACTCGCGTGTACCCAGGCATACGTTCTTGGATACACACACGTATGCACATACGTATACAAACAGACGAATAGATAGAAAAAAAGAAAGAAAGAAAGAAAGAAAAAAAGAAAGGAGGAAGGATGACAGAAAAACACAGCTAAACAGAAAAGAAAGGGAGAGAGAGGAATAAGAAAGATGTAAAGAACGACAAAAAGAAAGAAATACAAAAAGAATAAGATAGAAAAGAGAGAAAGGCAGATAGAATCAAAGCTGGGGAAAAAAAGAAAGAAAGAAAAAAGAAAGAGAGAAGGAAGAAAGAAAAGAAAGAGAAACACAGAACAAAACAGCGAATGACGTTTCCCAAAGTGAGAGAGGAGGCGAGCGGTGTAGAGAAAAAGCGAGACACACACACGCACACAGAACTCTGTGCGTCGCTTTTACATTCTCTTCTTCTCAGCGAGTTTTGTCTTCATTCAAAAAAAAAAAAAATTAAACCTAAAAAAAGAAAAAAGAAAAAAAAAAGAAAAAAAAAGGGATATTTTCTTTCTTCTATCGTCATTCGTTCGATTCGAGCTTTTCTCTTCTGAAAGTTGTTTACAACATGCCGGGCCCCAAAAGTACCGGTAAATACGCCCGAATGAATCACCTTACGTACAGACAGACGGACGGACAGACAGACCGACAGGCGGGCAGGCGGGCGGACAGACAGACAGGCAGACCTAAGACATGCGCGTGCGCACGCATGCACAAAGAGAGAGTGACTGAGAGGGACAGACAGAGAGAGGAGGGAAAGAGAGAATCCACCCTCCGTACTTTTTATCTTGACACTCCCGCTTCTCTTTTCTCTTTCACTCTCTCTATCTTTTTATCTCTCTCTCTCTCTCTCTCTCCCTCCTAGCTCCACCCGGTAACTCCCTACCCCACCCCCATGAACATTCTTCTCCACCCGCTTCATTATTCCACCCTTCGCTTGGTACTAGCGTTCCAAGGTAAAACGGCATTTACCTTCTTAAAGACGGGGTTTATATGATCCCTAATAACTCTCTCTCTCCCTCTCTTTTTCTTGTTTTCTTTCCCTTTCATTTTTGTCGGCTTTTCTTTTACCTCCGTCATTCTATCTCTCCATCTCTCAGCCCCTCTCTTTCTCCCTCTCTCCTTATCCCTCTGTATATCCTTCCCTCTATGTAATTCTCGTTCTTTCTCATTTGATTTTTCTTTTTTTCTTCTCTCCAGTCATCCCCTATCTTCCTTTTCCTTTTGACTTTTTCCTTTTCTGCCATAATGTCAATCTCTCCTTTTCTTTCTTTCTGTTTTTCTTTCTTTTCCTTTCTTCCTCTCTTTCTTTCATTTTTCTTTGTTTTTTTCCAATCTTTGACTTTTCTTTCTCTCTATTTTTATTTCATAATCACCTTTTTTCTTTGTGTTTTCCCTTTTTTCTTTCTATCTCACTTTTCATTCCTTTTTTTCTCTTTTTTCTTTTTTCCTTCTTTTTTGTTATTTCTTTGTGATTTGAAAAAATCTTTTTTCTCTTTGTTAACTTTCATTAATTCTATTTTTGATTCTATTCTTTTTTGTATCTTTCTTTCTTTTTCCTTTCCTTTTTTTAATTTTCTGTTTACTCTTTCCTTCTTCCTTTTCCCTTTCGTTTTTTTTGTATTTCTTCTGTCCTTCATTCTTTCTTTTCAAATAACTCTACTCTTCTTTCTTTGATTTGTTTACCCTTTCTATTCTCATATCTCTATCATTCTTTAATTTCTTTCTCTTCTTCTCCCATCAGATTTTCTTTTCACTCATTTCTTCTCTCTTTTTTCTCTCACTCTTCCTCTCCTTCCCCTCTTCCACTCTTTCTCACGTACTCTTTTCCTCAACCTCTCTCTTCCTTTCTCGTATTCTCTCATAAGATTTTCTCTATACCATTTTTTCTCCCTGCCTTCTCTCTATTACCCTCATTCCTCTCCAGACTTTCCTCTCTCACCCTCTCACTTTTTCTCTCTTCCTTTCTCCTTTTTTCACTCTCTTTTTCTTTTTCTCTCCAAATTTTCTCTTTACCCTTTTTTCCGTATTTCTTTCTCTGTCTCTCTCTCTCTCTCTCGCACTCTCTGTCTCTTTCTCACGCACCCTCTCCTCTTCTGTTTTTTTCTCTCACACACACTCTCTTTTCTCCTCTCTTCTTCTCTTTATTTTTCTCTTTCTTACGTTCTTTCTCTCTGCCTCCTTCCCTCTCTCTTTTCTCTTCCTCTCTTCCTCTCGCTATCTTTCTTTCTCACATCAAATGTTTTTTCTTTACCCTCTTTTTCCTCTCTTTCTTTTCCCTCTCCTTCCTCACTCTCCTCCTTTTGCCCCCCCATCTCTCTCTCTCTCTCTTTCTCAGTGTCACCCTTTCTCTTCCTGTCTCCCTTTTTCTCGTGATTCAGCAATGGATTAGTATCTCTCATAAATAGAGCATGAATCATTTAACGTTCAACTCTCGCACCATTACCCATGCCTCCTCCCCCTTACCCTCCAACAACGCAGAAATAAAAAAAAATTTAAAAAAAAAACCCTTTTTAGCAGAAACCTTTATCAATAAAAATATTTTTCATTCAATTTCTTCATTTTTCGTATTGAGCTTGAAATTCGACGCACAAGAACAGCGTTCCGTACACGAAGGAGCCAAGCCAACCAATGATCGAACTGAACAAAACAAAAATGAACGAAGGAATGAGGGGGATGCATGATTGAATGATTGAATGAATGAAATTTTGTTGTTCTCGCAGTCGTTTTGTTGGGGGAGAGGGGGAGATGGAGGGCGGGCAGGGGCTGGTAACAGTGGCCTACATTAGGATTTGTTTGCGTAATTTCAAAATAAGCACAGCAATGCCGTTGTAGGGTAATGTAATGGGTTAATTTTAATTCAAGTGAAACATGCCAGCCACTTTATAGTGCACGAACAAGAAGAGAAAATATGCCTTTAGGATCTTTTAAGAATCATAAAGGTCTCTCCCAAAAACATACTTGCGTTAGGCGGGCAACTTATTATTCATATAGAAGCTGTGATGGATTACATTAATATTTCAAAGTAAATATAAGATGAAAATATTAGTATAATCAAGCCTAGCTGCTTCGGGGACAAATAGCATTCCGACTTCTATTCTGACTGAGGATGATTACTGCAAATTTGTATTGTATACATAATAGATAAAAATTACGATTTTTTATGAATGTATTTATTTATTAGAATGAAATGTGCTCATGTGTATCTATATGATAAATTTTCATCAATATCTGCGACTTATCAATCTAGCTCGGTTACTACGACTGCCTTCTGGCATTCATTTAGTCGTCAATTTTCCGTATCGATTTGTGCCCCATGTTTTGGTGAGGATTGTTCTTGTTGTTATGTTAAGAAAATAAAGTCTATTCCAGTTCTGGAATTTCTCAATATCTTATAGTGTTACAATAGCCATGGAAATATTCCATCTTATACACATTTCGTGGTTCGGAGGTCGGGGTGACGGGAGGTAGAAGATGCAAGTGGGGTTGTAGAGTGAGAGGAAGAGGGTGCGCACTGCCTCTGGAGCGGCTCGCTTTGAAAAATGCTGAATGCCGTTTGTCACCTTTTCTTTGACAAAGCGAAAAAGTGGTGTAGAGAGAAACTTTTGAAGCTGGGTAGATTCATTTTTTTAAAAGTGTAAAATAATGTCTGTAGTTTTGAAGAAGGTCATTAACAATCATAAGAGTTCTGCAGATGATTGATTTCCTTCTTGTTGTTTTTGTTGTTAAAACGATTTTTCAGCCAATCCATTCCAAGGTCTTCTTCAGATGTACTCTCCGAATTCGATGGCAGTTAGCAGAATTCTTCCGATGATAACAACCCAACAAAGTTGGATTCAGTGATACCTCTTCTTTTCTTTTTCAGGCATGGATTTCCATACCTCGTCCTTATTGAATAACTAAGGAAAGAAAAATATACAATTCAAATACAACATTTTAGTATTGCTATCATTGGAAAATTCAAATTCGGGGAATATACCTGTAGCAGACCGTTGAAGAGATCGGCCGAAACGTATTTTAACAGCACAAACACGCAAGAAGTTCAATCACAATAAAAACTGTTTGATGGTAACAATTCATTTTTGTCTGGTCACCTCTAGTAAAGAAGTTGAAGACGTTTCCGTCTTTTCCGTTTGTCTTTCCGTCTCTCAGTCCATCTGTCCAGACGATATCTCCAAAATTACTCAATTGATTTCGAATCTTTCGGGGAAATGAATAACAGGATAAGGTAGGAGTGGTTATAATTTGGGGTAGATCCAGGACATATATTTTCGATTTAAAAATATTTCAGTCCATCCATTCATGTATAAGCTCATGTCTATCCACATAGTATCCCCCAAAGTTCTCAATCAATTCTTATGAGATTGGATGCTAGGATAGACAATTGGCTATGGAATAAGTGATTAAATGTTTGAACGGATCCAAATGATATTTCCACTATGTTTTAGTCAAAGTAAACTAAGTAAATATCAAGTATATTCTACTGCAATATTCACAGAGTATATACAGCTAAGTTTGACACAAGGCCATAATAGTGGAGCACCCAGTGAAGATTGAATTCTTTTTAGTAGTAATGGTCAGCATCACAAGCTTATTAACTATTACACTGATTGCAGAGTTAGGGATTTCATGAGATCTCGAAAATGTTCTGGAATTTCACAAATCATTGCTCTCATAATCCTACTGAAGCATGATCGCCTGAAATTGATTTTTAGGTCAACTCTTGTTCAAACTTGAAGATGACTTCAATCCTAACCAAATTTTGGGAAGTCAAAATCAACGTTCCCATTCCGTGATTTGAAATCACAACCAACCAATTGGTCGTTAAGGGTCGTTCCAACTGAGATAAATCGACAAGTCTCACGTATTTAGCAAGATTTATGTTAGAAATATGCAAACACTTATTTCATTCTAAAAAATAAAAATAAAAACATTCTACAACATTAGCATTTCCTGATTTGAAATCACGACAACGTGATTGGTAAGCTGATGTCGAACCGTCTGAGTTGAATTGACAACTCATATATATCTATAATATATCTTACAGATACGCAAGGGCTTCTCTCTGATAAATAACTACTTTTACTAAAAAAGAGATATTTTTCAATTGTTTTCTTCTAATAAGAAATGGTATTTGATCTTCTGTAACATAAGAAGGGACAAGGTTCCATATCTCAGATCGAGTTGAACACGGTACAAGGTTTCTTATCTCAAATTACCCTTGACTCGTAAATACTTTTTTTTTTTAATCAAATATATTTTTGATATGTCAGACCATCACCCAAAACTGTCAACATAGCTTTCGTTTGCTTGGCTGGCTAGCTAAACCAATGAACATTTGCTTTGCATTATTTCATGGGAACAAATATCAAAATTAAAACCAGCACAACACATTGAATATAGACGTGGGTAAACACTTAATGGAAGCGACACAAACGAATCACGTCTGTTCATATACTTATCGATCGCTCATCGTCAAATACCTACGTCAGTAAACACTGAATTTCAAAGAAATTAAATGATGTGTAGTATAGAATAATATCCACACACAATATACTATGATAATATCCTATGTAAAATAACAAACCACGTGTACAATGACATAAGTAAGCTATATACTGAATTCATAGTCGAAGGGGAGTTGGTTTTTGATGGACACTGCAGGGGATCCGCGTAACTGTTTTGTTTTCAAATCTTCGAAACAGTTACAAGGTAAGAAGCTGATGATCAAAACAAGAAAAATTCCCGTATAGTGCCATAATATCAAATTGTATGTGAAACATACGAACACTAAATAAGATTGCATGAATTACATCAACAGATATACAGAAATAAATGTCTGAAATGACATGAAATTTTGGAAAAATGTCTTTCATATATTTAGTGTTTAAAGCTGTAAAGCTTTCTAGACTATGTATACTTAGATATAACAATTGGCCCCTTTTTTTATAGATAACTCATACTTTGATCCAGCACTTACAGATGAATACTTTTTCACTAAATCTCCGGAGGTCTTGCAGCTGGCACAAGGCCCCGGGCTGCCGTCCCTGAAGCCTATGCCTTTATCGGGCAAAAGTTTCACTCAGAATAGAAGTGGGAGTGGAGTTTGACCCTGCAGCAGCCAGGCATATTTATAGATGCATGCGTTGCTTGGAACAGAACATGACCGTGATAATTTAAAGAATAATGAATTCTTTTAAGTTCGACCTTCAGCTTCGTTTGAGACAGTTTTTCTACTGCTCGGTGTAAGTTCTGTCCACCCTTAGCCCAAATGTTCCTTCTGGACAACGTGGGAGTTTAGAGGAAAAAGCATGTTGTGCTGTAAAAATCTTGATGTTTCACACTATATACAATCAGACACTGATCCCCATCCACACGTATGATAACTATCAATGTGCAGATGTCTTCTGTCACAGTAAGTGATGCAACTGACGTAGTGAGATAGAATTTCATTCATGCAATTAACGTTTGAGGCATTCAGTAGTATAATACGAAAAAAAAAAGAAACAACAACAACAACACAAAAACAAAACAACTGGACCAATACTTGGTCTAGTTGAAAATACTAATTAGACATGATATGTCCACAAGAAATGAAAACCCTAGAGGAAATTGATATCAAAGAAACTGATAGACAGCGTCATGAGATCTTGAAGGAGCATCTTCTTTTGCTGATGACGATATGGGACTCTCTTAATTGGCGTAGTAAAATAGAATTCCATACATATTCTGATGTCGTAATAAAAATGCTGAATTAGGAGAATAATGGAGACGTATAAAAAGTAATGAAAACAAAAACGAAAAATCCATTTGCAGAGAACAGACCGCTATTATCCATGCTCATTGCAATGTCTATTATCCACGTATATAAAATGCAAAGTGTATAGAAGGCTATACTCCAAACTGACTGCTATGCAAATCTCTATTATCCACGTATATAAAATGCAATGTGTATATCTCTGTATTTTATTCATGTTTTCATTCTTAGCGACACAGGTAAGCTAATAAAAGATGATTAAGAGATATCAATATACTGAACAACAGCAATCATTACACATTTACACATTACATACATTATTGAAAATGACTGACCTTTGTTTCATAAACTTTATTCAAAAAAGACGATGAATCCATGAAGTAGGGATATTTTGTGCACACGCCACTTCTTCATTCGCTCACTGGCCTTTTGGTCCCACGCAAGTCATGGAAAAATTTCAAAGAACATTGTTTGTCACACGGGTAGAAGTTATTCGGTTCATGTCTTTAGTAAACATTCTGGTGGTTAATAATCACCCAGGTCGTTACTGAGATTTGAAAATTGCAGTAGTTACTCTTGTTTCATATACATGAAATTTTTCCGAAAAAATATTTAGTCTTTTGTTTTTTTGTAATCATCATCATCATCATCATCATCATCATCATCATCATCATCATCATTCTTTTAATGTCCGTCGTTGGACAAAGACCTTTCCCAGGATTCGCCACATTTCGCTATCGTGGGCTTCGCGGAGCCAGTATTTCCTGAATCTGTCTAGTTTATCTCTCTATCTTATGTTCGTTCGGCCTCGGTTTCACATGTGATCTCTGGGGATCCGTGTTGTGAGTCATGACGTCCATCGTTTTTCCGTCATTCTTGCGACTTGGCCTGCCCATTGCCATTTAAGTCTTCTAATAGATTCTATTATGTCTCTGGCTCCCGTTTTCTTCCTTATTTCATTTTGCAAGGATGTGTAGTTCAACTTGAAGTTCTGATTATCCTGTCCAAGCAGTTTATTATGAAGCTAACATATACCCAAAATGATGACGGTTTTATTTATGTATTGATCGTCACCAAAGAGCATAGAAATATTTGATAATAAATTCATCTTTAATAGTTCAAGTTTTTTAGGGTCTAAGCTGTTTTAATGCGTGATCCGCCTTGAAGTCTTGACAGCTTCTCTGACGCGATTTTCATTGTAATGTCACAACAGACAATCTCAAATTCTAAAACCTTTTAATTGTTCAATCGTCTGTATTATTGGATTTCACATGATCCTACCCATTATAAGTTTGAGGTTAGATCAGGAATCAAACAGGACAACCATGAAACAAATCATACAATGAAACATGCTTCTTTGCATATATGGTATTTTTCAGAATAGATTACTCGATGGTATCAACGGACATTGATAATTGAAACAAAGATTTTAATAATACATATTTTGCAATTCATCAAATGAGCTTAGCTTCCAAAAGCTGCCATGCCTATAGTCAGCTTTGACAAGGTCTAACCAATCATAATACATATTTGCATAAAGAAGATACTGCCTGATACTTTTTTTCATCTTGCCTTCTGTTGTACTCAGTTAATCTGAGTAAAGCCCAAACAATATAATAAGAAAGGTATCTGTGTTTGTGATGTTTTGGTGGATTCTCTGACGATTATGGTTAGGTCTAGAGTTAGGCTGTGACTGCCAGTGGGAACCATGAAATCCAATTATGGTTGGGAAGTTGCTATAAGCTGCATTGATGTCCGACCTTGCTGCCAAGCTAGTCTAGTTAGTGTCTCTCTATCAGCATACGGATACATTTAACAGTAGTAATTTATTCAGCTTGGCTTAGTCTAGTAAGTTCAACTTTCAAAAACAAGAAGATCCCATTGATCCTGAAAGGAAGGGTGTATAACCAATGCATCCTCCCAATAGTCACCTATGGAGCTTAAACATGGAACCTAACCTAGAGACAGACCTGCAAACTGAGAACTATGCAACGTGCACATGAAGGATTATGCTAGGCCTCACATTGAGAGACCACAAGACAGCACAATAAATCTGGGAAAAGACAAGAGTCAGAGACATTATAGAATCCATTAAAAACTCAAATGGCAGTGGGCTGGCCATGTTGCAAGCATGGCAGACAACTGATGGACATTGCAACTCACAACATGGATCCCCGTGATTACATGCACAACCGAGGCCGGAAGAATATTAGATGGTAGGACGAGCTAGACAAATTCAGAAAGTACTGGCTCTGTGACGCCCATGATAGAGAAGTGTGGCACATCTTGCGAAGGTCTATGTCCAACGTTAAAAGACTGATGATGGTGATGAGTCTAATCCACGGGCCTATATAAGGGTGTGTTTTGGTAAAGGAAAGAATGATGAGTCCGTCATGGTTAATAATAGAAAAAAATCGGCATATGAACACTTGGGGTAATTACTTAGCTATAACTACCTTATACGCCATAGAAAATACCTGCCTCGCATATTGTCAATCTCAACAATCAATGACATTATATGATATGGATGAATCGAAATGCAATAATCTGAGCAAGCAGCAAAAAGAACAAAGAGAGTCGTGGATGTTTGATTTTTTCCCATCTCAAAGTATGCATCGATAGGAAAAATACATATAACTTCTGCAATGTGCCATGTAGGTAGCATGACTGTGTTCACTTCACGCCAATGCCCCTTGGGAGGCGTGAAACCATCTCTTCTCTAACTTTAGCTCTAGCTTTAGATACGTTTTTTGCGCAGATTCAGTCCTTTAGCCATAGGTGGCAACCGGTATAGGAGATGGATACATTTTAAAAGCAGTCCGAATGGTAATACTACCCTCAGGCTAGTTCAGCCTTGACACAAGCCATAATGAAATCACTTGCAGTGTCCGAACAACCGAGCACTGAACGGATATTACGTTATGTTAGTCCATGTGCAGTCCATTTGAATAGTATAGTGATTAGCACGTCAACCTCACACGTAAAATCTCCAAGGTTCGATTCTCAGTAAGGGCAAAATTCGTAGAAAAAATCTTCATTATATCAAATCCTTTAAGCAGCTAATTAAGTACCTGCGACAAACACCAAGAATGGGGTCACTAACTCGATCATATGCTATTTCACCCATAGCCGAAGGAGAAGTAGGACGCACCCTCTTCCCTCCAAGGGTATTAGCGTCAGTTGGAGTTTGAACTTGGCTCGCCAAGTCCATTCTCGGCAATATATCTGTCAATGCAGTTAACGTTATTACATGTGGAATGTCCCAGACAACGTGAATGGAATAAATAATTTAAAAAATGGGGCTGCAGCAGGAATTGAACGGTACTTGCCCCAACGTAGCGTTGCTCTAACCATTGAGCTAATCAGTAATGTAAAGGCTCAAAAAACTGTTTCTATTCTATATTTCCATCTCGTTTAGTCTAGGTTTAAAAAAGAGCAACGCTACGTTGAAGCGGCTACCCTATCAGTCATGACTTCAATTCCTGCTGGAGACTCATTTTCTTTAATTGTTCAATATATTTACGTTGATTGGTTCAAATGTTATATCAATCGTGTAATGACAGAGGATCATTTCAAATAGTTTTTGTATAATATAACACAATTTTTTGTTTTTTATATATATACACACACACACACACACACACACACACATATATATATATATATATATATATATATATATATATATATATATATATATATATATATATATTTGTATATATATAGTGAAATAGTGAGAGACTAAAACGGAGATCGTGTTTTGGACAGACGGAGCGGGATAGAATTAACAACAATGGAAGGGACATTGGAAACATTGTATTTTATTGCAATCGAAGAGCAAATTTTGGGGCGCTATAATTAAATTCGCTTCAACGGAAAGATGAACGAAGAGAGAAAGAGAGAGAATCTGGTTGAGGCGTAGGTCGTCCAAAGATTTTCTCTCTTTTACACACGCTCCCACCCCTTCTGTCCACACACCTTGTGTCATTACGCCCTCCCCCTTCGGTGTTTTCTGATTTAATTGCGAAAATGTTCGCTTGGTATTGTGTTATGGCAAGACAACTGCTGAAAAAGATGTATAAGGAAACTTTGCACATATCATTGTCATCATCATCATCATCATTGTCATCAATAACAGCAGCAGCAATTTTAAGTCCATTGCTGGGGAAAGGCCTTTCCCATTTCCTTCCATAACGAGAGTGATTGTGCTACATTCTGCCATGAAATTTTTTTTTTCAAACCCTAACTCTTCTGATCATGTCTGTCCTTTCTTACTGCGTTTGATGTCCCACAGGCTCTGATCGGTTACCCTCTTTTTCCATCTGTTGTTTTCTTCTTTTTTGCTATGTATCCTACCCATCTTAATTTTTGCAGCTTGATTGTATGATAAAATTCATCCTGATCATATTTCAAAATTACATTGCTCTTTTCATTAGGCTCAGCAGTATTCTGAGTCTGTTTTTCTGTGGTTTTCTTGGGTTCTAGGTATCAACTCGTACGTCATAGCTGGTATTATCAGTTGATTGTATACTTTACGCTTTAAGACTATTGGCAATTTGCTCTTCAGTATGTCTCTATTTATACCAACTGCTTTCAAGCCGATTGTTATGCACTGTCCTATTTCATTTCTGTGGTCTTAATAGCCTAACGTAAGATTTTCGAGGAAGGGGAAAGAGTTTGCGCTTCCTTTGTAACAGTCCACTGCAAAAAAAAAGCTGAATCTCATTTTCGCGAAACTTTTTTTTTTCGTAAAAGCAAAGAAAGCGGCGTAAAGCGAACGTTTGGATAGTTGTGCGTCCTAGTTTATACTAGTCACCGCACGTTACTGGGGCAGCGACTTTATACAAGGAAACAGCTATGTTACAAAAAAACAAAAACAAAACATAACCAATACCAAGTTACAAAGAGACAAGGAATACAAACTTGGTACCTAAATGAAGGTATTAATTTACTGGTCTTTGGAACAGGTGCTCCTTTCCTCAATGGAATTCGCCTAATTGCATCTACACACCTGGGCCGAAAATAGGCCAAAGACGTATACATATTAGTGGACGCACATGATAAATGCTCAATGCACCATTCTTAAAAAGATGATATACTCGTTACTTCCAGAGCTAGAACACATGATTCCTATTTTATTTTGAAGCTTGGACATCCCAAGAATCATAATGAACAGTGTTCAAACTTGAAGAAGATAAGTATTGAAGCTCTGAAATAACTAAAAAACCAGCTTTCAAAGATGGTTGGTAGGGCACTTATCATGGGCAGCCACTCATATGTATTTGTATAAAGGTTTGGCTCACCATTTCGCCTGGGGATGTATGTACAAGAGTTAGCAAAATTAGAATTTATATATTGAAATACTGAAATAATATATGTTGAGATAGAGATAGGTGTATAGATATTCATTGTGAAATGCATCAACATCACATTCACAATGCAAATAATTCTTCAAGTCTTGTACAGCATATTTTTTCTTTACAAAATATAGCATCACCTAAGCGGCCCAGAGTCGAAAATTGGGTCTCAGTGATCTCTCGCTTTTTTCAGATTTCAGACCATGGATGAGATTAAGGAGGACGTGATGGTACGAGTCGGAAAGGGGATTTTGTAGACAGTTTCGGAAATTGAATGGCACGCTGTGTATGTATGCGTGTGGATAGTGAGAGAGAAGGGCTGAGACTAACTGATTTGCTGACCGGTAGATATATGATGTAAAGAAATCAAGAGAAATAGTATTCACAGTTTGACAGCGCATTAAAAAATATGTTTGAGTTGAGGGCCTCACCAATGGTATAAATGAAATGAATTTGACAAAAAACATTTCAGTAGTAAAAATGATCGAAACTTTCTCATCAGCGTACTGATGTATATATTCATCGCCCCTTTCCCCCTTTCATCTGCCACTAAAAAGAATGAGATCTCACAGAATATAGCGATAAAACCACTGGCTTTGTAACTCTGGACAGACATAATACCCGTTCTGGACACGCTCAACAGTCACAATACATATTTGCCTCGGGTCAAAAATACGTGCTACGCTTTTGCTGCTGTTTGATAACACCTGTATTAAATAAATGAGTCTTCTCGCTCCACATATTCACAAGCACACCAATCCTGAAATCGGAGAAATGTCATTCGGTCAATTTATGGAACAAAGGTTGTACCTAAGTCTAACCGGTCCGATCATTGACCGTAACTACTTCAACACCCATAAGTTTGGACCACGCACTGGACAAAGGTCAATGACTATTGGCAGTTGCTCTAAAGTTCCCGAATCACCACCTCCTAGATTGGTGGTCCGTTGGCGGAAGACGTAAGTCTGTTAAATTATGCATATCATTTAGAATATGTCAAGAACCGGTTGTGCAGCCTTGATGTATATTGGAGAGGACCTTACTGCACACGCATGCTGAAAGAGCCCAGTGCAGTTACTCTGATATCAGTGAGAGGCCATTAAGGGGTCTCCTATAACCTGAACTTACTGCATTAACAATGGCAAAGCATTTCATCACGTCCAATGCAAAGCTTATAGGGAGAAAAACGCAGAATCTAGGTCTGTCAATCCAGTAAGGTCCAAATTTGCCTCATTGCAAACTCTGACTTTTCCTCTTCCTCTTTTGAGACCGTGGACGAGAATATGAAGAACGCAACGAGGCAGCTGATGACAATCACGAAAGAAAACTTTACAGACTATTTGAAAAAATGAAAGGGGTGCTGGAAGAAGTCTGTTAGGTTCCACGGGGAATACACGTATACTTTGATTAGTCCGCTCAATTCGTCCCCTGCAAAAAGCGCACTGCTCAAGGTCTTAAAATTCAATTTTTCAAGCTTATACTTAGTTACATTGCATAGAGATACCTTAACCATACCGGAACTCCGTACAAATCGAAACCGCTCTGTTCAGGATATTTTCCTGTATTTTGAAAGACAGTAAGGCACCATTGCCCTAGGTTGGCTATTTTTTTTGTTAATACCAAATGACTGGAGAGATTCTGGACAGAACTTGTACATATTCCATCGTGATAATCAAATTACAGAAATGCGAAATAAACTCCTCCCGATTCTTCGTAATTCAATTCTATATCTATTAACCGATGTATCTTCACGAAGTGGAATCGGTTAATTAAAATTTCAGCATATATATATATATATATATATATATATATATGTGTGTGTGTGTGTGTGTGTGTGTGTGTGTGTGTGTGCATTCTCTTCCTCTTGCTCTCTCTCTTTTTATATATACATAGAGAAAGAGAGTGAAAGACAGAGAGAGGGGAAAAGAGATGGACAGAAAATCGTTATATCTATCCGTCTGTCTCAATCGATCGGATCACCGATAGGTAAAAAAGATAGATCCTTCTCTCTCTCAGCCTTTCACTCTCTCCCTCCCCCCCTCTCTCTCTCTCTGTCCTCCTCTGTGTATGTGTGTCTGTTTGACTCTTTCCCTCTCTCTCTCCCTCTCCTGTCCCCCCCTCTCTGACTCTTTAAATCAGACAAGACAGAACTAATAATCCGGAAATGTTTAATTGATACGTAAGTGGGTGTGATGACAACAGCGATGTTATAAAGATATTAGACTAGAGATTCGGAAAAAGCTTGGTTACGGATAAAGACAAGCCACCCGCTTCCTCTCTCCCCCTCTCTCTCTCCCTCTCTCTCTCCCTCTCTCTCTCTCTCTCTCTCTCTCTCTCTCTCTCTCGCCACCGGTGAAGACGTTCTTGTTTCAAATCAGGACGAATCGTTCAAAATGAAATTAAAAGTCGAAGATATTTCCAACTCGTCGCTGATAACAACACCACGAGATCGACATTATTGGCAAATCTATGACCGCGTACCTCATCGCAAAGGTTATCATGTCTGTATGTAAGAACACGCACAGACAGACACACTCATAATTGTAGTAGCACTGGTGTCTGCATACTAATATCCAATTATGTATCTATTTCTGTGTGTATATCGTATGTATATATATTTATGTACATATACGTTGCGTTATATGATCTTGAAACTCTATCTGAAATGATTTCCCGTTATTACACAGTGGATGTATCATTTGGCCGGAACAGCATGAATAGGATAAACAATTAAAGAAAATTGGACTGCTGCAGGAATTGGACCTCCTACCGATAGGGTAGCTACTCCAATGTTGCCTTACTTTTATCATCGAACTAAACAGCCAACCGGTAATGCAAGGGACTGAATAACTGCTTCAACTCAAAATTCTCACTTTTGTTCATATATTGTCTGTACCTGCCCGATTCCTGCTTCGATTACCGCTGCATTCCGTAGAATTTATCAGTAACTCACTTAGAACTCACTCCCACTTTTTTTTTCCATTTTTTTATTTTATAATTCGGTTAAAAAAATGTAATCTAAACTTATAATGTAAACTAAGCTGATCTATAAACACATTTTTCCAAGTTATTTACTTCAGTCAACAGCCGTATATTTTCAAATGAACATTTGAGCATTTGTTTGAAAACAATGCTTTTACATCCATTTGTTTTGGAAATTTCTATGTTTTGATACAAATTAATGTGTGCAAAAGTCTCCAGCCAGAACATTATCTTGAAAAATAACTAAGCATATTTTGTTACAGGACTCTAGAAAAATTACATAACTAATTTTCGTTAATTTGTACTAATATCAAAGGCCAAAGCTTGTGTGTGTCACTGCATGTCCATGCAACAAAGACATTCAAACGTAAGGCCCATCGACTTAAATTTGGTATAACGACTCACAAAACATCAAGTTGTAACAAAATTGATTATACGGTCATTTGGGGCTCCCACAGAACATAAAAGAGCACATCATGCTATATGAAGCCAAATGAAGCAATGTCAAGAGAAATGGAGTAAGATATTGAATTAACTGAGAAGTATGGAGTACAGAGTTTTGGGATCTCATATGATTAAAGATACAGTGTCAATCTCATGAGATCCCTGGATAAAATGCAGACGCATTAATACTGTGTACCCAGAAATCCTGCCAAAATAAAGGTCTGCATCTACCACTTTGTTTCACGCATCATACAATCTACAGTAAAAGCTACTTTTTCATATGTAATTTTTTTTCATTTGCTTTATTGTCTAAAAACAATTACATAAAAGAACGATTTTCTTGTCTAGACAGTATTTTTTTATCGGACAACGCTGGGTTTCCCTGCTAGTCAGCATTACAACACTTTAAGAAATGAACCGAGACAATTCTGCTATTGACAGCCAGGGTCGGGTTATGTCTATCATCAATAAAAGAGAATGACTGTCTGTGTTTTAGATCGAACAGTCGAAATCAGAGGAAGCTTTTACGAGTTGAACAAAATTGTCTTTTGATTTGATGGGATTCCAGTTTTAGACCCAAGGCACAATGCCAATCCAACCAAGTAAAAGGAGACTGAAATGAAATGAAAATTTACTTATAAAATCCACATTGTTCAGCAAGTTTAGATTCATTTGACACACAGCCGAATGCAGGACAAGAAAGATTGACTAGCGCCAATAAAAGGCTCCAATCTCCATGGAAAAGAAGTATCTTAGCCTTACGGATCCCTCTTTCGGGATCTTCATAATCTTCCTAATCACGTTCTCCATCATCTTGTTCGCAGTCTGGAATATCTTTGGGAAAGCAAGAAGTTGAGGGATGCCGAATCTGGACTGCAAAGGGCTGGCCAACGTAAGTGATGTGTCCTACATTTGATGTGAAGAACGTGCGAGCTCCACTATCGTAAATATCGATCACAGAATGCACAAGTTCACTCAAGGATGTCTCAATGTCGATTGAGTAACCTCACGGGCGATTTACTATGCATGAATACGAAGTAAAGATCCGTCTGCTTGGTTTCCAATCATATTGAGGCTGGACAACCGGTACTCGAGGGATTCAAAATGGTTGGATATTGCCTGGACAAACCTGACTTAATTTTGGTGAAAGCAAACGAGAAGAGGGTCCCAAAGAAGGTTTGAACTCATTTATCAATAGCAATGATTCTGGTAAGTAGCTTCGTTTGCTTATTCCATTGATGAATATATATGAAGATGTATAGATGGATAAATATTGGTATGCCTCAGTGAACGCATCTTCAGAATTATATAATTAATGCATCTATATGTATAAGTCGAGTGTCTAAGCCCTTCTGATTTACAGACAACATCACTCATTTTGCAGAGAACCTTCATAGCCTCCAACTAATGCTAGATGAACTGAATGAAGAAAGCAAGAAAGCCAGCCTTCATATGGACTCTAGTAAAACAAAGGTCATGTACGACAAGCATGTTAGAAATATACACACGATGATCAAAATCAAAAACACCGAGAAACCAGGCCAGCAGAATATGATATGACAGGACAAACTAAACAAGTCTATGGAGTATTGGCTCTGTGATGCTCATGACAGAGAGGTCCGATATATCTTGGGAAGGTCTATGCCCGAAGACTAATGATAATAATGATGATGATGGTGAGAGATGTCACCTCGTCTGTTTGTACCGCTATAGGAACCACGTAAAAAATAGAATTTGGCACGCATACTTAATTGACCGAAGGAAAGTTGGTGAGGTTGAACTTCCCAGTCCTTGGAGGTAAAAAGTGAATCAAAAGTTTTCTTCATTCATTTAAAGGATCAAAAGTGAAGATGAAACTTTTCATTTTACTTTTAAGGGGTCAAGATTGAATTTAAACTCTTACCACAAATGAAGGGAAACATTTTTTTTTTACAAACGTGAAAGCTTCAGTCTTACTTTCAGCTTTTTCTTACTCCTTAAATATTCAGACTGATATTACATATAGTTACACAAGTCATCACAATTGCCAACCAACATGAGATTCATTATGTCTGTGGAAGTCGTGAAAATGTACTGAATAATGATTCTAACTCACCAAGAACCATCTCTAATGACATCATTTCCAAACAGCGTCTGTCTCCATGGGAACCCTCACTAGAGACGTAGATGATCGAGACAAAGAGAAAGGAAAAGTCGAAAAACAAAAGTAAAATTATAGGAAGGGATTAAAAGAGAGAGAGAGAGGGAGAGAGAGAGAGAGAGAGAGACACACACACACACACACACACACACACACATATATATATATAAATATATATATATATATATATATATATATATAAAGAGAGAAACACAGAGACAGGGAGACAGAGGGAAAGAGAGAGAGAGACAAAATAAAAATGAGAAAATAACATAGATGCATATCTGTTTACAAGTGCAAACACACACACACACACACACACACACGCACACACACACACACATATATATATATATATATATATATATATATATATATATATGAACCAAAGTACGATCAGTTGGATATTTGAGTTAAAATAGAAAAGCTTTTAGACTTGTGAAGAAAGTTGCCCTTTACTTTTGACCCTTAAATGAGAAAAATTGTCCATTTTCAGGTAAATGATTCGATCAATATTTATCCTTATCCAGAACATTGTTGGGAGAGGTGTCTATTCTTCTCGATGGAATGTATTGGGCACTTTATGAACATCACATTTTAAGCTCTACTTGAAATTAACTTGGTGTTTAATTATCGAGCACTTTATGAAATGAACCCATCACACATCACATATTGACTTACTGATTTGTTTTTCTGTTTATATATATATATATATATATATATATATATATATATATATACATATATATATATATATATAAAGTGTTATCCACGGACAGCTGTTTCGAAGTATTACATCTCTTCAGTGTGGCAGTAGACTTTCCATTATCCCACCCAGTACTACAAGGCAGGATCAAAACCTTCGCCTCAGACCCGGAGGCCGATATCCTGCCTCAGAGGTACGGAACTGAATGGTCTGTAATGCCAAATTAATTTAATTAAGAATCTAAGCGTTATATATATATTACGGATAAATTCCCCATCCACCAGAGTGCTCTCGTTCAACATACACACCCACGTACATATATATATATATATATATGTATATATATATATATGTGTGTGTGCGTGTGTGAGTGTGAGTGTGTGTCTGTTGAACGGTGAGCAACGGCTCAGTTGAGCATTATAGTTTAATTATAAATAACCCCTTCTGAAATCTTCAGAAATATTGTTCTCAAAACGTTTTATTTTAAACCTTTCCCCAACATCCTTCGAGTATGCAAGCAAAATTCAGGTAATTTATAGACAAGCAAATAGACCAATAGATGTTGTGGCACCACCTTGATATCCTCATATATATATATATATATATATATATATATATATATATATATATGTGTGTGTGTGTGTGTGTGTGTGTGTGTGTGTGTGTGTGTGTAAGTGCAATACGTCTAAAATTTCATTCGTAATATCGATTTATTGCACTGTGGTTTGCATTGTACACCACAATCATGACGTATGTATAGTGTAAACTATGTAAACAATAATGTATACATTACTGGTGTCAGTGATCAGTGTTCAAGCCCAAGTAGAAGCCAGTTTTGTAAAATACAGATGGTTCAAGTATGTTGACCCTCTCTGCTCGGGAAATATCGAATTGAAACAATTGATCTTTTCCAGAATAATCCTTTTCACATCCAATAAGGCATTCCGTAAGACGAAGCAAAGCTTGGTAAATACCACCGAAGTATGTTTATAGAGTAATGGTTAACAAGATATTCTAGCAGACAAGTACTCCTGTAGTGAGTTCGTTCCTCGCCCAGTAATTAATACACTTTGCCCTGAGCCAGAAAAGCTAAGCTGAGTAAATACAATCTTAGCATCGCTGTAATGGTTATCTGATCGTGTTGATTATTATCACCTTAATGAGTTTGTTACTGAGTGGGCGCCCCGCACACATGCTCTTGTGCCAGACTAGATCAAACCGATAATGGTTATTTGTTCCAAAATAAGATAGTATGAATATTAACAATGATTATTCCCCTTGATGGCTAAAAATGGGCAGATTTTTCATTTTATCAATTTCCAGATAACTTTATTGCTAAAAATCTTATGTTCACACCAGAAATTCATGTACAGGATTAGAATTAGGGTTAGGGTTATGAGGTGAGATTTCGAAAAGGATATTCCATAGGGAGTACAACAACGTTATTTGGAACGTGTAATTTCAAGCAATGAAGTTGGCTGGAAATTAAAAGTCTAACCATGTTTAACCACTAAAATGGCTAATCTTTGGCAATCTCTATGCTATCGTATTTTTAGGACCAAATAAACAGGATTAGTGAACAGCTGAATCATATAGTTATAGAATAATGTTGAGCAAGCTAAAGCTGCTGACAGCTAATACTATACAAATATTTATTTCTTCTGGATTTGTCACACAAGTGGCCTTGTGCCATGCTAACCTAGGCTTAATAAGTGCCGATCATTGAACTGGATTTATGCATCATCGATAGTATTTCATTTCGAAGAGAGCTGACCCGACTACAAAGATTATTTTTTAACTTTGCCCATGGAGTTGGAAGAGGTATATGTATCCACCCATTTCTCTCTCTCTCTCTCTCTCTCTCTCTCTCTCTCTCTCTCTCTCTCTCTCTCTCTCTCTCTCTCTCTCTCTCTCTCTCTCTCTGTTTGCAGAATCCCTCAAGATGTATTTAATGAACTTTCATGAAATCTTGTGGAAGGAAAAACAATTGGCTAAGAAAGAATTGCTCGAATTCAGGGGACTATATTTCGATTTAGAGATATTTTTCCCCTGATGATCATACGCATCCATTTATGTTTGTCTGCCTGTCCATTAATATCTCAAAAAACTCGCTGATGAATCTGAATGACATTTCTTGGAAGTGTGGATTGTAGGATGATTGGAAATCAGATCCAGGATTCTTTTCTCTCTTGACTTGGAAATATCCTTTCCTAGATGAAGACAATAATTCAAATAATGAAAAAATTGCATTGTCGTCCTCGATTCAGAGTTACTCTGTATGAACTGATTTTTATTCACCTTGTCCTATGTATGGCGTTAGGTATGCGCTCACTGGGTGCCTCCCAGTCATACTCAAGTATTACAGATTTTGCAAGCACATGTTGTTTCTTGACTTGATCAAACTACAGGATTTGACGGCGAAAATCTCACTGGGTTACCTAAACCTGTAGCCTTGTGCCAGACTAAGCGGATTTAATCGGATTTGTGCACCATAAATAGTATTTTACTAGCCGAACCCGCAGAAATTCCATGAGATTATCGATTATCCCAATCCTCAGCCGTCTCTCACCCTTCACTTATATCTTTTAATTCTCTCCCTTATCCCTTCTAATCTATGATGCTCACCAATGTTTTTTCTAGCTGTTATACAAACATGTATCAGTTTGAAATGAGTATGGGGATTCCATGTAAACCACATGACTCTTTTTTGTTCACTCCTTACCTATCTTCATATTTAAATATCTCATTTTTATATCCTCTCTCTTACGACCGCCTTATCAAAATTTTCTATTCAGTTCCCCTTATTACAACTCTCTTATTCAATTATCTAACATTCTTTTTTTTCATCTCATCCCCACCCTCTTATTTGACTGTCTAAATTTCTTTTCTCTTCTTTTTAATCCAACCGTTTTATTGAAGTATCTAAATTTCTTCTTTGCCCTCTTCCTTCCTATACTCTTATTAAACTACCCAAAGATTCCTTTATGTTACAACTGAAAATGTAAGATTCGAACACAGGTAGTAACATGCATAACAATATTAGAGATTTGGTAGATTGTTGAGTAGCCTGCAATTTTTCACACACACACACGCACATACACACACACATACAATCATATACATACATATGTATAAGAATTTTAATCTTTGAGTATTTCAGATTTTACAAGAATGTTCCCGTTGCTAGATTAAGGCGATTTAAGAGCGATAATCTTTTGTGATCTGCGGGTTTCAAATTGTCCATTTGTAAGCAGATCCTGACCTGGAACCAGGCTCTCGGTATTGGTGCTGGAGTCGTTGTGCTCAACGGGTGTAGGAGACAGGAATGAATAAGACTTCTATAGAAAGATATTACCAAACATATAGATAAGTATTGATCGATAAGAACAGATTGAGATGGATTATTCAATAGATAGGAAGAGATTGGAATAGATTAATAGGCAGAGATAGATATGAAGACAGATATAGGTAGATAAATACGAACAGAGTGAGATAGATAGATAGATTGATAGATAGATAGATAGATGGATAGATAGAGATTAATAGATAGATAGATAGATAGATAGATAGATAGATAGAAGGAGGGATATGAAAAGAATGAATATATATATATATATATGTGTGTGTGTGTATAAAGAGAGAGAGAAGAGGTAGATAGATTGGGATATATGAAAAGAAGATAGATTGATTGATGAATGGATGGATATGAACAGAATGAAATACAAGATAGGTGAATATTAGTTGAATGAGATGGATACATAGATGTAAATATTTTAATAGAATGATATATATATATATATATATATATATATATATATATATATATATAGATATATAGATAGATAGATAGATAGATAGAGAGAGAGAGAGATAAGAAAAGAATAAGATAGATAGATAGATAGATAGATAGATGATAGATTGATAGATAGATGATCAGAAATATAGATAGATAAGTAGCTACTCAGTCAAAATTCCACTTCTATTCCGACTTGAGATGATACTGAAACCCACGTGTAGTGCCATAATTGGCATATTGAATAATTTTCCGTCCGTCGTGCGAAACTATGGATTCGAAGTATTGCAGTTACTCCTCTTCAGTGATGACAATTTAGATATTTTCTGAATTTTGATAAGTTTTAGTCAACAACAGCAATAAATGCCATTTCCTTACCTACAATAATTTGATTAAAATTTATCCTACATAAAAAAATCAGCAAAAAAAACTGATTCTCTCCCCCCCCTCTCTCTCTTCCAAATCATTTGAATATTTGAACACACTCATGTGAAGTGATTTATACATCGATTCCCCCATTTTCCAATCTTTCAACTGATCCCCCCCCAACACCTCATGGTGACAAAAGACGTTGGTCACGTGACGATTTCCATTGAGTGACACACCACAATTGTTTATCTCTTATTTTTAATTGATAAACTGAACAATAGTTTTTGACCAACATGAAAAATATTTTTTTTCTATTGATAGCACAGTGGTTACAGCCTCAGAAAAATTACTGTAAAGTAATCTGATGGTTCTAGGTTCGATCCTAGTGTGAGACAATATAACAATACTACTAACGCTAAGAGGGTAGTACGGTCAATATACCCCCGTCGGGTAAATAAAGGGTTCGGTCCGTTACTTCCCCAAATCTACCAGATGATACCTGACGAAGGCCGTAGAGTGCAACGGCCGAAACGTTGTATGAAAAAAAAAAAACAAGATGAAGATGGTCCGAATATCAATAGAAATAATAATAATACCTCATCTCAAAAATTCCGAGATATACTATGAAAAATATTGACGCATTAATGGTGCCTTTTTATCTAATCACCTTGGAACCTGACATAAGTCAGTACCAAAAGTACTCGCGAGAGGAAGTATCTAATATGACATTTATGGAGGGGGAAGGACAAGGTTCAGAGAATATTGAGAAATTGCAAACGGGAAGTACCAAATATCTCGTTTATGGGTGGGGAGAGAACCAGGTTCAAAAGTTTCTAGGAATTCAATAGACAAGTACCTACTGTGTGATGTCTTGAGGGAAGTGTACAAAATTACGAAAACTTCAGGAGATCGCCAAAAAACAACAACCTAATATCACATATAAGATTACAAGAAGAATCCGTCACCTCAGTCCGTTTGGTGCAATATGGTCCCCGTTGAGAATGACTGAGCTAAACACTTTTAAGGATTCAGAATACGCTGGCTCAAAGCTTCAAGTGTACAGCCACCATCGAGGATCGAACACACTACATTAGTAATGGTCTGCATGATTACCTCAAGGCAGCGAGTTCTGAAGTAACTATGCTTCATCCACATTACTGTATACAAAGCGATCAACTTACCTAGAAATATATATTTCAAGATTCCTTACAAAACGTACTACCCATAAACCATATACAAATATATATTTGCCTCCAAATAATAATTCTATCCACGTGGCTGCACACATTATACATAAGAATGAATATTTTGAAAATCTCAACACACTCTCACATACAAACACACATACACATATATATGTGTATGTAAATATATACATATGTACATATATGTGTGTGTGTGAAAAAGATGGATAAAGTGAAGGAATTATAAAAGCAAGTTTACGTGTGTATGCATAGTTATGTGTAAAAATACAAGTATAAATATTTTTGTACACAGGAATTCCAATAACAATGTATGTTTATCTACATATATGAGTGTATACACATTAATATATGCATCGACAAGTTTTATATACACATTTTTAAGTAAATATGTGTTTTCATGTAAATCATAGTATATATGTCCAAGCATATATATATATATATATATATATATATATATATGTGTGTGTGTGTGTGTGTGTGTATGTGTGTGTGTGTGTGCGTGCGTGCACATTGGTGTGCATTATATATAATTATGGGAATATATATTTGTGTGTATGTATCAAATTTATACTATTGAAATTTTTCAAATATATATATGTATATTACCTTAACATGATAAACATTTACATATATATATATATATATATATATATATATATATATATATATATATATATATATATATATATTCAATTATATAGGTACGAAGGTAAAAATAAAGCGGATCCTTATATTGCATGCCCCGATGACTAAAGGAGAAAATAGGATAAAGCCAGAAGCCGTAAGAAGAAGAAGCGAAAGGAGGGCATAGTATCAAAAAGAAGAAGAAAGTGTACCAAGTAAGAAAGGAAAAAAATGACACTAGAGTAAACGTAATAACGATTGTAAGCCAAAAATAAAAATTGGACAAGAGAAGGGTGAAAGTCAAAGTAATCTTCTAGCAAAAACTTAAATTATAAAAGTAATAATAATGCGTCCACTGTTGTTGTTACTTTAAGGATGTGTTGTCTGGGGAACTTGTCACAGGCTAGCGACCAGCAGGAAAGCCTGTTCTCTGTTACGTACACGTCGGTATAACGAGACCTGAAGCTAAGCAACGTCTGTTCGGTAGGCTCGAAGGCTGTAGCTGTAGATTGCAGTTTATAGTGACTTCTAATCAAGACAGATATCCGGACTAGCGAGATGACCGATGAGTTAAATGCAGTTTAACGAGGAGAGGCAGAACCAAGAGAGACGGATGCAGGCTACGCTTTTAAAAGTGGACCAACAGTTTATTGCTGGGGACTTGGGATGCACAGTCTTAAAGATCTTCAGCCCAATCATATTAAAACCCTTGGAGATACTCCATTGTCATCCGAGACTTACAATACTTACGAGATCTCCATTGTCATCCGAGACTTAGAAGACTCACGAGATCTCCATTATCATCCAAGATCCACAACAAAGAATTATAAATATTTGGACCGGCCTTTCTCAACCTTTCAAACTGGAATAATCTTTGAAATACCTACCCTGTATCAAGGAACCCCTGCTTAATAATAGATGTACAACAAATGACACATCAGTGTCTGGAAAGAATAATATACATTATAATCTATAAGACGCATGTAATCATTTTTTGATAGAGAGAGAAAAGTTTTTCTCTACTTTATACATATGGAGTTAGTGACAAGATACAATAAAGACACTTGTAATTCTTTGTTTGTGAAAGGGCAGCTACCCTTCAGTAGAGCAAGCCCAACTCTGAAAAACCTTCAGTCCTAAAAAGAAAAGTATACTGACCTGCAAACCGACGAGACTGACCCACACATTGAGAATTAGACAGCACAATATATCAAGGAAAAAAAACCGGAGTCCAGGACATCATAGAATCCATTACAAAACTCAAATGGCATTGAACTGGCCATGTTGTAAGAATTGCCGACAACTTCCACACACAACTCACAACGCAGATCCCCAGAGATCACATGCGAAATCGAAGCCGGCTGAATAAAAGATTGAGAGGCAAACAATACATGTTTAGAAAGCATTAGCTCTGCAACGCCACTGATGGAGAGATTCTAGCGAATCTTGGGGGAATCCAATGTCCAACGACGGACAATGGAATATTGATGATGATGATGATGATGATGATGATGATGATGATGATCTACAAGTGATTATCTATATTCTGCGGTGTACAGGAAAATAGTTTTTGACATTTTTATGGTCATGTTAGTGATATTATATTTTTTCAGTACCCTTCCATCCAAATTCAATATAAAAAAAAAACATATGGAATAGAAGCCAGTTCCCTTGAAAAAAATTTAATAATCGAAGCTTACTTATCATAAAACTAATGTTTTTTATGAGCTTAATATACTTATAAATTTAAGTACACACACACACACTCACACACAAACACACACATAAACATAACCCTATTCATTTTCACTCCCTATACACAAATGATTTGAACTTTGACAAGAAGACATATTTTCCTTCCTCACCAGTAAAGATTACAAATGCTGGAACGATGATAACCTATAATTTTAGAGATGAATCAAAAATATGGACAGACAGAACAGCACAGCTTTAATATTAATTTAGATATCAATTACAGATCTAATAATTGTGAAACTCGTGATTGTTTTTTGCCGCACTCCTGGTATTCATATAACGGAATGGATAAAATTAATTAGGTATAATTCTATCTGACTCCATTCTCCAATGAATACCGCACTTAACGTAGGTCTGAGAGATCTCTGACATGGACTCAATTTTGTTTGGCTCTTTAATAGAAAAAAAAGAGTATGGGCGGGATGTGGATATCCGATAATGTAGTTTTTGGTGTTGATGCTGTCAAACCTCCGAGATAATTGGATCTAGAGAGTAATTGGGATTTTCCAATCTATGGGCCGCCGTTTATATATTACAATATAGCCGGAAAGACTTGAGTTATCTGGATGCACTTGTGTTCGTGTGTGTTGGAGAAGTTGTGAACTTGGGTGTTGAACTCGGTGTTCTGGGTGTTCGGTGAAAAATGTCCTATTGTTTTTACTTGAAGACAGCAGAGTGTCATATGTCATCAAAACAGGGGTCGCCACTCATTATTGGAAAAATCAAATATAAAAAAAGATATTTGCTTATTTCATGCATGTATAAGATTTCGCAGAACCCCTAGCAACTTCTAGAACGCTTTAGGCTGATTAAAACTATTACCACTACTACGGCTACTACTACTACTACTACTACTACTACTACTACTGCTGCTGCTGCGGCTGTTACTACTTGTATTATCATTATTGATGATAATTTTAACAAAAATCAAAACAGGTCTGGTTAGTCACCCAATAGAGACCGCCACGTAACTAATATCTTTTGGCGGCATATCATGTTAGGGCTGAATAATAAAAAAAATGGAGAAAAATTGGTGATCAATGAATGATTCACTACCCTCACCTCTTGCTGGGCAATGCTCTCTCTAAAAAAATGGTCCAAATTATCGAAAAACAAGCGTGAATACTACCGGACATAATTCAAAGGATAAATTCAAAATAAATCCACATTGCAAATTGAAACTGGGATTTTCAGAAAACAATTTTTTTTTTTTAAACATAATTAGTAAATGTTGACATTTTCAGCGCACTAGTTCCATTATCGTGGCCTGTACAGGTGATACATAGATAGAGAGTCAGCCACGGCAGCTTAAAGACTGAAGAAACTTTTGTTAAGAGTTTTAGTGATAATTTAGTTGACGGTTCATAGAAATGGAGGAAAACCCGAAAAATAAATGACACTTTATACCACAGCGGAATTGAATGTAGTAAAGTGACCCGAAAAGCGGTCCCAAAACAGGCATGGCAGAGCAGGTACGGTCATACGTTGGGAATTATGCAAAGCACTTAGATTCATCTTATTGAAAAAAAAAAGCACTACAGAAAAGTAGTTGTAGAAAGAAAAATGATAATGAGAGAAGATAAAAGAGATTTGGACTTTGAGGTCCAGTCCGACCATTCCACCAAAGAAAGAAAAGCAAAACAGAGAAGAACAAGATTTAGTCAGATTGAGACGTGTTTGTGCCAGCAAACAACAGTTTTTAAGATGGAAGAAAACGATTATCAGAGACGTAAAAGTTGATGTGTCACTCATGAAAGATTGCTTTTTGGTAACTATGCTATTGAATTTGAAGCGAATTTGAAGGGAAGAACTTCAATTATATAGACCAGAGTATGATACAGCAATTGTTCCCCTCATAACGCAGAATTCAGACCAAATGTGTCCCCACAATTGCTGATGCTAAAATTCTGTGAATGGCACAATTTTTTCGCATTGTTTTCCATTGAAATCGCCAATCAATGAACCAATACAGAACTAATTGAAATTTTAAGCATTTAATTCTCGCATTACTCTCCTTTTTTTGGTGAATCCACTAGAAGGCCTTCCTCTTTTGTGGTCTTGATTACTTGTGCTGCCCTATAAGCAGGTGTGCCTCATAAGGCCTCGTAGCGGCATTACTGAGTTACCATACCGTCTCACAGTCTGCCAGTCCAGGGCAAAGCTGGGAGTTTGGAGGATATCGAAGAAGGTGCTTTAGATTTACGGATATAGACTCTCAAAATGTGCAATGACAATCTCTAGACATGTGAATTTGCTCATGCATGAAAAATACAATATTACTACAAATCATGATTATAATTGGCGAAGTTTCGGCCTGTCTGCGGCATAAACAAAATGATAGAGAGGAAGGAGTAATACAAAAACATGAACACAAAATCAGCTATTCTGCTGTGTGCATAGGTGTATTCGTTCGTTTGCTACTGCTGTTAATATCCAAACAACTACTTCCACTCTTAATGCTGTTGCTGATGTTACAATAATTTTACTTCGCAATAACTTACGCTGACCTTTCAAATAACTCTGTAAACATACTGACATAGACACAGCTTCAGATTATCTCTTAACATTTCGACAGGTAATCACTACTAACAATAATTAATACAGAGAAATAACAAATGCAAGCCTTGCGTAGTGGTGGCTGAAAATCACATTATGATTAAATTCAGCAATTTGTCTCGAAAGGAATGCAAAAATTGACACGACAGAGTAGGAACTGTGATACAGTCGCAATTGTGCAAACGACTTTTGTTTGACCAGGTAAACAAAGGGTATCAACACAAAGCAAAAACTGTGCTAGATCATACGAAGGAGAAGAATTAAAATATATTTTGAGATCAAGACCGAGCACCACATCCAAGCAAATCGGATCTGATAGTCATGAAGATGAAGATGTAAGGAAAATAAATATCAGGACCTTGTACGGAAACTGACAAAAATGTGGAACATGAAGTTTACAGTGGTGCCAGAGTAAATTAGTGTATAATTCATCATCTCTGAAAATAAGACAGAAATCAAGACAAAAGTGTAATAATAATAATGATAATAATAATAATAATGATGATAATAAGAAGTAGAAGAAGAAGAAGGAATTGAAAAAGAAGGAAGAAAAACAAGAATGTTTTAAACTTTTGAAATTTGATATAATCTGACAAAACTGGAACTTTTTGATATATAGCACATCTTCAAAGATATAAAATCTTTTTTTTTTTTTAATCAAACAGTTTTATTTACACTTGTTTCTTTTGA
This sequence comes from Thysanoteuthis rhombus, assembly GCA_963457665.1. Lineage (NCBI taxonomy): Eukaryota > Metazoa > Mollusca > Cephalopoda > Oegopsida > Thysanoteuthidae > Thysanoteuthis > Thysanoteuthis major. The sequence continues at coordinate 44,401,116 of OY735216.1, read as the reverse complement.
AATATTTACAAGCAAGGCTTTATCTATCATTTACAATGATAATAATGATAATTTGGCTGAAGACCTGAGGAGACTTATTGTCACCCAACCTTCAGCAATGACCACCGGTCAACCGGTGTGAAACTGTAAACCACAGTATTACTGTGACCTATGAGTACTAGGAGAGGAGGGCTGGAGACTTGAGGAGATTTGCTGTCGCTCAAACTCCAGCGGTTACCACCAGGCAACTGGTGTGAGATTCATAATAATAATAATAATAATAATAATAATAATAATAATAATAATAATAATAAGAAGAAGAAGAAGAAGAAGAAGAAGAAGAAGAAGAAGAAGAAGAAGAAGAAGAAGAAGAAGTTTTTTTTCCAAAGATGGATAGTTTTCTTGGAAGATGAAAATAAGCCAGAGTCAGAATCATTACCCCTGGCGAATCCTTTCTTAACCCAATCTGAGAGGATTCAATCGACAAATCGCGGGATTTCAACTGCACAACTCGGCGACCCTCCACCAGATCGCCCCATCCTTTGAATCCCCCGGTCTCCACCGCAGCTGACGACCTGACTTCAATGCTGAGGGATATATCACGATGTCCGACCGACTCAAAGATGAAACAAGGGATTTATGGCTGAATAGACCACTTTGTAAGCCATGCGGAACAATGCTCTTTCACCATTATAAGCGTTGCCGGGGCAACCAACTATATATATATATATATATATATATATATATATATATTGACATCATAGCAACGTTGATGACACACACACACACGTATATATCATCATCATCATCATCATCATCATCATCATCATCAATAGCTATTATAAGACCACTACTGGACAAGAACCTTCCTATCTCTTTCCATGATGACTGTGATTGCACTAACCGTTGCTATGTATATATTCTTCTCCGTAGACCTCCCTCTGATCAGTGTTGATCTTTTTCCGTCTCTTAAGGAATTGACCAGAGAGACATAAAAGAAAATACAGCTAGTGATAACTTTAAAGTATCATATATATATATATATATATATATATATATATATATATATATTGGTGGCCATTTTTCTTTAGAGCTTAGATCGTTCAACACAACAGACAAGTTTTGTTGAATTACCTTCTTATTTATTTTCTCTTGTCTGCAGATCAATTGCTTGGTTTTTTGGAACCATCAACAATATGTACATCGAAACAGCTATCTGTGGATGACACAATAATTGATGCTCCTCTATTTAGGGTTGAGCACTCTCTAAGTGAGGTAACTCATCCATTGTACGCTCATGCTATGCTCTTCCATAGAAATAGAGCACTCTGGTGGATGAGGGATTTCTGTGTATATAGATATATCGCTTAAATTCAATTTTACTGACTATCCAGTTCTGTAGTCCAGATATAAGATATCAGCCTGCGGGTCTGAAGTGAAGGTTTCAATTCTGCCTCGCAGTACTGGATAGGATAATGGAAAGTCTATAGTCACACTGAAGAGATGTAATACATCGAAACAGCAGTCTGTGGATGACACAATATATATATATATATACATATATATATATATATATATATATATATATATATATGAATTGGCAATAGAATTGATAGGTAGATGAACGAACAAACATCTTAAGTCCAAAGATGAGATCTCTTTTATAATAAAAAGAGAAACTATTGTTGAGATAGTTATCTATTTCTCAGAGGTGGCAGTGGTCAGTGTTGGAGACTTCATTTCACATGTGTCCATAAGGAGAGTATGTGAGTATTTGTCCATGATAGGGAGACAGACATTCAGGGCGTCTTGCTGTTGCACAGGTTTTAGCTAGCCAGTCTCACTGACCATTTCTGTCACATTACATAGTCAACGACGTGACTTTACTAAGAGAGGTCTGGTTAGTCATTCAGCAAGATCTATCATGGGACCATTGTTTTTTGGTAGCATGCTGTGTCAGGGTTTATCAATTGGATATTTGAAAAATGGGTCGATCGATGAATTAATCACTCCCTTTTATTTGGCCATGATCACTAGAATGTTCGACTTTTTAAAAGAAAAAAAAAAGAAAACAATAGGTGAATGCTACCGGACACAAAGTAAGGGACCATTTTGACGTTTATTGTCGGGCATAGACTTCAAAGTAAAATATCTGGATCATAGGCGTCGCGGAGCCAATACATTCTGAAGTTGCCAAGTTTGTCACACCATCTTATTTTTTTGTCGGCCACAGTATCGCATATGCTATCAAGGGGTCCACGTTGTTCGTTGTGATTTCTGGCAGTGGTCGAACATTCTTGCAGCACAACCAGCCCTTGGCCATCTAAATTTTCTGAGTGTTTCTCTGACGCCTGTTTATTTTCTATCATATTTCACTATCTTGTGATCCCTCAACGTGATATTAAACATGATTTCCTCCTGTGTACGTTGCGTAGTTCTTAGTTTGCGTACCAATCTTTTTCTTAGGTTTCATGTTCCAGCTCCATAGATGACTATCAGGAAGTTGCATTGGTTTAGACCCTTTTCAAGCATCAATAACGCCCAGATTTAGCTCCCTGTGACATCTGGCTTTTCCCCAAAAGTGATAAAAAGTGATTTCAGACCGTCGATAAAATTGAAAAAAAAATAAAATAAAGGGCGGCAGCTGATGGCAATCCCGAAAGATGACTTGTTTTGAAAGATGAAACGACCGGTCAGATTTCTTTTTAAATGATCAAATGTATCCTTAAAAACTAAGGTTGTGTCTCGACCATTTCAGTGCGTGTTTCACAGAGCTGCGAGATGTTAATTTTATCAAAACTCTGATCTACAAACTGAAATGTAAAGTTCAATATCGAATTCAAAGTCAATTTCTTTTCTTCATTTTAAAACTGTCTACGATGTAGAAACTGCTGTCAAAGGCATAAATTATTGTCGAAGTAGATAACGGGAATTGTGGAAGATAATTCCAGAATTGAACTGATTTTCTGAAGAGGGTTGAGGAAGGATTTAAAAAACAAACATTTAAAGTGCAGAAAAGCGTTACAATGATGTCAAAACCACAGCGTCCTTCAAAAGAGGACGCTGAGTTGGTGGATAGTATTTTGAAATCAGGAACCAACAACTTCTAAAATACGTATATACAATCTATGCATGAATGCACGTACGCACACGCACGCACGTGCACGTGCACGCACACACACACACACACACACACACACACACACACACACACATATATATATATATATATATATATATATATATATATATGAATACCGTCAACGCTGGGTGAGAGTTTTAAAGATAGTATTAACACTTTCACACATGTAAAAGAAGTTCCCCTTCACTCAGAGGCGTAGCTACAGATTCGGGGGGTCCGAGAGACGATGTTCCTTGAGCGACCCCCATTCAACATTTATTGAAAGCTCTCATTGCATATTGTCAGTTGAAAAGCAGTGGATAAACGATTATTTATTATGCTCATAGTGTCGCCTACGTTGTAACCTCATTGGGGTCTTGTGATGGCTCCCTAACTGTTCCCTTGGCCACGATTTTGCCTTTACTTTTGTCATTTATTAAGGGGAAAAACTTTCCTTTCATTCATGACCCTTTGAACGAGAGGGAAATGGTCCCATGACATTTGATCTCTCAATTGAGGAATCCCCCCATTACAACTGACTCCTTGAAAGGAGAAGGAAGACTCCCTTTATTTTTGACCCCTTAAACAGGGAAAGTTTTCTTACCTTTTTGGACTCTGAAATGTGAACGAAATTCCCTTTCACTTTTAACCCCTTCAATATATATATATATATATATATATATATATATATATATATATATATATATATATATATATACTAGCTGAATACATGTGAAAGAAGTTTCCTTTCACTCGGAGGCGTAGCTTGAGATTTGAGAATCCTGTTGCAGAAATTACAGCAGAGTGGTTAGAAGAATATTCTATAAGTACCTTGTGCTGCTCAATGTTTCCTCTACAGACATTAAGAGCGACAAACATTAATTGCACCCTACAACATGACGCTAGGTATTGGATCCTCATCCCGCAAATAAATTCTGGAATGTGTCCGTCTCCTGATCTAAGTCACGTATGTAGATGATCACGTTTTGTTATCGTGATTATGATTAAATTACAGGAAGGAAAAAAGTCTCCCCTCACTCTTGACCCCTCAAAGCGAGCGGACAAGTTACCCTACACTTAAGACCCCTTAAAACATAAACATTTAAATAAAAGTTTTAGCTTTTGACCCCTAAAAAATGTTCTCCTTGATAGGTGAAAGAAAATCCCCCCCCGCTAATTTTGACTTGTAAGAGCATAAAAGTTCCTCGCCTTTCGACCCCTGAAAAGCAAAAAAAAGTTTCCAACCTCACTGTCCCTGTTTTTGGACTCCTGCAAAGGAAACAGAGTTCCCTATCCTGACTTTGACCCCTACAAGGGACCGTCAAGATTTCGGCCCCTCAGAGGAAAAACGAAGTTCCTCGCATATTCGAAGTCAGAGAAATGAAAAAAAATCCCATTCTGGTCTCCAAGAGGAAGACAATCATGATTTTCTGAGTGTAGCTCCCTTTTGACTCTTAGCAAGATTACCTGTTCTCCATCGCACATAAAAGATTCTCTCGTATGTATAAACAACCTTGTGATCTCATCGGCCTGGGAAGTTTTCAAACGTATTCCAGGGCATGTTTAGCAGCTCAGGCGTCATGTGTGCAGGCATTATCCTGCTGGATCAGCACATTACATTCCTGTTACAGAAATCACAGCAGAATGGTTTGAACAATATTCTGGAGGTACTCTTGGCTGCTCAACGTTCCCTGGACATTTCCACCACATTGAAACCCATCAAAGCATGTTTCTCCATCTGTAACGCAAACACATACGATGCAATGGTATTAATATTACTACTTCACAAGGTGGCCGAGATCTTAGAATATATACTGCCCAAAAATATAAGCATGCCGTACCCAGGTTGAATTTTGCACCGTTCCTCAGGATGCTGCGCTTTTTTTTCTCCGTCAGTGTATATCATTATACATTGAGGTACTTGTGTCTATATGAAACGAGTCCATGGATATGCATTTGAGGAAATATCTGAAGAGGCAGCTCTGTATCAGATAAGGTTGTATGCATTCAAAATAATTTCTTTTGCATAGAAACCTTTGTAGATATAGCTGGAGCCAATGTGAGGAAACTCTGAATATTCCCCGGACCCCCAACACAAGCATACATATATATATATATATATATATATATATATATATATATATATATATATATATATATATATATATATATATATATATATATATATATATATATATAGTGAGAAATTAAATGAATATTAGTATACATCGATTTTTATTGATATTGAGTGCGGCATTTTTGAAGACAACTACACATGTTCCCTCAATATATACTTATATTTATATATACAACACGTGATCAAGCAGAAATTAAAACGTATCCATATATATATATATATATATATATATATATATATATATATATATATATATATATATATATATACAGTCCACATAATAAGTAATATTTTCATTGAAAAAACTGTTTCCCATGATTTGAAAAATCAGTTGCTGTAGACAGGGAAATAGTTAAGTTACGCAGCTGATTATATGAATATATATCTATATCCAAATAATCCTAAAAAGAACAGTATACAACCAATGCATTCTCCTGATTGTCATTTATGGAGCTGAAACATGGAACCTAACCAAAAGACAGACCTACAAACTGAGAAGTATGCAACATGCATATGAGAGAATCATGCTCAACCTTACATGGAGAGATCACAATACAGCACAGTATATAAGGAAGAAAACAGGAGTCCATGACATCATAGAAACTATCAAAAAATATCAAATGGCAATGAGCAGGCCATGTTGCAAGAATTAAAGACAACTGATGGACAACGCGTCTCACAACATGGATCCACAGAGATCACATAAGAAACCGAGGCCGACAGAACATAAGATGGCGAGATGAACTAGACAGATTCAGAAAATACTAGCTCCGCGACACTCATGATAGAAAAGTGTAGCGAATCCTGGGGAAGGCCTATGTCCAACGATGGACATTAAAAGACTGATGATGATGAAGATATATATATATATATATATATATATATATATATATATATATATATATATATAGTACGTGTATGTCATAATAGTATTATTATTGGCAACAAATGCAAAGTCTTCTGAGGTAGGCCGTCTAGCCAACATCATTCCTGATACTTCAATTGGCTTATAGTTAAAACTCACTGAGTTCATCTCCTACACCGATCCTTATTATCTTTCCTAAGCAGAAATTCTGGCCATTCTTCTAAATTCTACGTTAAGCTGGATTTGAGTCAGGTTCTTCTACCTGATGTGTCTACACATAAAGACACCTGTTTTTGATGCAAAGCCGTTCGCCAAAGTATTAGGTTCCAATATCTTAAGCCATACCAAATACTGGTTTAAACAGGAAAGTCGGCATTGCTAGTGGTTGACAGAAGTTCGCGACTGCCATGTGTAGAACGCGACAAGTTCATGTCTTGGTTGCCATTCGATACTTTCCAATATCAAAACTGGTCAGATTTGGTACTGAACAAAGAAATTTGGTTCTAAAGATAAAGATGTGGTACTGAACGTTGAATTTGGTATTGATTTGGACTTGACCAGGAATCTTTGATACTAACTACATTATACCAGACCTGACACAAAATACATTGAACTGGGTCTTACATGAAATGTATAAAATAAGCATTATTAGTTTATATGTACACCTAAGCTCTACTTTTGATGCATTAGTCACTTATTCTCTCACCTTTTTTAACGCTCTGTACCGCGCTCACAAATGATATTATAGAGGGAACTTTTTATTCGATGCTTAAAGTAAAATTTTCGTTTCAATTCTTAGTATGAGTAATTTCAAAAAGATTATGTCAACAATATTTCCAGAAGTTTTTCTTGAATTTCAATAAAATCTTGTGGAAAATTGGAGCAGGAAAGGAAGAACAGAAATGATGAAATTTCAGGGTGGATCCAGAAATCTGAATGACCTACTTGCTCGATAACTCATGAAGTAGGTCTGTGATGAAGCCTGCAGTAGACTTTTATAATGTCATTGAGCATACCTGAAAGGACGACGGAACGTTGAGAAGCCTTTTGCTGTAATTTTTTCGCGGGTAGGTTGTTTTTTTCTAATGAATCCGATCTTAAAACGCCATCTTCAAAAAAGAACATACCTCTCTAGTGATCAAACGGTGGTGGGATTCTGATATGTAATCAAGAACATAGTTACTTGATAGAACAACAGAACATTGGAAAAAACTAAAAACAAGGGTGTATAACCAATGCATCCTCCCAATAGTTCCTTTTCGAGCTGAAACATGGAGCCTAACCAAGAGACAGATCTGCAAATTAAGACCTATGCAACATGTACATGGAAGAATTATGCTTGGCCTCACATGGAGAGACTACAACACAGCGCAGTACATCCGGGAAAAGACAGGAGTCAGGGACATTATAGAATCAATTAAAAGTCTCAAATAGCTGAGGGCTGGCCATGTTGCATGAATGGCGGACAACCGATGGACATCGCGACTCAATATGGATCCCAACCGAGGCCGGCAGAATATTAGATGAAGAGACGGGCTAGACGAATTCAGAAAGTACCGGCTCAGCGACACCCACAATAGAGAAGTGTGACGAATCCTAGGGAAGGTCTATGTCCAATGACAGACGTTGAATGACAGATGATGATGATGATCATGATGATCATGATCATGATGATGATGAATAGATACCATGAATATTTGACGGCCATCTTGGATGACTTCTTGAAAATTATGCATACCGGATCAAAAAAAATGAATTGGCAACATATTTTATCTTAAAGTACTTATATTGAAGTGTAAACAACTTACTTAATGCTTCAAATAAAAAGGTCCTCTCGGGATCCCAGTACAGCTACATTACAAGTCTGCATTATAGGATACGACGTAAATACACATGAACAATAAATAAAAAATATGTAATTCAATCCATTCTTCCAACAAGCTTTGTCTGATGACGGATTTTATTTGATTTGATTAGTTGGTACAGCAGCCTCTTAATTTGGACTTTTGCAGCTAAATACATAAAAAAATCTCTGTTCACATTTTCGTCCCTATCAGAGCTACAAATTATTGCGCATTTAAACACAACTTCCACACAGACGCATAAAAGGATGCTTTGATGAGAATTTAATCATATATATATATATATATACATATATATATATATATATATATATATATATATATATATATATATATATATATATATATAAAAATTTTAGTTTTAAGATCCACACATAAATAACAGCGTCATTTTTTTACGGGTATATGCTAGAATATATATATATATATATATATATATATATATATATATATATATATATATATATATACACATAAATAACAGCGTCATTTTTTTACGGGTATATGCTAGAATATATATATATATATATATATATATATATATATATATATATATATATATATATATTCTAGCATATACCCTATATGCTAGAATATATATATATATATATATATATATATATATATATATAAATATATATATATATATTCTAGCATATACTCGTAAAAAAATGACGCTGTTATTTATGTGTGGATCTTAAAACTAAAATTACCTATATCATTAGGTAACATATTTGAGTATCTTAATTCCAAGTTTTTTTCAAGTCTCAACGCAAGCTGTTTTAATGTATGATTGACATGAAATCCCAAGCGTTCCTGTGATGTATTATTCATTATTATGTCAGAACAGCCAGCTTCATTTCACAACAACCCATTTATTGTTTTTAAGCTCTATTAATCTATTTTGCATGGACATATCGATCATAGCTTTTAGGTGATAACAGGAAATAACTGAAAGAGACAACCAAACCATGATTTAATACATCAATTTGCCTACATGGCTTTTACAAGGATAGATATGTATGTATGTATCATCGTCCACCGCTTATACCCTCATGGAGGGAGTCAAGGAATAATGTACACGCGATCGATAGTTAGTAAGACCAACTTCTAATTAGTTTCGTTCTGCTTACGGCACCTGGTATTCGCCCGTCCAGGCACTGACCAGGCTCGAAATCTCTTAACTTCGGTAACCTAACTAGAACTGATGCATCCAACGGAATTTTCCCGTAACCTTTTACCCCAGAGAAAGTTTTTTTTTTTACAAGACTAGTCCTCGTACTCATGCTTGAGTGGTGAGATACTGGGTACATTTTTTGAAGTCTTTGATATAGCTCAGCGTTGGATTGGAAAACAGCCTACCGAACTGGAGGTGAGCACTCTATTGCTTGGTGATTGGTACTGTTGTATAAAATCGTAAAAAAAAATGTAGTTATAATAACTGAAGAGAAATCACACCGTAGTGCCAATATTATATGTAAGATCTTATTTTCCCTGTCGGCTACCAACTTTGCAGGGAATGCCATACTCTTCTCGTGTACGGCAAGACCTCGTTAAGGAATCGATAGTTTTGTACTGGAACTATTTTTAACAAGACCGGTTGCTGCTGTCCTGCCTACAGGGATTGTATAAGAATTCAATTTAGACATCGTTGGAAGTGAATTACATTGTCTCTCTATTTCTTTCCCACTCCCCCCCCCACACAAATACACTCATTCACTCACCACTCTCTTTCACACACATACATCCATACTCTCTCTGTGAACCCCCCATCCGTCTCTATATCAGTCTGGTTTTCGCTCTCCTCCCTCTTCTCTCTCTCTCTCTCTCTCTCTCTCTCTGACTTTCTATCTCTGTCTGTCTGTCCGTCTGTCTTTTTCATTCTTTCTCTCTCTTTCCAAACATATATATATATATATATATATATATATATATATATATATATATATATATATATATGGGGGTTCCCCTGAAATCTGTTAGTCAAGTGTTCCTAAAAAAAACCCTTATGCAAGCTGAATCACCATTAACATTTTGTGAGCGTTCCCAGATCAAAAAATAGTAATGATGGTTCGTTTGACAGTTTCAGAGGAGGCTGGAGTACAGAAAGTTGGGGTTGAGGTAAAGGAGGCTAGTATTTAGGCGAGAGATAGAATTATGTGTACTACCAATATTACTGCTAGCTGCAAAAAATAAATAAATAAATAAATAAAAAGAATGCTGGAAGCAATTCTCGCTTTTCTTTCTTTTCCGTACCAGACTCCTCTCCAACTCCAATTCTAACTGAAGATAATTACTGCAACTTTTGTGTTATATATGATAAATGAAAAAAATATTTTTAAAAAAAAACGTATTTTTGTATGAATTTGTTTCTCTATTATAATGAAATAAGCTTGTGCATATCAGTGAGATAAATTTTCTAGGACTGATTGATTTAGCTCAGTCAGATAAACAACATTTTGGCAATCAGTTAGTTGTGACTTAAAATCACAACAGGGGGAAGTGAATTTCACATATCGCTATCCATCTCCAATTTTGGTGAGGATTGTTCTTGTTTTTCTTATTACGATAATAAAAAAAGTCAACTCCAGTTTTTCAATAAACCACAAAGTGTAATAGAGCAAACATTTCAAGAGTTGGGATATCTATATACCTATATACCCGTTAATTGTTTGCTCTTGTTACGGTTAGAAAATTAAGTGAACTCTAGTTTTTTATTAATTCAAAAAATGTGATAGAGTAAACAGTTCAAGAGTCGGGTTACCTATATAACTATATATACTTTAATTGGTTGTTCTTGTTACAGTAAATAAGTCAATTGCAGTTTTTCAATAACTCAAAAAGTGTGATACAACGAACATTTCACGAGTCGGGATAGCTATATACCTATTAATCCGTTAATTGGTTCGTATATTTTTGTGGAAAAAAAAATTTCAAGTCGAAGTTGAAGTAAGAAGATAGAAACATCTAAATTAGGGGAGCTAACCCTTCACTGTTCGTCTGACCCGCCACATTAAACCAAACCGATTTATAAAATTAACATTTCTTTACTGAGATTTGAAATCAAGGCGCCTTTCTTATCGACTCTGCGAAACTAACAAGTCTTATGCAATTACCAATTTATTTTGTGTACAATACAAAGGACGCAGTAACCAAATCCAGTTGTAACTGAAGTGGTGGGTAGTTTGATTTTTGGCAGCCAGACATGTTTCTCTTTTCTTTCTCTCTTTTTTTTTCTTTTTTTTTTTTTCGTCGTTTCAATTCATTCAGTTATCTTACTGTAAATCTCTTTTTGTCATTAGTTCGCTTATTTTTGTGGTTTACATCTTCTGGGTAACAGTAAGTTACTTTAGCATACCTTAATAACTGTGTAGGGAGTACAATTTTCACCTGATGCTCCACACTTGTGAGCCTTTTGACAAACTAGGCGAAACATAGTAATGTGTTATCACGTATGAAATGTTTTCCTACATCATAAACAACAACAACAACAACAACAACAACAACAACAACAAAAAACCAGTAAATATCTAACCAAATATTTTTGCTCCTATATTTGTCACCTTAGACCATAGGATTTAGAGGGTGGGATTGGCTCCTGGAAAGCTGGCAACATCATAAAAACTCCATCGTTCAGGCTGAAGTGCTTTTCGCACACAGGCCTTGCTATCGATGGTTCTACTGCTGTGTACGTCCTCCCAACGATTCATTCATTCATATAATAATGTTAATTTTAGTGGTCACAAATCCAGTGAAAACACTAATTGTGGCTTATTTATAACTGAAACATTTTTTTACTTTGAGTTGAAAAAAAAAACATGGAAGATGATACAGGATTTCATATCTCACTTCTCTAAGCTTAAACACTGTCAACAGAGAAGTGCACGATTTGACATTGTCTGAGAGCATTTCATTCGGGATCCATATCTCAAGCGTGTTATCCTTTCTTCTAGTTTGAGATAGCGTGATATGTTTGCTGTTGGAGTCCTTAAGTTTCTGTTAAGTACACGAACCATTGCTCATTGATCATTGGCCATTGCTGCCGATAATTCTCCACCATTGAGAAAAAGTGTGGCCTTATGTCAAGGTCCATCATTGGTATACTTATTTACTAACCAAGACCTATTCAACCCCTGTTGAACAGTTCGCATTATCGGCAGTCTGAACAGCGAGACATAATCCCAACGTCTTGTGTAGACATTACTATTTTGGCCCCGAAGCCAACCAATAATAATGAATTGTATCACCATTGAGATTAGGCTCTTCTATGTCAAACTACAAACTTTAAAAGACTGTTGCTGGTGGTGGTGTTGACAGTGGAGCTGCCCCAGACTGTTGTTGACGACGACGACGACGACGACGACGATGATGATGATGATGATGATGATGATGATAATATCTCCACTTGCATAAACTCTGCAAAAAAAATGTACTTACATCAGTAAATTTCCCACTTATAGCAATTTTATGGTGGGTGTTGAGAGATGACATCTGTAATCATTTTATACTTTCAAGACAAGTGCGACACAGTCTTTCTAAAGCTCTTTCCATTTTGAGTAGTGCCAGACTAAACAACTCAGCGACATCGGGTACACCTCACTTTGCAACGAATTAAACAAGTCATTATGACGAAGTAAGACAGTCATTCCCGAGGGGGCGAAATTTTAGCTTATGGGATGGGTGATAGATTATTGCAGATAATAGAATTATTTTTTTAAGAAAAAAAACGATATTTACTTTTATGTCAATCAAGTCGAGAAATAAGGGGAAGTCACTCTCACCTGTTGAATTACAAAATACGTATTTTGAAAAAAAATCTTTGAATACTAGCCTCCTAGCCTCTGTTCCAATTACCGTGTTATTTCATTATGCAAGCACATGTGGGTCGTCCTGAAGTTCCAAATCATCATCATCATCATCATCATCATCATCATCATCATCATCATTTAGTTAGTGCCCGTCGTTGGACATAGACCTTCCCTAGTATTCATCACATCTCTGTATCATTGGCGTTGCGAAGCAAGTGCTTTCTGAATATATTTAGCTCGTTACGCCATCATCCTTTCTGACGGCCACAGCCTCAAACCTGATTTCTAGGGATCCAAGTCATGAGTCGTGATGTCCAACCGTTGTCCGACAATCTTGCGACATGTTCAGCCCATTGCCATTTGAGTTTTCTAACTATTTCTATGATGTCTCAGACTCCTGTCTTTCCTCTGATATACTGTGTTGTCTTTTGGTCTCTCCGCATAAGCATGATTCTTTCTTATGCACATTCCATGCTTGTCATTTTTTGGGTCGAATTTCTGGTTAGGTTCCATGTTTCAGTTCCATATGTGACTACCGGTAGGATACATTGGTCATATGCCCTTCTTTTAAGGATTAACTGGATTTTTTTGTTCTTAAAAGTCGAGCTTGCTCAACCAAAAACTTGTCAACCTAATGTGATTCTTGGCTTGATTTCTTCCTCCCGCTGTAAACAATACATGAAAAAGTCAAGTCAAGTCATTGCATAATGGAAAGTAATGTTCAGTTCGGAATATGTACAATCAAGTTATTTGATGAAAGTATTCACTTGGCTAAATACGTTAGACAATTTAGAATAGTCCTTCCTAACAGAGGCACTATCTCCCCCTTGGGGCGAGAGTCAGGCTAGCGGGAAAAGGGTGATTTTAAAAAACATCCAGACGGGGCGAAGGGAAAAGGTTAAAAACCATGATGTAAGGGATTTGATTTTCAATCGTTCCCCCAATGAAATTATTTATTGGGTGCCTCGCCGTAAAAAGGCATGCTATATCCTTTCACAAGCAAATTGACGATAGAAGCAAATTAGAAAAAAAATACGCCAAGTAAGTAAGCCATGCAAATTTTAAAAATACGAGCAAAAAATCAAAAAATACTGCGCGCAAATTTAAAAATTCAGCAAGCAGATGGAAAACAAACAAGCGAACTGAATCTATCGATGATAATCACGTAAAATATGCAGTTATTTCTTCAGTTGCTGCAAATTGTAATTTTTAAACGAAATCGGTTGATACATGTCACCAAATAAAATTCACGGATCTTTCTCATTAGCATCCCCCAAGCTAAGGTCCATCATTTTAGAGGAGGGCCTCGCTCCCAGTTCAGAAGTTTTTTTTTTCTCAATGAAAAAAAAACAAACGCTGAAATGGTCTCCAATTACTACTTGTTTGGTCAGTTAGCTCCCAACTATGTGCCCCCCTCAGAGGGAGTGACTGTCTCCTCCCCACAATTAGGACAAAATAATGTTAAATTTCTGACAAATCAAGCCTTTTGCACTCTTGACAGGTCCAATTCGTCTACGGCCCCAAAGGTGACTTTTGCCATATGCACCTAAAATTAGTGAATACTCCCAGTGTCTCCGCTCTGAAAATTCCAAACAAATACACCCAACTCAAATATGTCACTGCTCTAAAGATGTTAAGCCTTTCTTGGAGAGAAATGACGACAATATCTGGACATCCAGTGAACGTGTGGGCCCGTTGCAATTTTATCACAGTGGGGGGACATAAGGATATTTTCCACCATGGATAGGGAGATCTGAAGCATATACTCAAAATATATCTTGGCAGCTAACCTATTGTGAGTGAATAATAATACCATCTCTTTATAAGGGTGAATTAGGTTGTAATTATTGTAATAATCGTACAGAACAATTATCCTTTATTGACTGCAAGGTTCCAATTTCCAGGTGACAAGGCCTAATCAAGGAAGTCAGGTGTGATTTCCCTATTTGCAAACCCCTCCCAGTGGTTGCTCTCGCCAATGAGTATTAATGTGATAAGCACTCTCTTGAGAAACTAATTCCTATCGATAGTTCTACAATAGACGGTTGTCTGGTATAGGTACCGAACGAATTATCCTGCTTCCAGAAAACTAAGATTACCAGAAAACAGGCTATTGTTCGATTTGGCTGGATTTTGTTGTAATCAACCATTCGGGATCTTTTCTGGATGTTTTTGAACTTGTCAGAAAATTGGCATTTTTTGACAATAAATGATCCAATCTTATATAATGTTTTAATCAATTTCATTATATTACTTTAATTAAAAGAGGAATTAGAAAACAAAACTATGATATAAAAATCATTTTCTTTCATTAATAGAGAAATGGAGTTATTTATTTCTAAAATTTTATGTTTACTGTTTCTCTGAATTTTTGAGGTGAGGTATTATTATCATCTCAATTATTGTTCGGACTATCCTCATCTTGGTTGTTTTCTGTATAATTGTTCTAGGTTCGATCCCAGTGCAAGACAACAATAATTAAAAAATACTACTACTGCTAAGAGAGGAGTGCAGTCTACATACCCCCATCGGTCAAATAAAGGGTTCGGTTTGTTACTTCTGCCACACCTACCAGATGATACCT
The DNA here is from genome assembly GCA_963457665.1 of Thysanoteuthis rhombus. NCBI lineage: Eukaryota > Metazoa > Mollusca > Cephalopoda > Oegopsida > Thysanoteuthidae > Thysanoteuthis > Thysanoteuthis major. The sequence continues at coordinate 44,385,760 of OY735216.1, read as the reverse complement.
GATGAAGGCCGTAGAGTACAACGGCCGAAACTTTGTATGGAAAACAACCAAGATGAGGATAGCCCGAACAATAATAGAGATAATCTTATGTTTATATTTACAAAAAAAAAAAACAAAACATGTTGAAAATCGATTGGAACAATTAGGGTACCAAATATACACTGAAATTCAACAGTTTGGGTCTATGGTAAACTTCACGACCGATGATCTCTATAAAACGTATTCCATTGCGATTACGATTGAAAACTAAACATTATTTCTGCCTGAGATCAACAGAAGCTGTTATAGTTGACGATTTAGAATTTCACCAAAAAAACAAAACAAAACAAAAACGCATTAGTTTGATATCAGCAGGACCTGTCATAGTTGACGATTTAAATCTTCGCGCGAAAACGCTTCCATCAGGCCAGTAAGTTATAATTAATGAAGTGTAATAAAACTCTCCGTATTGATTTATTGATAACGGGATAAATTCATCAAAAAGTAATATAGATATATCAGAAATATAAGTGTTCATTATTTTGTATCTGTTGAATACTATTTCTGTCTTCACTTTTCGTTTTCTCCTTCATATACAAAGAAATGGACGCATAACCCGATAATATTTATAAATGTGGTATTTTTATTTGAATCTCTATTTGAACTGACATTCAACATGGTGAATGTGTCAGTTTGCTTAGACTGGGTAAATAGAATATACAATTAAAGAAATGGGGCGGCTATTTGAATCGAACCTGCGTCCAACAGGAGGTTGTCTTGACGTGATACCACTGTTACTAATAAGATAAACAGCTCGCTGGTAAGTTGGAAGTCCAAACTACTGTTCTATACCCGAATCTTGTCTTGTTCATTCACTGTCCATCTATGTTCTTTTATTTCTCAATGCAAAATTAGAAAGAAATGGATATATAATTTGATAGAATAATTAATAATGCATTATTTTTATTTTGAAAATCTATTTGGACTGACATCTCGTTATTACACAGTGAATGTGTCAGTTGGCCTTGACAGCGTGAATAGAATAAGAAATTACGCATTTATCATCATTTCTCAAGTATACATTATTTTGGTCTATAGCACTGCCGAACTCGTGAGTTCCTGGTCATTTCCTGTCCAAGGCTCGCTGGATAAAGGATATGATATGCCTAGTAGCTTATATCGAAGCGCTGAAATAGAGGGGCACTCAGTGAATATTGACCTTTCAACGCTTTCATTTTTTTACCACACAAAGGCAAAATGTGACGAGGGGTCAATTTTGTTTTAACGTGGGTGAATTTGTATATACACCCAATATGGTACCCGACAAAAAGTTACATTTTATGCCTGGTCATTAAAGAATTTTGCATTTCCCTTGGCTACTGCCTATCACATCAGAATGTATCCCAGAAACCGCCCCTCTTATTACAATGAGGTTCCTTTTGGGGGAGCAAATGTCCGGCCATCAGGTGTTATATATATTTTTAACATTTTATCCGATTGCTGGGGCGAATAAAATTTCCAACGGTTGCCATCAAGAATTTTATTGCAAAAACCGACGTGTCATTTTACGGCAAATAAAGAGGAGAAAAGGGGAAAAGAGAGTGAGAGAGAACAAAACGTTGGACCCGAACAAAGGGAGCTATTCAATTACCAATTGTAAAGTCAAGTCCATCGGTATTTTGAAAACAGCTGCCTTTTCCATGTCCTTGAGTGATATCTAAAAAAGAAAAACAAAACAACAACAATAAGAAAAAAAGAAGTAAAATTCTGGGGCTGCTCCACCTCATCTGAACACAGAGTGTCAATATAATGACGGTGTTTTGTTAAAATCCCTTATCGCTCCTCTGACTCGTCAACCTTTATTAAGATACAAAACTTCATCTTTTCTCCGAATCAATTACAATTGCCCAAATCTGGTTTCTTTTCTTTTAAAGACCATTGTTGGTCAAGTACATCAGTAAAGGAACAGGGAGAACGTTGAAAGGAGAATGTAAGCTCAATTGGTGCTTTGACATAGAAAAAAGTGGTTTATATTCTCCCCTCTTTCCTTATTTTATCTATCTTTCTCTTTGTCTGTCTCTCTGTATATAAATCTATATCTATATCTATCTATCTATATATATATATATATATATATATGTGTGTGTGTGTGTGTGTATGTGTTTGTCTTAATATATGTGTGTATCTATACATAAATATGAATACATACGTTTATATATATATATATATATATATATATATATATATATATATATATATATATATATATATATATACATATATTTTCTTTTTTATAAATATTTATACATATTTATATGTGTGTGTGTGTATATATATATATATATATATATATATATATATATATATATATATATATATATATATATATATATATATATTTGAAAACCTGGATATGTATACCTGTTTATTATATGCCAAATATCTAAATATCAAGCCTTCTAGCTTGAGTCACAAATATATATGTCATTCTATCTCTATCTTTTTCTCTATCAGTCTATCTATCTATGTATCCATCTATCTATCTAGCTATCTATTTATTTTAAGACCTCTGTGGGTCAGGAACAAAAAGAAAGGGGCGGGGTAATTTCTTTTTCAAAAGTTAGGTCAATACGTTGCTTAGAAATCGTAAGAAAAGCCAAGAGAAAAAAAGTGTTGATAAGAAATAGCGAGTGGCAAATAAAAAAAACTCACCATGTCAACGGCTTCTCAAGAAAGGGTAGAGATGTGATTTCAAGAAAAACAGTGAAGAGAAAATTCATGATGAGAAAGAGAAAAGGAGACGTGGACAGAAACAGAAGGCAAAAAAGGCGAAGAGAAGGCGTGAAAGATTAGGCCCTACTTATACAATGGACTGTGTGAATTTCTGAGTTTCTATGTCGGTAACAATGGACCCGTCCACTAAAATGGGTTCAGCATTATTATCATTTCATAAAAAGAACTTTATACATGACATAGAAATTCAAATACATACGTGAATTGTCAACCCCTTATCATTGTGTTTTGACTTTATTTTTGCACGTGACAACAATGACGACCATACCCCAAAACCAGTAACGTCGTGCATGATTAACAGTGACGTACGCAAAATATAACGCGTGGCTCTATCATTCGCGTGACTTTCCTGTTCTTTTCAATGTTTTGTTCTATTTTGTATTGATTATTTTGTTCTATTATTTTATTTCATAAATGAATTATTGATATATCTTCTATTATACGATTCAACTTTTTTTTATATTGGTGATATTTCGGCCGGCCAATGCCGTTTTAAAACAGAATTAGGAACGTTACAAAAATGTCTTGTTGAGAATCGTTTCGTTATTCTCGTGGTACAATTGTTTAGTCATTCTCCTGAGGATCAGAAGCCAAGATTGCCTTGTTACCAACTTCTTCTCGTATGATGGCTGTTTTGTTTAACAAATTTTTGTTATTGTATTTCAAGTCCTTCACTTAAATTGCATTTTATGCAGTTTTGTTGAATATTTATATTGTCCATTGTATTGGCTTTTATAAGTTATTATCTATTTTCGTTTATCATACGAGTGTGAAATTATCTGTAATTTTAAGTATACATTATTAAAATCTATTGTCCTCGATTTTTAAAAATTATTTCTCAGTATTTCATTGACCTGTGCAATTAATTACTTTGTTTAATTTTCTTATATGGTTTCTCACCAAACTTGTTCCCTTATTATTTGTATTTCTCTCTTTTTCTTATCTCTGACTTCTATCTTTTTACACTATAACCTCTTTCTTTTCCTTGTCTCCTGACCACTTCTTTTTTCTTTATTTCTTAATTTCTTTCCTTCTTTCTTCCTTTCTGTCGTTTTTCCTTCTTTCGTCCTTTCTCTCTTTCTCTTTCTTCCTCCTTTTTTCCGGTAAAACTCCGACTATCGAATTTTGATTTATTTAGACACGTATTGAATATGACAATGACTGGACCAAAATACGGTGATGTTGTGCACAAATAACAGTTACGTACGCAAAAACTAGTGGTGAATGGACCGTAGTTTGGGATTAATATTATACGGAGAAATGAATTCTGTTTTGTTTACGTTTTAGACTTGAAGCAAAAGATCTGAACTCTAGCACAACCACGTTTCTTCTTTTCCTTCTTTCATTTCTAATTTCCTTTCCTTCTTTTATCCTTTTTCCTTACTTTCTTTCCCTTTCCTTTCTCCTTCAATTCATTCTCTCTTTTTTCTATATCTTTCCTTCCTTTTCATTTCAATGATTTCATCTTTTTTCTTTCCTTCTTTTTTCTTCCTCTATTATTCTTTCCCCTTCCAGTTTTGTTTTGCTTCTTTTTTTGGTCTTTCTTTCTTTCATCCTTTCTTCATTCATATTTTTACACAGCTTTTTTCCTTTTTGTCTTTCTTCCTTTATTTCATTCTTCCTGTCTTTCATTCTTTCTCCCTCCCATTTTTCTATTCTTTTTTTCTTCTTTTCTATCTTCTTTTCCACCTATTACCTTTCTTTCATTCATTCATCCATTTTTTCCGTCTCTTTTTTCCCTTTTCCTTTATATCCCTTTTCCCCTTCTCTTCTTCTACTCGATATTTTCCTTCGTTTTGCCATAAACTTCTTCAGCCTCCCCACCCCCGACGTTTTCCCTATTTTCCCAATTATTCATCTCCTTCCTTTATTCACTCGACACAAACACATCTATTCACACTGTAACTAAAATAAAACGCCTCTGCTTCCAGAATTCTTACATAACAATCGTCTATTGAACTTGGACACTCAAACGACAAAATGGCATGTCTGACCTTCCATACAATTAATCCGACCTTAGCAACAATGACATCATTCACTTTTAGACGCTCCCTTCACTCTAAGTATTCAACGATTTAACAATGGTGTTTTTCATTTTTATTCGAGAGAAGCGTATTTGGTACAATGCATATCGGAATGACTGTTTTGTCCCCAATGTCTTTGTTGCACTTAAAAGTGTGTGCGTTGGATGGGGCTGAGGGGTTGTCGTGTGTTCAAATGTTCTGACTCTTGCTAGGTATTCAGCCTCTCTGCCAGTCAGTCCTTAACAATGCTTATTTTAAAGCAGATTAATAGGTATGAATTCACATCGTAGGAACTGTACGTATAACTAGCCGAAAACCCATCCGAAGAGGGGGTTTCAGCTACTTCCTACAGAAAAAAACCAGTGATCGTAACTGTTTTCTATGGGTGCCTTAATTAACAGTTCACATGAAGATGAAACGATTCAGACTTTCAATAATTATTTTTATTATTATTATTATTTGGAATCTCACACCAGTTGCCTGGTGGTAACCGCTGGAGTTTGAGTGACAGCAAGTCTCCTCAAGTCTCCAGCCCTCCTCTCCTAGTACTCATTGGTCGCAGTAATTCTACGATTTATAGTTTCACACCGGTTGCCCAGTGGTTATCGCTGAAGGCTGAGTGACAATAAGTCTCCTCAGGTCTTCAGCTAACGTCTCCTCCCTCTTTCGCATATCATGACAGAGCTACAATTCGTTGCAGTACTTATATCTATAGCACCTTCCTCAGTATCCGTGCAGTTCCCAGTAGTGCTGTAGTCTGTACGGTCTGTATCCTCCCCCTAATCCCGATCTCCTCCAGTCTCTCCCTCAGCGTTTTGGGGACAGTTCCTAGTGCGCCCACTATGACCGGTACTACCCTGGTTTTCATGTTCCACATTTTCCTTAACTCCCTTGCTAGGTCCTGGTATTTTTCCCTTTTTTCACCCTCCTTCTTTTTTACTCTATTATTATTATTATTATTATTATTATTATTATTATTTGCAATCTCACACCAGTTGCCTGGTGGTAACCGCTGGAGTTTGAGTGACAGCAAGTCTCCTCAAGTCTCCAGCCCTTCTCCCAGTTCTCATAGGCCACAGTAATACTGTGGTCTACAGTCTCACAGCGGATGCCCGGTGGTCATTGCTGAAGGCTGAGCGACAGTAAGTCTCCTCAGGTCTTCAGCCAACATCTTTTTTTCTCCTTCGCCAATCATGCCAGTGCTGTGGTTCACATTTCCACTTACATTTCCCTTCGTCTGGTAGGCCACTGCTAACAATTGGTATTTCAGTCTTTATATTTCTAGCACTTTCCTCACTATCCGTGCAATTTCTAGCAGTGCTGTGGTCTGTATAGTCTCAATCCTTCCTTTTATCCTGATCTCCCCCAGTCTCGCCCTCGTTGTCTTTGGGACAGTTCCCAGTGCGCTGACTATGATTGGCACTAACCTGACTTTCATGTTCCACATCTTCTCAGATCTCTCGATAGATCTCGGTATTTTTCCAGTTTTTCACTTTCCTTCCTGTTTACTCTATGGTCTGCAGATACAGTCATCTTTATTATTTGGCAGGTTTTCCTTTTCTTGTCTACGATTACCAAGTCTAGTCTTCTTGCCTGGATGAGGTGGTCAGTTTGGATGTCAAAGTCCCTGACTAATTTGTGGTTTTCATTCTGCAGGGCTGCCTCTGATTTGTGCTGGTACCACTTTTCCGTATGGTTGAATCCCATTCGTTTACTCAGTTCCCAGTGTATCACCGTTGATACTCTATCATGTCTGTATTTATTCTCCTTCTCGGCGAGTTGATTATATTCACTAGTTATGTGATTTACGGTCTCATCTCTTTCACCACACAGGCGGCACTAGCTGTTTATCTGTGTTCTGCCGATTTTTGCTTTTATATAGTTTGTCCTGATACTTCTGTTTTGAGCTTTCATGATGAGCGACTCCGTTTCTCTCTTCAGGTTTCCTTTTCGTAACCATGTTCATGATCTCTCGTCTGCCATATGTTATTTCTGTCTTTTAAAATCTCCGTACAATTTTTTCTTTTCCCATTTTTCTTTCCTTGTTTGCTGTGCTGTTCCACCGTTTTCTATTTTGTGGTTTGTTGCACTGTTTCGTGCACTTTTTATGATGTCTTTACTGTTTGCTTGCACGTACTTTTCTAGATCTGTTTTAGCTCTCTAGACACACTCCTCTACGCTGATGAGCCCCCAGCCACCTTCTTTTCTCTTAACGTATAGTCTATCTCTGTCAACTCTGGGGTGTAAGGCTTTATGCATTGCCATAAGTTGTTGTTTATAACTATTATTATTATTATTATTATTATTATTATTATTATTATTATTATTATTATTATTATTATTATTCAGTTGCATGCCTGGACTCTTGTCCAAGCATCTGACGGATTCCTCCGATATCTCTGGCAACAATGCATCGTTTCGACTATCTAGGGAGTCACATATAGACAAATTTCTTTTTTTTAATCCACAAAAATTAATGAGCTTAAAATATGCCTAGGACCCATGAGTAAACACAGGAAATTTCATAGTGATATGTTATATGGTTTTTACAGTACGCTGTCATGAAGAGAAGGTCAGACATTTTATGAATTATGGTCATCATCAGCCTTTTGGGGTCCCTCATTAGACATAGACTTTTCCCAAAATTCGCCAGACTTCTTTATCATGGAACTCGCTGCCAACAATGCTTACATTCATTCCTAATCAAGTTGGGAAGATTGTACAAGGCCAATCATCCAAATATAAAGGGCTTATCTGCCTTGAAAATCATTATTCGAATTGCTTCTTTTTTCGCTCTCTTTTATCGGCACTCGAACACCGTTCACTGACATCAGAAGAACAATACGCAACCATCCCAGGCATAAAACAACCTCATCTGTCATTGCTCTAACTTGCTAGTTGTAGGTCCGTCTGAGACGTAACAAACAGAAACAGATAAACGAACAAAAAATCAGCTCTGCGTGCGTAAATCTTTGTCTAATTTTTCTTCCCACTATCAATTACTTTTCATCGTTAGTTGTTATTATTCTTTTCAGATGTACTGGTACCTCTAGCAACAATTATCGTCATATTAATTATGTCCCTTGCTCAGAGTTGCCAAATCTACGATTTTGGTTGCGTAAGAGAAGGGTGTATAACCAATGCATCCTCCCAATAGTCACTTATGGAATCGAGACATAGAACCTGACCAAGAGACAGACCCACAAATTGAGAACCATGCAACATGCACATGAAATAATTATGCTGGACCTAACATGGAGAGACCACAAGACAGCACAGTACATCCGAGAAAAGACAAAAGTCAGGGACATCATATAATCCATTAAAAATCTCAAATGGCGGTTGGCTTGCCATGTGGCAAGAAAGGCAGACAACCGATGGACATCACGACTCACGACATGGATCCCCCGTGGTCACATGCGCAACTGAAGCAGGCAGAATATTAGACGGTGAGATGAACTAAACAAATTCAGGAAGTACTGGCTCCACAACGTCCATGATAGAGAAGAGTGGCAAATCCTGGGGAAGGTCTATGTTCAACGACGGCCGTTAAAAGATTGATGATGATGATGATGATGATGATATGTCAGAAATTGCAATGTAGGCGATTTTTTTGATAAAATGGATAGTTTTAATTTGTTCATAAAAAAGTAAATATTTTGATAAATCGTGATTTTAATACACTAGATTTTGAAGATTAAAGTCACATTTGATCTATGTGTACAAATATAACCTTATGCAAATGAGCACGTGCGTTTTTAGCTGAATCAATAATGGTTATTGAGCTAATGTTGCGTTTTTTCACCTCCTGCATGTTCACTGCCACCTGTGTTATCTAGAATGCTTTTCGATTCGAGGCCTTCTTGATCTATTTATTGTGTTTACAATGAAAACATATACTGGAAAAAAAGACATTCTGTGATTGTTCAAAAGAGGCATGAATAGGATTAGAATTGTACTTCTGATTATTTCAAATAGAATAGAAACAATTCATAAGAAAATACTTTATAATGTCCAGGAATCAGTTTGAAAGAGGCGTTGACCAGCAACGCCGAAATATATCAATAAATGATTGAATAAAGTAATATGTTCGCCGAAAAGAAAAACAAATATATGTACTAATTATTACCGTGCCTTTAAACAATGAAATAGAATAGGGAGAGAGAATCTTTTTACGAGTGATTGAAAGGAAAGAATTGTAGATTTCAAAACAATGGTCTGCGAGCAGAGGTTAATTTTTTTTACTATTTGCAATAATAGATATGTTTGCACAAAGAGCAATGTACACGGTTTTACTGAAACGAAAGTCGACAGTTTTTAGAACAGGGAAGAACCATGTGAAGACTAATTCTCGAATAGGTTAACAGTGTTTGTAAGGAATTGTGTTATCCAAATAGAAAAAAAAACAAGATAAATAGCTAGAAAAAGAAAGAATACGATAAAGTGTTTATAACTAACGTACACTTCCCACATATATATATATATATATATATATATATATATATATATATATATATATATATATATATATTTCTCCATTTGAAAATATTACCTTTTTGACGATATTTTACGTTTTATGTGCAATCATTAGTAGGTATTAGCTTAAAAACTCAATTTGAAGTAGTTTTATTGTGGGAACAACTGTAGAAAAACGCAGACCAAAATGCAAATACAACGTCCTAGTTTGTTTATTTTTTTGAAATCAGAATTTGTTCTTTTTCTTGATTTCGTAATAGCCTCATTTTGAGGTGAGGTTCTTTAAATTAGAGAGACGACAGTTGATTTATTCAAAATTGCCACACGTTTTCCGCCTGAATTATTTGTTTCTAAATGAATTGATGAGAAAGTACTCTACAAGGCAGGTTTTAAACATATAGATATCATTCTAAAACAACGCTCTGCGAACATAACCAATGGTTGCAATCTCTTTATTCAAAGTCGTCATTTTGCAAAAGAGATTTTTTACGAAACTTAGAGGTGAAATATAGTTCAATTAACGCTACTTATTCTTTAACGTTCCTTCGTCGATCACTGCAAAAAGCTTGAATTTTATATTGCTAAATACATACCTTCAACTTAGTGACTTTAATGCAGCGGTGGTTACAATTCAAAGATAACCCTATAACACTATATTTTATAAGATCAACAACTTTTATTCAGCCTAAAATTTTCCATTGATGCAGCCTGAGTGATACTTTTAACTTTCATTCACTTATATTTTTTTGGTCATTGCTATACTTTACATTCTCATTTATATTTCCTGTTCTTCTTTTGACTGGGGGAATGGTAATTTTTATATTTTTCTATCGCTTTGAACAATAATTGTATTGTTGTCTGGCCGAAACTGAACGGATACATTTCATTTATACCGTTTTCATTAGATTATGTGATGATGTGCATGTTTTGATCGAAGCAGTGTCGTTCTTGTCAAATAAACATTTTGCATGAGACTCTTTTTCTATCTCTCATTAGGGCCAGTGGCTCTCTTCAGGCTTTCTCTGGAAACTAGTTGCAAATCCCGATCGGGGGTTTTCAGCTTGTTTATTATTAGTACGTAATACATTTTCAAGAACTTAGATATACATGTGGCGATTCTAGATGTTTGTACGTGTTTCAAGATGTTTTTTCACCCACCTTTAGATGTAAACGTCGAAATAGAGTTGGCAACACAGCCTTTATTAGATCTTCACACAAGAAAAGAACTAGCGCGTCTACGATCTGATTTTCAGACTTGTTTTCCCCTTCTGTGACCTTCTTCATTTCCTTGTCTTTTTTTCCTTCTTTCAATTCTTCATCATTAGTTCTCATTATTCCGGTTTTATGTCTTCCTATCTTTTTTTTTTGTGTGTGTCTCTTCTTGTAATGTACCCGAAATCTGTATTTTTCAAAAAAGTTTCGTCTCGTTGCTTACAGAAGATACGACAACGCCGCAGGTGGCGAACGCCAGTACTAATCAGTGTGATTCCAGATAACTCTGAATCACAACTAAAGCATCTGCGTCCTCTTGCTATCCATCAATACCATCTCCCACTTTCATCTTTCTCAATTTTCGCAACTGCCTATCTTCGAATTATTTACCATCGTTCTTAATCCGTCACACCGCCACATGTTTATTACATACGCAATACGATGATAACATTTTTTTTTTCTGGATACAGTTGCCAAACAAGAACTTTTTCTTTGAACAGCGCCATTGTCACTGCTTAAAAATTGAATAATAAAATCATAAGTGTTCCCAGACCATTGTGAATCTTTGACTAGTATTTCTTTCATCTTAATTCTAGTTGCTTTTCATCGCAACAACCTAGACCTTCAGTCTACTGCAGTGAGTAAATAGTGAAGATCAGAAATAATACGTCAATAATATTTTTCTGGATGCTATACCCAAACTGTAACCTTTTCTCGTAACAGTGCGATAATTATTGCTTCAAAATTTAATAAAAGACTCCAAAGAATCTCTGAACCATGATTAATTTTTGACTAGTGTTTTTTAATTTTTTTCCTCCAAAGAACAGGATCCAATTATTCCTAAAAGAAAGGATCAACAAGCAACACGATCTCCGGTTAGTCACTGATAGAGTTGAAGCAAGGATCCTGACCGAAAGATTGACCCCCAAACTGAGAACCACGCAACGTGCACACGAGAGGATTGTGCCCAAGGTCACACGGGGAGATCATAATCATCATCATCATCATCATCATCAGCAGCAGCAGCAGCAGCAGCAGCAGCAGAAGCATTCTTTCAATGTCTGTCGTTGGACATACACCTTCCCCAGGATTCGCTGCACTTCTCTATCGTGGGCGTCGCGGAGCCAGTACTTTCTGAATTTGTTTAGCTCGTCTCTCCATTTAATACTATTCCAGCTTCGGTTGTGCATGTGATCTCTGGGGATCCATGTCGTTAGTCGCAATGTCCATCGGTCGTCTGCTATTCTTGCAATATGGCCAGCCCGCTGCCATTTGAGATTTTTAATGGATTCTATGATGTTCCTGACTCTTTTCTTCTTTCTGGTGTAATGTACTGTCTTGTGGTCTCTCCATGTTAGGCCCCACATTACTTTTTCATGTGCACGTTGCAAGATTTTGCAGATCTGTCTCTTGGTTAGGTCCCATGTTTCAGCTTCATTAGTGACTATTGGAAGGATGCATTGGTCGTACACTATTCTTTTTAGGATCTATGGGATGTTCTTGTTTTTAAAGTTGAGCTTACTCTGCCAAAGGCTTGCCATCCTAATGTGATTCTTCGCGTGATTTCTTCTTTTGAAGGTCTCATGGAGAATTGTAGTCTTAGGTAGATATAGTGATCTACTTTCTCCAATTCTGTGTCCTCGATTTCGATCTTAGTGTTTTTATTTCCGATCTGGTTGGTTGTTATTCATGATCTTCGTCTTGCTGAAGTTTATGTCTAAGTCAACTTTCTTGCTCTCTTCATTAAGTTCATCGAGTATTAGTTGGAGGTAGTGTAGGTTCTCTACAAATAAGACAACGTTGTCTACAAATCTGAGGTTGTTCAGGTATTCGCCGTCTATTCTGATTCCTGTACTTTCCCAATCTAGTCTTCTGAAGATCATCTCGAGGCAGGGTGTGGGACAGCACTTTGCATCAGAAGAAAAATCAGAAGCCAGAGATTATATAAACACCATTAAAAAAAACTGTAATAGCGATGAGCTGGTCATGTTGCTATAATGTCAAACGACTTATAGACATCAAGACTCACGAGGTAGAATCCCGGATATCATATGTAGACGAAACTGCGTCTTGAAAAAATAAAATAGCGTGACGAACTAGACAAGTTTTGAAAATACTGGTTCTATGATATCTATGATAGAGAAATATGGCGGATCTTAATGTTATGTTCAACGACGGGTTCTAATAGGCTTAATCTTAGTTGTTTTTCATATCAACCAGCCAGACTGTCAGTCTACGGTTGTGAGTGAACAATAATGATTGGTAATAAGGGCCAGGTAATCCATATCAGCCATTCTTACCGCCTGAGCAACAAAAGCCTTTTTGTTGAAAGGAGATCAAATCTAAACTTTAAACTTAGTTTTTGTTTCCCTTGCTGCCTCAACGCACTATTTGTTGTTGTTTTTAGAAGAAGTAACAGTTGTAGCAGAAATGCTAAAGATCAACGACATGGACAATGAAATCGATGAACAGTTCAAACTCCAGTCGAGGCTGTATACGTTCGCACTGCACTGGTGCCCTTGAGAAGGGTATAGATAATAAATCTCTTCTACGCCAAACTATAAGTAAAGTAGCAGAGCAGACTTGATCCTATTGCTTCAAGAAGGCAACCCGTGTAGAACAAGAAAAACTTTTATCCCAAAATAGAGACTTGGACCTTCTTACGGCGGTTGGATGCAAACTCTTCTGGCAGCTCCTGCAGCCAGGCCGTTTCTAGTCGTACCCCGATTAGCTTTCTTTTTTTGCTACAGGCCAAGGCCATTAGAAAAATTCTGATGACTGGGTATCCCGTGATTTCATTACACTTCGCCCAGGCTTGCGCCCCGGTGTAGTCACTTCAGTGTCATTCAATTATCTGTCGAAGCTGATTAGTGGTGACGATATTATCTTGATTTTTTTGCATGACATGAAGCATTGTCGGCTTTTTCACATTTTTCACTTGTGTTTCTGTTATTTTTTTTCGTTTTTGTAATGTTCAACTTTAAAATAACCAAGAAGGATATTACACAAATATAGAAGATGGGCTGGTCATTTAGCATAAAGAGATAACAACAGATGGAACAAAATAATAGACGGTCAGTGCTAATGGGATAGTAAACGCAGTGGGGAAAAGACCGGACATAAGATGCAGAGATCAGATATTAAGGTTTGCTTGTGAGACATGGCAGAGTTTAGCACAGTCACTTTCGTCGTGGAAGAAAATAGGAAAGGCCTCTATACAGCAGCTCATCTTTAGTAGATTGATGATATTTTTGTAACTTATATTTTCGTTGCTTTTCAACGTAAGACCAGGAGTCTGCCGCTGCTTTATGCTATGTGGATTAGAAAGATACCTTCAAACCCAGTCTACGTTTCGATTTATCTCGTACCATGGTTCTTTACCGTGAAACGATTATTGAACAATCATGGTCATCAAAGATGGCGAAAAGCCATGTCTCTTTTATATGTGTATTTGCTTGTTCATGTTCCTGTTTGTTAGTTTGTGCCTTCGTGTGCTTCTGGCCATACCGTTTTTGTCTACGGTCTTAAAAAATTGGTTTCAGTACTCCAGTACTTCTCCTAAAGAATGTTCATTTTCTCGGGGGAAAAAGCTTTTTGCCCTTTCAAGGCCTTATTCATATTATATCAGGTGTAATTTTCACTAGAAAAACGCCAGTGATGTCATAAATACACTTCATTCTGACTCTCTTTCTCTCTCTCTCTCTCTCTCTCTCTCTCTCTCTCTATATATATATATATATATATATATATATATATATATATATATATATATATGTGTGTGTATATATATCGTGTCCATCTAACTACAATCATGCTAAACTGGGGACTTGGAGTACAGGGGGAAGAACGGCTGGTATGAATTATCTTCCCTTAGATCCAAATTTGTTTTGCATGAATTCTCTTGTTCCTTTTCATTTTTCAACAACATACTGCTTGCACCATTTTTCATGGGCCCATGAAAACTAAACTCCCGTCCATACTTGCGTAAATATGTCAGAAAATAATTACCCAGTTGAGCATTATAGTTACATTGTAAATACCCCCTACATGTACAAACCCGGATTTTTTTTTTCCTGGACTAAAAATATTTTGTATCGTCCCGAAGTCTAATCGATGGAATGCACCTGGAATTCAAGGGGAAAAATATTCCCAGGTAACTATTTCATGTAAGTTAGTAAGTGTAGTTCAGGTGTTTCCCTCTGCATAAATTCCAATTTTAGATGCATTTATATGATCATGTCTCAATGATTTTTCTTTCTTTTTATTTTATATATATATATATATATATATATATATATATATATATATATATATATATATATATATATATATATATATATATATATATATGTTGATGAAAGTGACAATTTGGAGATGTGGAGAAAAACTTCAGAGAAAGCAGGTGTTATGTATTGAAATCTTTTTATCTTTCCTTGGGAATGTTTCGATGCATTTCGATGGGTGCCAGTCATCATATACGATGGAAAATTTACAACGGATCACAGAAAACATCCCCATTTCTTTTTTCGACCTCAAAAATATAAACAGCAGAGTTTTCTGTGAATCACTGCAAATTTTTTCTTTTCTCTTTTCAATTATCACTTCCGTCAACATTCTGTCGGGTCATTTCCCATCCACAATATGAACACACACACACACACACACACACACACACACACATATATATATATATATATATATATATATATATATATATATATATATATATCCTTGATTGTTTATTCTATTTACGTAGTGTAGACCAAACAATGCGTTCACCGTATAATGATCTAGTTTTTCAATATAATATACAATTCATAAATATTCTGTCGGATCATATACCCATTCTTTGATAACATTAATTGCGTTTAATAAACAAATGGAGCAAAGATGGACCGTGAATAAGCAAAATGGGGATTTGGAGTTAGAACAGTTTTTGCATTACCGGCGGTTCTTTAGGTCAATGGTTAGAACAATACTACATTGAAACGGCTACCCTATCGGTGGCAGGTCCAATTTTTAGTAGCTGCCCATTTTCTTCAATTATATATATATATATATATATATATATATATATATATATATATATATATATATATATATATATATATATATATATATGTTAGACTTATATTATAAATAAAAATAAAACAAGCTTGGTTGCTGCAAGAACCAACTCAAAATCTATTTCTATTCGGAAGATGAGTTATTGAGCTTCAAAAAGAGTGGTGAACGGAGTCGAGGTTGGCCTGGGCTGCATCGAGTCATTTTTTAAATTCAATTTTTTCAAAACACATCTCATTGATTGGCAAAAACTGCATCCTTCCATCTTTATCAGTTTCTGAGGTATGGGACATTCGATAAGCGCGGCCTCGCGTCTTGCTCGGTCACAATAATACGAAAGTTGCAGTAATCTTATCGCAATCTTTTCATATGGACATACATGGGCTTATAAACAAACGAATTTATAGAGATATATATATACACACACACACGCGTACACAACATATATGTATCTAATTATATATATATCTAATTATATATGTATATTTTATTATATATATATTTATATATGTATGTATGTATGTATATCTATATATATGTATATATACGATGAAATGTTGCAGTATTATCTTCAGTTGGAATAGAAGTGAGAGAGGAGTTTGACCCTGCAGCAGACAGTCTTCTTTACTACTGTTTCCCTTCATGTTGATTTTTAGTGGTTTGGTTATTCTTTATTCGGATCGGTGTTGCTTATTTTCTGCCTCAGATTGACGGATTCAGTTGAGTTGTGATAAAAACAAACAAAATGTTTTATTCCTGACCCAGGAGGGTGATCAGGGTTCAAAACCTGATAGAAGCTGCTTTTTAGACGGTTATGATCCTTTCCATCCGTTCGGGCTTTTATCGTATAAAGGGAAGTAGATGTCTGCAGACAGAAATCGAGATAGACGGATAGATAGATAGATAGATAGATAGGATTTGACGATATCAATCTTAGATAGGTACAAGTTGACATAGATAGATAGATAGATAGAAAGATAGATGGATAGATAAATAGATTGATTGAAAATCACAGAAATAAACCATAAGCAGGAACAGGCACGGTAGATAGATGAATGGATAAATATATAGATCACAAAACAAATAGTTGAGCGGCACGCTAAAACTATATAATGATGGCTGAACAAATTTAAGAGTAAAAAAATAACCCAGAAAAAAAATAGATGTAAAGAAGTAATAACAAGACGTTGAAGACGAACCAATCAGTGCTCAAAACGAAGATGAGGGTCAGAGGCCGTTTCCGGATTACCCCGAGGTGTTGGGCAAAGGTTCGGCCGATGAACTGCCCTGCCTGTAATTACCCTTGATGTAAAGAACAGATTTGGAGTCCTTTCAAGTTGAACACACGTCAAAGCTGATTTCTTTCACGTTAGAACGAATCAATTTTGGTTCTTTTCGCATCTTGACCCGTCAGTCAGTACAATCTGTTTCAAACGTGGTACCAAGTTTTACCTTCTAATGCCCTCTTTGTTTCACCGCAGTACACACACACACACACACAAACACATCCATATATATATATATATATATATATATATGTATATATATATATATATATATATATATATATATATATATATATATATATATGTGTGTGTGTGTGTGTGTATAGTGGGATTGCAAAACTTGTAATTTCATGAAATACCTAGTTTACGATCAGTGTAGTAAAGGCTGTGAGGCTGGCTATTACTACTATTATTAGTATGATCTTCACTGAGTACTCTATTACAGTGAAATAATGAAGCATAATACGCAATGCCTTGAATAGTGCAGTTTTGATAAATTCTGGTTTTGATGAAGCAAGATTAAGGTATTGCTGTATAAATCAATGCAGCAAAGAATACACTGAAAAAGCACATTAACTCATAATAATAGGATATTGTGGTTCTGGACTGTACGGACAATTTTTGAACGAATTGACAATAATCAAAATATACATATAATTGATATTCAGCTTGGTTTGCAAGTGGCCCACTGTAATGGGGAAGCCAGTGAGGATCGAACCCATTATAAAAGTAATGGTCTTCATCACAAACTTGTTAACCATTATTACATTGATTATGAAACAGGGGACTCAGTGAAATCTTTCGTCCCTTAATCTTACTACAACAGCAGCCCCTGAAATATTCATGGATTTCACGAAATCAATAGCTCTCCAATCTTACTTCAACAGTGGCTTCTTATTGGAATTAGCCTTCACTCGAATGAGATCCGTATCGTTTTAGACTGTGACAAAAAAAAATAAACTGTTTTATCTCTCCTTCGTGTAGATTTCAAATCCGTTGTCCCTTTACACATATATAAATAGAGGGAGAGATAGAGATAGAAATAGAGAGAGAGAAAGACACATACACAGAAACTCATTTGAACTGACATCCCGTTATTACACTGAATGTGTCATTTGGCCAGAGAACAAACATGCGTCTTTAAGGAAGCCAACTCAACGGGATGCAGCTCTCACAGTGCTAAACAGCCAGTTGGTAACTTCTGAAGCCAAAATAACAAGCTTTAAGTATAAACTAATATGTATATATATACGTAGAGAGAGAGAGAGAGATTACTAGAATCACAATAGAATTGATATTCAAAATTGAATTTGAAGTTTATATATAGATATATACATACATATATATATATATATATATGTATGTATGTATATGTATGTATATATATATATATATATATAAATATATATATATATATATATATATATATATATATATATATATATATATATATATACATACATACATATACATACATACATACATATATATATATATTGCTCTATTTGCTTTGATATGTATTCAGCAATTTGTTCAAATATTACGAAACAATATGTTTCTTCTTTGTATTTTGGTATTCTCACAAATTGCAAAAAATATATATGTATATATATATTGGACAGTTTTAAACAGTAGATTCTCCAACCTGATGTAACTATTCTACTGATAAAAATATAATTTACCCACCTCTGAGAACAATGGAATCTTCTCCTGAGACAAATCCAGTAGTCTCTTCGATTCAAAAAATTATCTCATAAAAATCACAAAATATCTGAACAATTACGTCATTTCAGTCAATTATTTTGAAATATCTTTTACGGTATTCGATGCATAATTTTAAAAAGATTTCATGTTTTACAAAGATTTTGGTATTATAATAATATACGCGCATCTTTCTGATTTGGAGATTTAAAAAAAAGCACATTCTTATTCTAAGATGGCTCCCAAATACTGTTCATCAGACATTATCTCCCTTCAATCTTTACTTTATTTTTCTAACTTGCTATATCTTTTTATAGCTGTGTCTGTTTGTAATATATATATATATATATATATATATATATATATATATATATATATATATATATATATATATATACATACATATATATATATATATATATATATATATATATATACATACATATATATATATATATATATATATATATATATATATACATACATATATATATATATATATATATATATATATATATATATATATATGACACAGTCTAAACGTATCTATATTAGCATACTTTCTATCTACTCTCCATTCTTTAATCAGCATCTAGAACCATCATGAATCCGTCTTGAATCTCTTTCCCAAGTCAATAATTGCCGTGCATTACCAAATGAGACCGCCAGGGGGCGTGTAGCATGTTTTCTGTCATGGCGTCCGCCGCGTCCATTTGTCGAAAAGTTGCTAAACTTAGAAATCATAACTAACGATGATGCCAGTATTTATGTATGTCCGTTTGGACTCATTACGTACTATTTTTTTTTCTTATCATTGATTCTATTTATTTCACCCTTTTTCCTTTCTTTCGTTCTCTCATTTATACATTATTTATTACTCTGCACATTCCCGTCATTACGGCACCGTCGGAGATCTGCCGTCATAACGAATTTGTCATTATAACACGTGGATTTTATACAACGATTATAATCAACGAGAAACTAAAAACTACGGAGCAAAAATGATTTTCTTTTTCGTCTAATGCCACATTTAAGGGTTCACCGATCTCAGCCTTCAAGGGTGGAACTCGTGGCTTATTAGGTCAAATTTTATCTAATTTTTCGTTTTCTTGCATCATGTTATCAATTTCCATTCGAATGATATTAAATGATCCGGCACTTTAGAAAGATATTTCATGCCCGTCACCGTTTTTTATTCGGTATAACACATTGAGAAGCTCCAGCATATATATACTGCAGTAAATTTTTTTTTTATAAGAAAAATTACTTATATCATGTAAATATTGTTTATTGTATAAACATATCATGTAAATATTGTATGCAAAATTAGAATTATATAAATATTTTTCATAATCATGCAATATTTTCATTTATATATGAAATGTCAGATAAGACATATTTTGGTTTTTGAAAACTTAAACCACGATTTTTCCAAAACTATATTGTTCAAATTTAGGAAAGCTCTCCTGCCTTATCAATGAACCAATTTTCACGAAACAAACGCTGTTTAGTAGGGAAACGTGTGGACAAGTTACTTTTGAAATGACTTATTTGAGATTTTTCTTTATAAGTTTTTATTTCTTTAATTAAAGATTTTGATGTTAGTTGTATTTTTCAAAAGAAAAAAAACCCTCTTAAAAATCATTTTTGCTTTTACAAGAAACTGTCTATTGAAGAATAATGTACATGTACGTCCGAATGATATATTCAAATTTCAAATATCTATCTTATATAAGTTTCAAATATGCCGAATCAAAATAGAAGATTAAGATTTCACGACTGGATAAAAAAATGGTTCAAATTCCTCCAAGATTGTTTCCTTCATTAATTACTAATTTAGCACTATATTTGCTTCAATGATGAAAAATATTTCTGATCAAATTATTGGGATAACAATGAAATAACAACAGGATGGCATAACGCTTGTTATAATGTAAAACAAAAATGAAAGAAGTGCTTGATCCAAAAGGCAACAATGATTTGATGGAGTATAACTAGAAATAAAATATTAATAGCGGGAATGCTTAATCTAAAACGCAATGAGAAGGTAGAGTAAAGCTCTAACAAAATAATCATAGTAAAAATTCTCCATTAAAGATCCAGCTATAATATGATGAATTAAAGCAATATGATTAAAATAATCGAATAAAGACGGAAAAATGCTTCTTTTACGTAACAATAGTAAGCTGGAACAATCTTGGCTTCACTTGGGTCAAATTCCTTTGTTTCTTTAGAATCTAAACGGTAAACCAAACTGAATTCATTCCTCTATGTAATATTATTCCAGAACTACGTGTCCCATTTCAACTCCTTAATGAATATTTCCTGTAAATGGGATTTGCAAACAAGTCGAGTGAATTCGTCGTCATTTTTTGCCTACGTCACTGCGTCACTGTTATTCATGCATGACGTCATTGGCTTCCGGTCTTATCATTATTGTTACTTGCGAAAAGTAAGACAGAACCCAATAGAAACAGTTTGGCGATAAAACTATCAATTAAAAGCGGGAAAAACTCAAAGAGAAAATACTTTGAAAAGCCACAATTATATCAAGAGTGGCAGTCTTCTCAAGTCCAATGTTAGTCACAGACATTCCCAAAGATCTACCGCTTTGTTCATCCCTAGGCGTCACAGAACCAATATCTCTAGAGCTTGTCCAAATCATCACCATTTTATTTCACATCGGACACTTATGATAGAGGAATCCAGGTTGCAGTTAGCGATGTCCAGTGGTTGTCTGATATCTTACAACGTGGCCTGCCCATTGATATAATTGTGGCTTTTCAAAGTATTTTCTCTTTGAGTTTTTCCCGCTTTTAATTGATAGTGTTTCAGGATATCCTCTGTTTTACAATGTAACTTGGTGTTTTGCGAACGCACCGCGTGATGTTGTCTCGTATCTACAAAATAAATACAAAACAATAACAAGATGGTGTAAAACTAGCGATGAAAGAACAGTATTTGAGAAGACGTTGTTTATTTCTTGTTTTCCGAGTTATTAATAGTCTGTAGGGGTATTCAGATCCAAATGGCTACAGGAATTAAGCATGGAACTCCGACGTTTTTTGAAAACGGAAAGAATTAAAAAAGAACAGTTTTGGCTAGTCACTCAATAGAAACCACCGTGCGATCAACATTTTTTGGCAGCATGCCGTTTCGGGGTGATCAATCAGGAAATTGGAATAATGAGCATCCGATGAATGAGTTACTTCTCTTGCTTTTTGTTGGATCACTAAAAAGTTTTTAATTTTTCAAAAACTAACGGGCTCAAACGAGTGACCAATTTAACACGAGCCTTCAATGTAAATAAAATTCCTCCAGTAAAAAAACCTATCTTGGAGGTTGGGTTGAAAGAGAAATAGTTTTGCATAGACGTAATAAGCAGTAAATGTTCAAATATTCTACTCTATAGCTCCATTGGTGTGGCCTGCTCACGTGATACATAACTAATCAGCCAGTTAGACCAACTTAAAAACTGTGGAAATCTATTTTGACAGCTTCAGTGATGGTTTGACGGTTTCTTATCCAAAACAGGAGGGTTAACTCCTCAATGGAAGTCCTATATTCCTGCCTTTCTTGTACGAAGCATGAACAAAATTTTCCCCTTAAGTTCTTTCACTTCTGTGTTAATAGCCCGGATGTACTTTGATCCTTTTTGTGCTTCGGAAATACAACGTTTTGTATCGCTGGAAGGGTGCGGTTTTCCGGTTAAAAGATCAAACAATCATTTTTCTTGTTCTTTGCAAAACCCCACCTTTCGCTTCTGTGGGGGTTCAAAAAACATTTCCGCTCGCATAATATAAAGCGCGGCTGTTCCAAGACATGGGAAAACAGGACCAAATTATAATCGAAGGAATTGTACAAGACTTTTTTTTTCTACGATAAGAAAGGGAAACGGAAGGAAGTCAAGTTGAGCTGTGATGAAAACAACCAAATAAATCAGGATTAAGGTAAATAGAAATCAAACTCAATACAGTGGGTTACAATACTTCATCTGGCGATGAGAATAAATAATAAAACAGGTCTGCTTAGTCACTCGATAGAAAACCGTCACGTGGCTAACATTTCTGGCAGCATGCTGCGTTAGGGGTAATCAATGAGTAAGGGACGTTCTATAT
Organism: Thysanoteuthis rhombus; assembly: GCA_963457665.1. NCBI lineage: Eukaryota > Metazoa > Mollusca > Cephalopoda > Oegopsida > Thysanoteuthidae > Thysanoteuthis > Thysanoteuthis major. Next base: position 44,363,107 of record OY735216.1, on the reverse strand, counting down.
ACATTTTTGTTGGACAGTGATCACTAAAAAGAGTCTTGATTTTCAAAGAATAAGCATAAACACTGCCATTTCTAATCTATGGACTAATTTAGCATTTACTAACTTCGCAAATTGACCACCCTCTAAAAACTGATTAATGGGGGTCAGAAAACAACAAAAAATAAATAAAGAGAAAATGTTTGAGTTTTCTGTCCCGTTACTCCATGGAGGGTGACCTGTACGCATGATATATACATACACAACCAGCTAACCAACCAGATCGACTTAAAAATGGTAGAAAACTTTGTTGACAGATTTGGTTGACGGCTTATAATAATAGTATTATGAAAGTTAGGGTAATACAATTAAGAATAGGCTCACAAGGAACTGTCCCAAAGACACTGAGGGTGAGACCGGAGGAGCTCGGGATAAAAGGAAAGATTGAGACTATACAGACTACAGCACTGCTAGGAACCGCACGGATATTGGGGAAAGTGCTAGAAATATAAGGACTGCAACACTAAATCTTAGCAGTGGCCTAACAGAGGGAAGAAAGTGGAAAGGAGGATGTGAACCACAGCACTGGCTTGATTGTCAATGGAGAGAGGAGATGTTGGCTGAAGACCTGAGGAGACTTATTATCACTCAGCCTTCAGCCATGACCACTGGGCAACCGGTGTGAAACTGTAAACTGCATTATTACTGTGGCCTATGAGAACTAGGAGAGAAGGGCTGGAGACTTGAGGCAACTTGCTGTCACTCAAACTCCAACGGTTACCACCAGGCAACTGGTGTGAGATTGCAAATAATAATAATAATAATAATAATAATAATAATAATAATAATAATAATAATAATAATAATAATGATGATAATAATTATAATAATAATAATGTCAATGATAATAACGATTATTATGATCTCTGGAATGCCGAATCTGAAAGGCAGCAATAATAAGACGGAGTAAAGTAGATAATAAAGCAAGAACAACGATAGTGAGGATAATTCTGTCCTGTTAACTAATCGACCGAATTTCACTTTCAAACAAGAACCAATTATTTGCTTCATGGCTCAAAAGGCCGAATTCCTCATTTTTGCCGGAAATGAAAAATCTTAAATATTAACCAAGTTTGATTTACACGTACTCCACCTTTGATCATCCAACGAATATTTCAGGATCTTTTTCCTTTTCATCTCTTTTTTCTTTTAATCAATTTTTCATTCTCTCGACTGCACAGAGATTCATTTGTTTATGGTTTTGATACAGTCACGTTTACGCTAAATAACAAACCTTGAAGTCAGGCTGTAGATTCGCTAGTTCTTCTCTTTTGTGAAGAACCGGCAATAGTGGTGTTGCCAAGTTTATTTCCCAATTTACATCTAAAATTGAGCTAAAAACATCTAAAAAACAAATAGAAATTTCTAGATTACCCAGTTATATATCGAATATCTTGGAAGTATATTAAAAAATCATCAATAAATTTAGATTAAGTTTGATCTTCAACATTTATTTGATTGAAATGTTATCTGATTTATTAAAAAGAATTACGTATTTTATGACCATGAATTAAAAAGAAATATACTACCTATTCTAAAAACTTGCGCTGATGGGTTTTCAATTCAGTTTGCTATAATATGGCTAAAATACTTCTAGCAATAAAATGGCTACTTTAGATTGGCTGCTTGGCGACGTATTGGTTCGGGTTTCAAAAGACAAACATTAAATTTTTACTATAATTCATTTTAAACAAAATGATGAATTTAATTTATTTTTAAATGTTGTAAAAAATATGAAGTCCATGAATTTGTTTCATTGTTTTATTGTTGTCGTTCCTGCTCTGAGATAACGTCATGCAAGTAAACTTGAAATTAAAAAGATTCGTGAAAAGATGTAAATTGGATCTACCAAGGATGACGAATCTCCATGAAATCCTCGAAAATTGAGGAAATCAAGCGAATAATTATAGTAGGTTGGTAAGCTTTCGGTAAAACAAGCCCTACCTTCAAAGACTAGAAAATCCTATTATACCTAAAAAGACAGGTATATAACCAGTGCATCTCCCCGATTGCCACCTATGGAGCTGAAACATGCAACCTACCCAGAACCATGCGACGTGCATACAAAGGGGTTGATACTGAACATCACATGGACAGATCAAAAGACAGCACAGTATATTAGAGACAAACAGGAGTCAGGGATATCATAGAATTCTTTTGGAAACTTAAATGGTAATTGGCTGCTCATGTAGCAAAAATGGCTGACAACCGCTTGACTTCATGACATACAACGCAGATCCCCACAGATCATATTCAAAACTTTGGCCGGTAGAAAATAAGACAGCGTGACAACGTAGACAGATTCAGAAAATACTGATTCCGTGAGGCCCACGATAGAGGGGTCTGGCGAATCATGCGGAACGTTTATATCCACAGACTGGCACTAAAGGACTGAATAGGATAAAAATGAAAAACAATCTATTTTTGTAATGAATTAAATAATCAAGATGAATTACATTGTTTCTTCTTCGTCTGAAAATAAACCAATATCTCATAACTCTAATCCCGTACTAATGTCAGTCAGTGGTTTGTTTGGAGAAGAGCAGAAATAGACATTTTATTGCTTAACTTGAACGTATTTTCATGAGTGCAAGATTAACTTACTTATTTTATTGAAAATCATCAAAATAGCAAATTCTGACTCGGTTAGATAGATTGATAGATATGAACTAACTGGAATGGATGGATAGATACATATGAAAGGATCGGGATAGATAGATAGATAGATAGATGGATAGAAACATAGATTGATAGGTAGATATATGTAAACATACTGTGGTAGGTAGCTAGATAGATAGATATGAACTGAGTTTTATCAACGCATTCCATTTTTCTGTGTACTCAGGGCTGGCACAGCTTAATAGGCTAGACTATGCAACTGCCCAGGGGCTCAGACATCAGAGGGGCGCCATACTGACCTTTGGGGCAAAAAAAATTTGTAAAATTTCAAGCAACTGGGTGATGCAATTTTTAAATTTTGTCAAGGGGGCAGAAAAATAAAACTGGCGCCAATTTTCATTTTCGCTTTGGGTGCATGAAACCTCCACCAAGGCCCTGTGTCTACCTATCTGTTTCTTTGCCTAATCATCATCATAATCATCATCAGTCTTTTAACATCCGTCGTTGGACATAGACCTTCCCCAGGATCCACCACATTTCTCTATCATTGGCATTGCAGAGCCAGTTTTTTCTCGGTTTCACATGTGGTCTATTGAGATCCATGTTGTTGGTCATGATGTCCATCGGTTAAAAAAAAAAACCCGCACTAACAAAATTATTTTGGCACATGCAGCGCACCAGCAGTAGAAATGAAATGCATCTGTAATCAGTGAGGGAAACTTTCATATAAGCATTACTGCTATACATACTTATCATCAATTCTCCCTTTCGCCTATCGCTGAAAAGATTGAGATAAAACCGCTGCATTAGAGGAAGCAGGACAGACATAATATCCGTAGTGGACACGATCAAGGTTCGAAAAACTTGTTAGCATATTCGAAAAAAAAGAGAAAAAGAAAGAAAATCGCTGCACGCTTGGGAGATAATCGCGGCACACTATCGGACAACGACACTCAGCTTGAGACCCTCGTACTTATCTCTTTGCACCCCGATCATAACGTTCCACTCTCTCTTTCTCTCTCTTCCTCCATTAAAATGACCTACTTCCGGAGTTTTGTAGTGCATTGTCAAGGTCAATAGGCGGCTGTACGCTGAAGATAAAAAGGATGATTTACCAGTCGGCGGCATCTGTGAAGTCATCATGGTGAATGATTTCCTTTCCGGTTATGGTGGGGCGCTTAAATATCAGAAATCCACTGACTTTTCACGCATCCTTGTCAACGGGTAACAAGTGACAAAGTGCATGCGTGAACTTTGGCGCCAAGAATGCCACGGGATATTATGGCTTTCTCAGCGGTAGGAGAAGAGTAGGTTAGACATTCTGAAGAAAATGAGATAGATAAATAGATAGATAGATAGATAGATAGATAGATAGATAGATAGATGCCTTGATAATTAAATTTTTGGCATAGTTTGATATAAACTGATATGATTCAACGCAAAGGTAGATAAAAGAGGATATCAAGAAAGAAAGAAAAATACCAGAAGTCAGTTATCAACATAAATGAATTGAGATAGATTAATAGGTAACATGTTCCTCTCTTCGTCTAGGTCAGATTCTCATTTACTTTATAATTCTTTTTTTGCACATTTATTACTCCTACTGTCGTTTCGGCGGAAGACAGATTCCTGTTTAGAAAATAAAAATTAACGAACATGAAAGGCAATGGCGAGCTAAAAGTGTATCCGAATAAATCGACCGAAGACCGGAGAATGTGACTGCAAAAACGGCAGTGACAAAAATAACAATGTTGAGATTACTCGTCTGAATAATTAATGGTATAAATGCAACGTTTTCTCTGGGAATTTCGGGTATTTCTTCTCGTAGTCGAGATCAGGGTTCTCCAAAGTACAAGCTCCGACCAATTTCTAGGTTTCAAGGTCCTACAGACCGGATTGCAGGTTCATAATAGATGGATGAATTAAATACTGAACACGATATCGGTGACAATTGAATAAATGGGATCTGAAACATGAATTCATCTATCAATCCTATTATCAACTTTGTCATCAATCATTTACTTGTTAACTAATCAAATTATTGCGATAGCAGCTTTGACGTGGTTGAAAAACAACAACAGTAGTTTAATGACAGAGAGAGAGAGAGAGAGAGAGAGAGAGAGGAGGGAAGAAAAAGGGTGATAGCTACCCTGTTAATAAACTGACATTACTGCAACATTATACTCACTTATAGTAACATTGCAGACGTTTCTCAGTTTTCTCGCCATTACATCCCTGCAACATCGTGAATAACGTTGCAGAAACGTTTCATTGTAAGGTCATATCAACGTTCCTTTCCAGATTCCCCATAACGCCTCTGTATTGATGCAAAATTTCAGGAACATATCAGAAAAGAAAAACATACAGTATCTAGATTAGCTCTTCTCAAAGATATTTCGTACCTCTCATATCCAGAGTTAAGAGAAAATAGTGTTTTTGATGGGGTTTTTCCTTACGATGAGAGGTATTTTCAGGCATAACAATTTGCAATGTTGACATAATTTTGTGTTAATATCTGCGTGCGTAGCCAGTCTGGGTTCAGAAAAATGCTCAATTGTAAAGTTTCAGACTGCAATCTGTCTGCAACGTTGTGAAAAAAGTTACGTGTTTGTTGGGGAGACAAGATTCATTCATATACAGTACGACGAGTACGTTCCACATACCTACCCCTTTTAAATGAATAAGAATTTAGTTGCATTTGGACGACAGGAGTGTGAAGTGATCCTTTGTCTTAAGCTGTATTGATTTTATGTCTTAACTCTGAGATAAAATAGGTTATTTATTGAAGGATAATGGTTTGGGAGTTATTGAATGAAATCAAACTTGGTTGCGATCGGAGAATGTTGAGAAACTGTATCCGAAGCAGGGCGCCATAAAATGAGCTGGAGAAAGTGTTTGCAAAAACACAATGCTCAAAATAACAATGCTGGAGATAACTGTCTGAATAATTCATGGAATAATGATTAAGATCTTCAGACAACCCTTTCCTGACGTAATGTGCCAGGCAAAGTAAATAAGTAGTATCCTCATGCTGGCCATGATTTTAGCTGTGTCTGTTTTGGCTCCACATATCAAGTTACTGCTCATACTCGGCCCTACTTTGCAGTATATGATGTGGTGTAAATCATTTCACTCAGCACTATTTTACGGTCAGTCTGGGAGAGGGGGTGGATCAATGCCTTTTCAATAATAATGAAGAGAAGCAAAAACAAACTGTTTCAGCAAGAGTTTGAACTTGAATCCATTTTCCCATGTTGTTAATCGTTCAGTCAATCTGCACCCCCACGTACTTGGCAAAATGAACTATATACTTTTTTGTGCACTGTCCGTAATCATCAACTCATCCACTTGTAGATAACAAGTTTGACGATAGAAATATCTTCTACCAAACATTCGAAACAATGGAATCTTCCAATGAAACGAGTCCCTTTGGTTTTTTTCTTCTTATTTCGACACTTTCTTTTAAGGCCACTTTTTAAAAAAAAATTGACAAAAGCAGTACCTGACTTTTGTTCCGCTGCAAGTTGTTATAGCGGCAGCACACATCCACTTCTCCTCTCCACTACGCCCTCGTCTCCTGTGCCTTACTTCACTACAAACCCTGATGACTCAGCCTGACGTACAATTTTCATCGGTTTTGGGGCTGTAGAACAATCCAAAATATCCTTATATAAATGGATTGTAATTACTTCTTCGTTTTAAGCCACTTCAGCTTACGATAAGATTTGAATATAATGCCCTGCTTTTGGATAGTGGGGCAACCTGTATATAGCTATGAATTTCCCTCCTGTATTAGCTAGTGTTCTAGTAAAATCTGATTGTAAAATGTATTATGTATATGTATGTGAAAAAAGCAAGAATTTCAAAGTACAATTGTTTCTCTGAATCTTTTTCATCTACAGTAGACTTAAATCCTTAAAATGTGGAATGCTTCTTAGATGACAGTTCAATCGGTGTGCTAAAAAAACTGAACAGAAATACCATAGATAATGCTGTTTCCATCAGTGCAGGCCTCGATGGAGTATTGCTGTACAAACATTTGTAAGCATAATCTGGGAAAAAAACATTGAATTTGAAGAGTGTGGTTTTGATCTGTACGGAAAATTTTGGAAAATTCTTAATCGAATTAATCGCACTAATCAAGGTATATCTGTATATACCATTCTAATTGGTTAGGGACTTTTGTTCATTCCTGGTAACATAGTTAGGAGGGCTTTGTAAATCACTCCTGTCTCTCCATTCGACTGTCTGTCTGTACAATTTCGCAAAAAGGTCAGGATGAATTTATATTGGTTCTTATAAAAGAATCGGTCATAAGTTGAAGAGTAAACGATTAAGTTGTGTATCAAATCCAAGAAATCATTTCCTGACTTTCACCACATCCCTCATATCGTAGTTATATGTCTGCCCACACAATATCCCCAGAAGAAATCACAGAATTTCAATAAAAATGTCTTGAAGGGTAGAACATGGTGTAACTAGGAACCGGTTCGATTTGGAGATAGATCCAGACAATATTTTTGATTAGGGGTACATATTCTCATGTTTTCATTGAAGTTTTTCTGTATATCTCAAAATATTCTTCAGGAATTTCAATTGAAATTTCTTGAAAGATAAGTAATAGGGTAAGAAAGAATTGATCAGATTCTGGCTTCCCCTTGCATCGCACCTATATATTAACTGATGTTCATTCAATTGCGTTGACAGAGGTATGTGTTCGCAAGTTTTTTTTCAATTTCTTCCTAACAACCGTTAACCAAAACTGTCAAAAGAGGTTTCTTAGTTTTCAATCAGGTTTACATGGTTATGTATGTATGTATGTATTACACGTAGAGGTCACTCCAACGGAATTAGAGGGTCGAAAGTTTAAGCATTCCTATCTTATGTCTAAAAAAAGGTTTACTCTCAACAAATCATACATGCACGTATGTACAGACATACATACACATGTGTGCATATATATATATATATATATATATATATATATATATATGTGTGTGTGTGTGTGTGTTTGTGTGTGTATTAAAACACTTCTACACGGGTGCAGACATAGATAAACATATACAAAAATACATAAACAGATAAAAACATATACACACACGTGCATACATACATACATACATACATACATACATACATACAAGCATATACATACGCACAAACAGACTGAATAACGGACATACGTAGATTAATAGATGCACACAAATATACAACCGTACATACACACATACAAGCATATATGCGGATATATAAAAAAAAAACGTACATACACGCACACATATGCATACTAACTACAAACTTACCTGCATATCCACACACAGCACAAACATACACACACATATATGTGTGAGTGTGTGTGTGTGTATGTCTTTGTTTATGATTTCCCGTTCTTTGCCTCTTATAATCCAACTTTTCTGCATCACATATTTTCAGTTATTTCTGGCCAACAGTCTCTTGTCATAATCAGGCTTTCAAAATCTATATATAAATACATATATAAACATATGTGAACATATATATATATATATATATATATATATATATATATATATATAAGGACAAATGTGTATATATGAATGAATACGTTTACATATATGTAAATATACTCACAGTATATATATATGTATATATATATTTATATATATATATATATATATATATATATATATATATATATGTATATATATATATATATATATATATATATATATATATATATATATATGTATATATGGATGTATGAATATAAATATATGCATCGGAATACATATATATATATATACAAATATATAACTGTATATAGTCTCACGAACATGTACACACATACACATGCACACACACCCCATATATATATATATATATATATATATATATATATATATATATATATATATATATATATGTATATATATTGTGATCCTGTGCATCTATACGGATGCTTATATGCAAGTTGTGAAAAAAGACTTGGAGTCCAAACAACACTAAGTCCTATTACACACATCTATAACGTAAAGATCCGATTTCTGCACGCTTGTTTGTTTGATTGTATGATTAATAATATAATAAAAAGCACATTGTAGCGAGATTTCTATTTGCACAATATCATCACTTTACTCATACGTGGGAAATAAAGCAGTTTCCAGTTCAATTTGCAACTTGATGATAACGGCTGTTTTGCTTTGTGTATGTCTCATCAATATACATCCATATATATATATATATATATATATATATATATATATATATATATATATATTTCGTATATATATATATATATATGTGTGTGTATATATATATATATATATATATATATATTTTCGTATATATATATATATATATGTGTGTGTATATATATATATATATATATATATATATATAATGATCAGTGTAATACTAATTACACAGAAATAATCTTTATTTGAATTCAATGAATGACGTATACAAAATTGACAACGAACGTGCGTGCATGCATATCCGTGTGTGTGTGTGTGTGTGTGTGTGTGTGATTGTCTCTACATATCCAAAGACAGAGAGAATGAGATTTAGGGTTCAGTTTTCAATTAGTTACCTTAGAGCTTCCTCGAAAATGTTTGAAGATATTTTTCACTCAAAATTTCATAAATCAGTTTTAATTTGAGAAAAAGTCTCATTCACTTTTGACCCCATAAATGAAAATTTTCTGCTCACTGTACACACCCAAAGAGATATAAATGAATCTATAAAATAAGAATATATGTAATAGGGCGGAAAGTGAGTTATACTTTGGCATTTTACTTACATCGTAAACAGGACCCTGAAATTATTTAAAGACATTTTTATCAAAATCTTCTCTTAAAAAAAAAAAACAACTCCCCCAAAGTTTTTCAGACTAGGCATGTCAGAGTTAACCTGGCAACCCTTATGTATAGTACTTTTTATAGCGTGACGAACAAACTAACAAACACAGAAACACAAAGACACCTCTCGATTATATATTTGAGTTATATAGGAGCAATGCATTTAACATATATACATATATGTATATATACATATGCCAACTAAACTTTTAAATATATAAATATATGAATACGTAAGTGCCACTACCAGGTATATATATATATATAGAGAGAGAGAGAGAGAGAGAGAGAGGGATAGAGATATAGATATTATAATCTTGCTGTATCAAGCCAAACACACTCATACACACACACATTCACAAATTCAAAAGTGAATACAGACATGTTTTTCCTATGAAGCCATATTCACATACATCCTCAAAGCAGACGCACTGTTCCAACCGGTTAGATGTGGAAGCTCACACAACCGGACAGATGTAAAAGTTATCTGAGCGCTTAAGCACGGTTTTTCTCTCGTGTGTGTACCTAAGCCGGTCTCGAGCCGCTTGATCCGGGATCATGTCACTGATCAAGGAATGCACACTCTTTTGATCTCGGCTCAAAATTATGGCTCACGCTGACCGGCTCGCATCATAGACGGTCAATTTGTTCCGTAAGTAGGTACCACGTAAAAGGAAGGTCTAGACACATGTTTTATGTTGGAGCCTGCTCTCTTGCTGAGAAGAGAAAAAAGGAAGAGCTTTGTCCTTTATAGCGAGGAAGGGCAGAGCTAAGCGGATGAAAGATTTAGATCAGAGATGTAGTGGGAATGTATGAGGCAAATCGCGTTGGATTGATATAATGGCACTAGTGGTTGGTATCAATACCATCGTTGTGTGAATCGGACATATTAGTAGGTATCGTTCAAATGCACGAAACTATTTGATATTTAGGTTATTATACAGAAAATCACCTTGTTTTGTCAGTAACGTATATAATAATCCCTAATTCAATAACAAGTTCTTTTAACTTCTTTTTCAATGTATCTCAATAGTAAAATAATGCCAATGCTCTTTATAGTGAGATCATTCGCGATACATTTGTATTACACATGTGACAACCTTTTACTGTCTGTAAGGTTCGCATTAATTCCTAATGTGACTAGAGTTCTCATTGATCTTCATTACCAAACTTGAGTCCCATCTGGATTGGATGTTTCAAACTGAAACAAGAACAACGAGAACGAGAACAATCTTCACCAAACTGAGAGAGTGAATATCAACATTACCCAACCACCTTTAGAAATCACGGCCAACTGACTGTTAGGCTGGCCTCTTACCGACTTAGCTAAACTGACAAATCTTAAATATCAACGGAATTTATTTTACAGGCTCGCTAGGGTTTCTTTTCACTCCATTGGATAAATACATTTATACCAGAAAGAAACTTTTGAATATTCTTGTTTTATTTTGTATGATTACAATATACAAGTAACAGTAATCTCATCCGGTCGGGATTGGAGACGGAATGGAGTTTGACCCTGCAGCAGCCAAGCTTGATTTCAAAGTATTTGTATAGTCAAGTTTTCCTTAAGCTATTTTTTATAGCAAAATGAATAAAAAATATTATTATTATTGTTATCATTATTATCATTATTATTATTATTATTATTGTTGTTGTTGTTGTTCTTGTTGTTATACTATATAGATATATTATTACACATTTTCTTTCAGAGAAGGATGCATAAAGTCTTAATTCACTCACAATCCATTTTGTGAACTTATTATCAAACTCCAGTGGGACGTCTAGAATTGATTCCGTTTTTGGATTTAAAAAAACTGTCTGCTGAACTGCCAACATAGGTTTTTCGACTTTCTAAGTTGGTCTGTCTGGCTGTCCGTGTATGTATGTGTCGCTCGTACAGGTTGCACCAATAGTGTCTGATTTTTTTTTTATCGTAAAATTCAAACACACTCCAAGTAGGTTTTTAGTGGGGTGCTCAATTTGCAATATAAATTCATGCTAAATTGATCTCTCAGTTTCAGTCTTGTCTTATTCATATTTGTATTTTGAAACGTCAGACTTTTTAGAGACCACTGCCCCAAAAAACGAAAGAGAAATAGTCTATTCATTGTTCATCGCTTTTACCAATTTTTAATTGATCATTCCAAACACCGCATTCAGCTGAAAGACGTGACAGCCCCGATTCAGTGACTACCCAGACCTGATTCTTCAGTGAACATATTGTCAAAATCTATCACTGATTTTGTTTTTCTACTGTAACTAGAACAAGAACAATCCTCACCCAAATAATGGTTGTAAACCGATTTGTAAAATCCACATTCTTCCACAGTGATTCGAATTTACGATCAACTATTTGTCATTATTTTCAGAGTATTTCTACAGTAAAATTTGTCCAATGCTTTTTTATAGAAAAATAAATAAAAAGGTCTTTACATCATGCATTTTCTGTCAACCAAAACTGACACCACAGGTTTCTTCAGCTTTCTAAGTTGGTCTCGCTGGCTGTATATGTCTTTCCAACTGAGCCAAATTGACAAATCTTAGATATCAACAAATATTTATAACACAGATAAGCACAGGCACATTTCATTCAAATAAATAAATAAGTTTTTATAAAAATGCATATATTTTTATATGATTTTTATCATATGTGCCATAAAAACTGCGGCATTCGTCTTCAGTCGATTTCAAAGTTGAAGTGGAGTTTCAACCTGCAGCAGCCAGACTTGTTTCCAATGCTTTTGTATAGTACACTCATCAGGAATGCATTTACATTATACAAATAATGGCCCCATAAATCTTTCATTAATTCCTAAACACAGACAAGTCCTTTACTATCATTTTCAATGCGTTTCCGTAATATCATCTAAAATGCACGGTTATACTAAAACGATGTACCATGTATTTCCATAGTAAAATATATGCTTTTACATAATGAATGTAATCAGTCTATTCTGTCTGTAACGTATGCAATAATCCGTTATGCACAGAAAATCTCTTTCTTCGTGGCTTTCAGGGCAATTCTATATGAAAATCATTAGCAAAGCTTTCTTATCATCAGTCATTAGCAATGTATTATGCGTATAATAACCAATAGTTTTACGTTAGAATTGCCTAGTGAATGATTCTACGATTAAAAAAATCACTACTGAACATGATTTTATCATGAAAAAGTTCTATGTAATTTTACGATAAAAAGGAGGGATAACGATGTTGCTACAAAAATTCATCTTAGAAACTGTTGCAATTGAATTAGACCGAATTCACGAAGATGGATGGAATGAAAGTTTTCAGGTACTGAAGCGAATATTAACGAAAGAATGCAGATTTTTTTTTTATATAAGTGTATAGTATGAAACAACGGGTCTGTTTTGTCATTCAATAGAAACTGTCATTTGATCAACGTCTTTTGGCACCAAGCTGTGTTGGGGATGATCAATTGAAGAAATTGGAAAAAAAAGAGTGAGCAATGGATAATTCACTTCTCTCGATTTTTGTTGGGCAAGGATCACTTAAAAAGTTTAAATTTTCAAAATGCAAGCAAGAACACTACCGCTAAAAATTTAGCATAAACTTGCATTTTAAATAGAACCCAAATTAAATAGAAATTGTGAATGGGTCTCTTGAAATAAAAAAAGAAGTTCCTTTCAAGACAAAATGACAAGAGTAAATGTGCAGCCTAAACGCATGATATATATTTATATGATACGCTTATTAATTATTATCATAATTAACGCCCCCTTCTTCAGGGGTTGAGCACTATTTTGGTAGGCCAACTCGTTCATTATAAACTATATAGCAATGCACTTCCATCTCTGGGATGGAGCACTGTGGTGGATGGGGAATTGTGCGTAAGTAATTATATCGCTTAAATTCAGTCTTACTGACCGTCCAGTTCTACGTGGGTCTGAAGCGAAGGTACTGGATGGGATATTGGATATTCTGTAGCCACACTGAGGAGTTGTAACACAACAAAATAGCTGTCTGTGGATGACACCATTATTGATTATTATATGTATAAGTGATGACTTTATTTGGATGTCCAGTAAGTCCATTATATGATTTTACTCCAGAGAATTCCTCAGCTATGCCAAGTACAGATGTGGCCCTTCGACCCATCCAAAGATTTAGAATTCCTGGCATGAAATTGGCTCACATCAAATTTCTTGGTCTTGGCGTTACTAACATGCTCTCTCGCATGCCTTTTTAGACCCCATTCCTTTTCATAGACGCAGCAAGTGTTGTGATATGTAGCTACATCACCTGGTACCTGTTTCCATGGCTTCGTAGATGGCTTTTCTTTAGAACTTTGCTGAGGCGTCCCCCAGCATATCCAGACACGCTTGCTTTAAAATTAAAGAAAAAAACGTTGAGAGTTTTGTGTGATGGTTCCCATTATATATTTTCAAATATACATCCAGGTATACACATTTTTTAACCAGGTAGGTAAGATTTTAGTAAGAAAACTTGGTCAGCAAACTATCACAGATTGGCAGACAGAGACGAGTGAATATACGCGATGAATGCCCAACAAAATCGTTTTTAAGCTTGGGCTCACTACGTTATGATTCTGGGGTGAAATGACTGATTCAACTTTGATCGCAAATGATGGGGACGGGATTGAGATAATATTATCCTACACAATATTTTTTTTCGCATTGCGTGGCGTATTGGACACTTATCATACGCGGTCATTCATATACCTCTCCTAACTTCGTTGGCAGAAGAAAAGAATAAAGAATTGAAGGGGAAAATGAAATAAAAAAAAATGTTTTGAAATAGTGACCTGAACCTTCTTGCGCATGTGCACTAGACCAAAATTGAGTGTGGCGTCTTTGTCAGCAAAGAGACCCGGATGAAGAGGTGGATTGGGAGACAGAGACCGCGCTCAAAAAGGCGACCACAATTTGTAACTAACATAAAACGTAACGAAGCGGCATTTGGCGCCCTTTACATCCCGTTTGTCGTCATTCGGTCAGGAATTCTCTTTCATCTTTTTTTCTCCCGACCCTTCCGTCTTATTGAACGATTTGCATTCATATCTTTCTCTCCTGATTCTTTTTCTTCTCTTTCATTTCTATGCTTTTTCGTCGTTCTTTTTCTTTCTTCTTTTTACTCATTTTACCTCATTTGCTTTCTTTCCTTCACTTTTTCTTCTTCTTTTCTCTTCCTCTTCTTTCATTTTTCGTTAACTTTATCTTTCTTTCGTCAGTTTTCATTCTTTCAACATTTTCTCCCCTACCACTTTCGTTTTATCGAACCCTTCACTATGCATATTTCCCCGTCCTTCTTCATTCATTTTTTTCCTTCATTTTTTTTCTCTGTATTCTAACTCTTCCTTTCTCTCTGTTTTCTTTCTTCCTTTTTTTTTTCTTATCTTCCTTTTTTTTTTTTTCACTTGATCCTCTTTCTTTTTATTTCCTTTTTCTGTTTGACCTTTCTTTCTTTCTGGTTCTTTTATTTTCCTTCTATCTTTCTTTTTCTCTTCTTTCCGTTTAGTCACTTGTTCCACTTACCGAACAATTTAATTCCACACTTTTCTACTTGTTTCATCTTTGCCACCGATGTAGTCCGTCTATCCCTCTAATATCTCCAACAGTTACCAATGGATTCGAATAGAAATTTGTGAAAAGATGGGCAATACGCCCGGGAAGCAGCTATATAAACTGGGGGAGGATCCAAACACAATTATATCTCTTTCATCATTATTTCATCTTGACAAGTGATATCACCAAAAGTTCATGTTTCTCTACACGATATCTCCCAAGGTTCTGAATGAATACTGATGGATTTTGTAGAGTTGTGGACAATGGGCTGAGAAGGAATTGATTACATATTTGGACGGATCTACCTACAATTAATTCACCTAAAACGGCGTTGATAGAGGCAGCCTATCTCTGAGAGCTTTCTGGTCTCCTGATTTCTTGTCCTTTTCATCCTACAGGTTTCTCTTTCCAATGCATTTGCACAGTTCCTAGTTTCTGTCCCAACATCCCGACCTTTTTTTGTTTACTGTACGCTGCAGAACCGTCTCTGCTGGGTAGGGCTTCAGCCGTCCTTACTTGGACTCCAAATATCTCCTTGATACTTATCCGGTTTGGTTTCAATACGTCAAATCGACTTGAAGGAGACAAGTACCTGGAGTAGCGTCACACACTTTACCCTGTGCTTTTCAGCCTTAAACTAGGGGGAAGAGGGATTCGTGTCTTTCCCAAAGTTAACACAAACTAATGACCCCAGCAGGGATTTGAATTCGGCCCACTGAGTCCATTTTCCGTTCTCTTAGCCGTTCGACTGACCTGCACCTCCTATCCGTTCATTAATACTACTTATTTGCGAATTAGTGTTCATGGTCGTCAAAAATGTCGGCGTATATGAAGTTGATAAAATCCTACTATGGCGTTATTGAAGAGGTTCCAGCATGATTCTTCGAATATCTTCATTATCATCATTCTCTTAGCATCTGTTGTTGAAAATAGAACTCTCCTGAGATTCGCCAGACCTTTCTACCGCGGGCGTCACGGAGCCAGTACTTTCTAAATTTGTCAAGTTATTCCCACCGTCGCACTTTCTGAATACAAACTATGAAAGTGATCTCATGTAATATGATTAAAAAGTTAATTATGACATTACATGACGTAATGAATGAAATAATGAATCCATCATTAGATTGTATAAATTGATTTGAGGCGTTACAAAAACATAGAAATACAAATACATTGATGTTCTATTATTGTAGAAAATATGATATCTCGGATAGATTTTATGAAAAGAATTCGTCAAAACATCTATTGATTCTGTGACGAATGCAGTGACCCAGCAAATACGAACAGTTAATGTCGACAGGTCTGATTAGTCATTCAATAGAAACCAACGTTTTTTGACAGGATGTCATGTTGGGAATGATCAATTGAAAAAGCAAGAAAAGGTGTAATCAATGAATAAGTTACTTATGTTGCGTTTTGTTGAGCGGTGATCACTAAAAAGTTCAATTTTTCAAAAGAATGAGCGTGGATGTTGCCAGACACAAACCAATAGTCTAATTCATCATAAACTTAAATTGCAAATTCCCCCACTCCGGGGAGTTCCAAAATGGTTTCTCTTGGCATAATTAGAAGTAAATGTTTTATTTCTGTCCTATAGCTCTACTGGTGCGAGATGTTCCCCTGCTACATTACACAGACTGCCAGCAAGACCACCTTAAAAGCGGTAATAACCTGTGTTGAAAGTTTTGGTGTCAGTTTTGGTCGTTGGTTCTTGATAATAAGCATCTGAGAAAATTCCAGTAATCCAAGGATTTGATCGCTCAAGACTTATTTAGCTTCTGCTAGATGCGTATCGTCTACACTCGTGTATAAGTCGATCTTATGTAAAGGTTGATCTTTGAATTATGGTCACGAAATCATTCATTAGATATGCTTTGTTGTATCGATAAAATCCTGTTTTTAACGGGCAATTACTGCAAGTAGGTCATATTATGATGTATTAAAAGCTACATGAGTTCATTAGCTTACCCATCGAAGGCAGTGCACGTCAATAATAAATATATACCAGCATATATATATCTGCAAAAATGACGTGGTTACTCATTATGGATCGGCACTCAGGAGCCTAAAGTTATGTTATTAAGTGATTTACTTCAAATAATATGAGAATCTTATTTTCAAGTTTTATTTTCAAAATCTCCACTCATCTCAAACTATTTTAATGTGTGATCAGACATAAAGTCCCAAGAGTTTCTGTGACGTAATTTTCATTATTATGTCATCATAGCAAGGCAAATTATTAAATGAGGGCAATGCACAAACAAACAGAGACGAAGTTTGCATATATGCTCATTATATGCATGGATTTTCATTATTTTCTGGTAAATTTCTTTCATTTTCCAAATCAAGGGTTGCTCCCAGTGCTTTACGTTTGAATCTCAACTTTACAAAGTTATTAATGTATAAGTCCACTCAATGGTTTTCCTAAAAAAATGGCCTTCTACTCATACATGAGTCCGTTCGGAGTGTTTAATGGTTAGCTCATCTGCCTCCTACGCAGAAAGTCCAAGATTCGATTCTCAGTGTAAGTGATAAGTAAAGAAAACTCTTTATTAGGATCAATCTTCCCGTGCATTCAGTAGCTAATGGAGTACACTGTGCACTAAGTAATTAGAGTGGAGGTATCCCTTCAGTGGACTTGCATCTGGTCAAGGGGTTGGTCATAAAATCTTATAGGGATAAAATTCTGATCTCGACTTGACACTTGCAATGATCATCAAGCTGATGCATACAACAGAAACTGGGATTACGTCATCGCCTTTCCATTAGGATTTGTCTCTTAAGAGACAGGGCGCTTACCTTACATATATATACAGTACTTTATTTTAGCCATTTCCAGTGGGTTTTGGTCTCAGGATGAGATTGTTCTCTGGGCTATGATTAAATGAAAATCACTAGAATTGAATTATTTGAGATGATAAGCAGGTTCCAGTACTCAACGTGTGTGTTTTGCATAGAAAAGACATGGATTATCAGAGGTCAGGAGATAATTGAAGCAAGTGTCAATGACAGAATGAGGTTCTTATATGCGTAGCGTAGATGTATTATACGAAGTCCTCCTAGGGTAATATATTAAGAATAAGAAGTAAAGGGATTGTCAGTGGTCAAGAATTAAAGTGAGCATTACTGACTGGAATAGGCAAGTGTACTTACAATTTAAATGCACTATAAATGATTTTTCTATAAATATGCACTGAGAATTGAGAAGCAGGGGATCGTCAATATTCAAGAATTGATTGAAATGTTTCAAACAGAATAAGTCAGTTACATTTATACTGTAAAAACATTGCAAATGGTTTGACATGGAAAAAACATTGCAAATAATCGATAAGATGCAATGCAAAGGATTTTACTATAGAAGTACATTGGAACCAAAAAAAAAATGAATTTAGTGGTCAATTAAAGGAAAAATTACTGAGAGAATACGACTTTAAAACAAAAATGTGCAGATTTTCAATGAAAAATTGCTTATTTTTACTGAAGAAAGCCGTAGAATGGATTGACTGAAACGTCGTGCTAACAATAAAAACAACGATGAAGTGATCGATCGTCCTTTCTAAAAACTATTTTCTGCATATTTCTTCGTCGTCGTCGTCGTCAACGTCGTCTTCTTCTTCTTCTTCTTCTTCTTCTTCTTCTTCTTCTTCGTCATCGTCTTCTTCTTCTTCTTCTTCTTCTTCTTCTTCTTCTTCTTCTTCTTCTTCTTCTTCTTCTTCTTCTTCTAATCCCCAATGCTTTTCTGTCTTATATCATCGTTTTTGTTATCAGAAAACCTGCCCGTCGCTCGACCGTTTCTCTTTCATCATCTTTTACTCTCCGTTCCCAATCCACGCCATCATCCCCCCCCCCACCGATCAAGAGGAGCTCGGCCTGGCCCGACCCGGCCCTCCTCCTGACCAATCTCTTTAGCTGGGGTCTCTTTTGATCAAGCGCCAACCGTCCGGCCCCATTTGAAAATTTACCCTATTCAAAAGAGGCCTTTACTCGTGAACTCCTGCCTGCTTGGCGCCAGAACCGTGACATCATAGATTTTGCAATTACATCACAGGTGCAGATTCACCCACACGCACATGCGCAATGGCAAGCGGGTGCAGTGTGGCCAATCAAGATCCTTTTCATCTCGACGTTTTTGGTTGCGCCTAGATGTCAGAAATTGTTATTTAGATGATTTTCAATGAAACCAGTAATATTTTGTTCAATTTAAAGTAATAAAATAAGCAATATTTCTCATAAAGTAAGTAATGTTAACGATAAAATAAGTACGGAAAACCTAAATTATCCGAAGAAGCCTGGTAGGGAGCTTTTTGTTCGGATAACTGATTGTTCGAAATACTGATCATATCATGAAAAGAAAGTCATACTGAACACAATTACGAGCCTCGAATTTTTTTCCAGATAATTAAAAATTTGGATAATTGATTTTTGAATGATTCACTTAATTTTCACAAATATTTCAGTAAATTAAATGTTGACGAATTAAGTTATGCATAATTTATCAAGAAGATTCCTTAGCATATATATATATATATATATATATATATATATATATATATATATATATATATATATATATGTATATATATGTGTGTGTGTGTGTGTGTGTGTGTGTGTGTGTACATAAAAGATTCAGTGCTTCCCGGAGACTCAGAATTACGTACCATTGACGATTGCACCTACTGGCATGAAATTCAAAGTTATCACGAATACACTAATCACAAATGTTCTTTCCCCGAAGTCAAGTTCATTCATAGATTACCCAACCCTGAGAAAATAACAACAATATATACATATATATATATATGTGCGTGTGTGTGTAGGGGGTGTATGTGCATGTGCATTTTTACAGGTGTGTGTGTATATATATATTTACGAATGTGTGCATGCGTATGGATTTTGTCATGTAAACTTTCCATCTTGTGATGCTAGAAATGAAAGA
Organism: Thysanoteuthis rhombus; assembly: GCA_963457665.1. Lineage (NCBI taxonomy): Eukaryota > Metazoa > Mollusca > Cephalopoda > Oegopsida > Thysanoteuthidae > Thysanoteuthis > Thysanoteuthis major. Next base: position 44,343,131 of record OY735216.1, on the reverse strand, counting down.
ATAAAAAATAATGTTACGTCCTAAAGAACCTACGACCATCTTCCACTCAAGTCATTTCTATCCGATCAGTGTTATTTGAAAGTGTTACATTATAATATCTTTCTAATCTGAATTATATATATATATATATATATATATATATATATATATATATATATATATATATATATCCATATACATATATTGAGAGCATGTTGGCAGGAGTTAATAGATGCATTTTGACTCAATTGTGAGTGTAAATTCGAAAATAAAGTTTACAACACTGAATTGGATTCTTATGACTCATCTGGTAAGAACACTGTTTCTTTTAACAGTTAACAAATATGTGTACAAGTCCTCCTGTTTGAGTACATCCGTCTCAAATGGCTCAGACTTTGAAACTCAAGAGAAACCTCTGATTCTTACTCGACTCAGTTAAATGATGATAAACCCTGTTAGCTTACAAAACCAATTAAAGATTACTCCCCCTTTGTCAGAAAAGCAGATCGTTATCATTTTGAATGAATATTTGCTAAATTGTTTTCATTTGCCAGCCGTTTTTGACATTGGGTAAACAGGTCTTTGAAACTTCTTGTTTTTTGTTGCTTCAAAGGGTGATGCTTTTTTTCTTTTCGAGGCTATCAGAAATTGCCTCCATTTTACACCCATATTCGAGGAATCAATCCCTTAGACATCTATTGACGGCTTGAAAATTGAGATTTTGTAATCGTAATCCTGGGGAAACAAATAAAGTATGTGCCAAGGGATCAATACCTTATAAACGAATACAAAATATTGGGTCTCGAACATATATATGAGATAAGCTTTATATTAAAATCATGGCTGAATGGGGGTTAGGTTTGACTAACATTGCTATGGAGTTATGTTAACAAGGATCCCTGAAAGAGTTATAAACAACTGATGATCCCAACAAGAAAAAAACACACATGGTTTCATTATATTTATATACAAAACATCGAAGAAAATTACATTAATAGGTTTTGGGAAATAATTGATTGGAATGACACATTGAGAAAAACGATTTTAATACATTCAGTGTTTAAAGCTGTGAAGCTTTTTATAAGATATATATATATATATATATATATATATATTATATATATATATATATATATATATATATATATATATATATGTGTGTGTGTGTGTGGCTAGATATTATACACACACACACACAAATGTATATATATATATATATATATATATATAGAGAGAGAGAGAGAGAGATAGATAGATATAGATATATATGGTGGCTTAACAATTGAACGTAAGACAAATGACCAGTACAAATAAACGCAAGACCAATGAGCGTGCGTACATGTAATAAAAAATTTGAATATAGAATCACTTTATTATTCTATTTGTACATAAATGAAAACTCAATAGGCCAAAAGTATTCATTCACTCAATTGGATACATATCTGTCTTCCACTTACAACTAATCACTTAATCTAGTAATAGAGACTCTCAACATTTTTAGGGATGTGAAAATGACCTGCATGCTGGCAGGCTTTCGTTTGTGTCCTGGCACAGATGAGTTGCCCAGCTTGATGGGAAAAAGGATCATACGATAAAAGAGAGACCCCCCCCAGCCCAAGTTAGGCTTTTCCCGACAAAACCAACCACCAGGAAATCATCATCATCATCATCATTATCATCTTGACATTCATCTGTGGAGATGAAGTCATCTCCAAGATTTACCACAACTCTCCCCAGCATAAAGCGGAGCCAATAGTTTCTGAACTTGTCCAGCTCGTCATGACATCTTATTTTTTGTTGGCAATAGTTTTGTGCATGACCTTGTTGTGAATCATAATGATCAGCAATTGTCTGTGATCCTTGCAATATGCCCAGTCCATTGCTATTTGAGTTTTCTAATAGATCCTATGAAATCTCTGATTCCGCTATTTTCTCTGATATACTGTGCTATCTTGTGATCACTTTGAGAATGATTAACCCCAGTGAAGGTTGAATGGTTCTCAGTTATTGCCCATGTTACAGCTCCATAGGTGATTTACTGGGGGACAAATTAGTTGTATATCCTTCCTTTCAAGACTCATGGGATTTCCTTGTCCTTGAAGGTTTAGCTAGCTCTACCGAAAGCTTGCCAACCTAGAGTGATCCTTCTCCTGATTTCTTTGACTTTCAAGAAATTCCTAGTGTTTTGTTGTCCCAGGTAAATGCAGTGGTCATGTGTAGTAAACAGCCGTTTTTGAAATGGGTTAAGGGTATCTCATCTTGTAATGAGGGCTGTGGCGCATTCTAAGATTAAGAGAAGGGAAATGAAGGTGTCAGTGCGGCGATTGCGAAATACCGTAGCAGAGACGAGGCCGTAGAGATTGATAGTAATGAGTCAAGGGCAAACTAAGAATTCTAAGGAGAAAAGGCATCTTCAATAACACTGGACGAGAAAATGAGGCTAATGAAAATTGATAGATAGATAGATAGATAGATGGATAGAAATAGATAGGAACAGAACTAGATAGATAGATAGATAGATAGATAGATAGATGGATAGATAGATAGAGCGGATTTAGACAGGACAGACTAGGATGAATTGACATATAGATATGAATGGGCCAACAGACATAAGTTGATTGGGATAGATATGAACAGATAGGTCGATAAGAATGAACATAGATAAACATGAATAGTATGACTGATATGTATATTCATATATATATATATATATATATATATAGATAGATAGATAGATAGATAGATAGATAGATAGATATTGGTACATACATGGATCGATAGATGAAAACGACTATTGGAAGATGATGTGAAAAACTTGGAAGAGAAGTGTTACATCTCAATTGTTTTTAATTATTATTCTGTGGGCGTAGTTCGATGCATTTCGACGGGGGCAAGTCATCTTTTTCAAAGAAAAATGTTTGCAGCAGTTTCACAGAGAAAAATGTGCTGTTTATATCTTCTCTGTGAAAACGCTGCAAATATTTTTCTCTGAAAAAGTTGGCTGCCCACCCCCGTCGAAGTACATTGAAGTGCCTTCTTGGAATAAAAATGAAAATTTTTTTAGATGTAACATCCGTCTCTTGGCTTTTTTTTACTTCATCTGCCAATTATCATTTTCATCAACATTCTGTCAGATCAGTTTACACCCACAATACAATGATATATATATGAACAGATTGAGACTGATAGATAGATAGCGGTAGATATGAATAGTCCAACATATATAAATATATGAGGATGCATTCTCCGCTCCAACAGGTTAATACAGATATACTCTACCTACACACTTCTAAAATCCTGGATTACCCACACGTATTCACCCTGCAAGATATCAATGTAGACACAATTCTAGACATAAAACACATGTTAAAAAATGTAAATAGATAAAATAACAAAAAACGATATCTACACTTGAGTGATATCTGGAATTACCCACACTCAAAGTCACAGGAAATAACATTGTAGACACAGCCTTTCCCCTAAACAAACACACCTACAACACCGCGCATTTACACATACTACATACACCTTCCATATACACATACATTCTTCTCACATATTATCGTAAGACTAGACCACATGTACGCACAAACCCTTTTCTATTTCTCTAATACACAAATGATTTCAGATTTGACACATCTACTTTTTCGACAACAACGATAACAAATTAAGAAAAATAAAAACCTTGCATCATCCCCTCCTTCTCCAAACAATGTTATTTGCAAATTTTATCATTTTCCCCATTCTGCGTTTGACAAAGAGGGCAAACAATTTCCTGAAACATGTAACGGGAATGATTTCAATCTAATTTCTAAAATTCCGTGTTTCCATATTGTCTATTAAATTCACGATTATGTCGGATAAATCTCGTCATTTCCTTACTCTCTCTCTATTTCTCTCTCTCTCTCTCTCTCTCTCTCTCTCTCTCTCTCTCTATATATATATATATATATATATATATATATATATATGTATATATATGTATATGTATATCAATATGTATGTATGACGAAGATGGATTAAACAAACCTGCTGGGTAGAAACATAAACGTGTTTGTGTAGCGAATCCTTGATTTAATCATTTTTTAAACTCTACTCTAACTCAACTAAATATTCAATGTTAAATGTATCGAGCACTTATATATATATATATATATATATATATATATATATATATATATATATATATATATATATACATATATATACATATATATACATATATATATATATATATATATATATATATATATATATGAAAAAAACAATTTCACAAAGGATACTGCATCATATTATATCATATTGTATTCCTGATTTGTATATATATATATATATATATATATATATATATATATATATATATATATTTATAGATATATATATATACATTGATCGATTGTTTGATCAATTGTTTGAGACAGATATGAGCAGGTAAATAGATAGATAGATAGATAGATAGATAGATAGATATGAGCAATCTTCATGAATCGAACCATCTATGTAGGGTAAATAGAAATGGACATAGATATAGAATAGAGAGATAGATGGATAGATTGAGCCTAACAAGCCGACGAAGTTGGTACTTAAATACACTATTGATTATATTCTCTTTTTCCTGCTACCACCCGAATTTTCCGTGTCACTACGTGCGACGTCGGTCTGGAAAGTACCCTGCCATTTTGAATATCTCAAAAATCGGTCGCATGCCCTTGATGAAATGTCGGTCACTAATCAGAGTAGTTCTTATTGCGCATGCTGGAACAGACGCTAGTTCATGTGTATAGTCAGTTCGTAATGAAACTCCATTGATCGAGCTTGATTGAACTGCACTAGCTCAGTCGGTGAGGGAGCGGAATATTGATTCGGTGACCGGTCAGGGCAGTTTATATTTACTGTGAATTAATCTCTCCTCTCCAGTTTTTTAGATATGGGTAAGATTAGTATTTCTCGCCTTGGGGGGGGGGGCAAACTGGGTCGGAGAAGGACAACTCTGATGTCAAACCAGGGAATGGTGACTCAGTATTTAAAAAAAAAAATTTTTGTAAACCTTGAATTTGTTATGAAAAATATTGTCAACTTCCTTACTATTGAGTCTCATGAGTTTATTTCCATTAGTCACGACAAGCATAATGACCTCACCTTTGACCAGTGATGTCATGATAGCTCGAGAAAGATTTACATACGAACAAACTGACAATGAATTCACTCTCTCTCAATTCAGGTCGACCTGTTTTATCTCATCAACTACTGATAAAGAAGTTGAAATGGGACACGTTGTCTTGGGATATTGTTGTATAGAAAATGTATTTTGTTTTGTTTACTTTTTAGATTTCAATGAAGTGAGGCGGTTTGACCCTTGCACAGTCAAGCTTGTCTCATTTCTTATTCTTCCCTTCCACTTTTTACTATCCATCATCTTTCTTTACTTTAGATTTCTTGCCTTTCCGTCTCCTTTCTTTCTTCATCTTTTACTTCCTCCATCTTAGCTCTCTCTTATTTTCTTCATCAACACACTCTCTCTCTCCACTTTCTCTCTATAATTTCACTAATCCATTTATCTTTCACTCTCTCCTCCTCCTCTTCCCCCAGTACCATCATCTCATTCTTCTCTTCATCTTCTTCATTTCTCTCTCTCTCTCTCTCTCTGTCCTCCATCTTTTCCTTTGTATTTGCTCATGCTTTTTCAGTAAAACAAATGTCACACATAACAAGCATTTTGAGCACAAAGATACAACGATCAAAATCGAAAACGAAGGGCTGAAGAAAGTAGACAGCAGCATCTACCCAGGACAAAGAATCTCCATGAAATCCCAAAAGAAGAGGAAATCAGGCGAAAAATCACACGAGGTTGGCAAGCTTTCGGTAGAGCGATCTCAAACTTCACGAACAAGAAAATCCCATTAGTCCTTAAAAGAAGAGTATACAACCAATTTATTCTCCATGCGAAACTGTGACCGACAGAAAATTTGAAAAAAAAAATGGCGGAACGGGTTGACAAATTCGCAAAATATTGGCCCAGGGACGGCCATTATAGGGATGTCTGGAGAGTATAAGGGATGGTCTATGTCCAGCAACAGACGCCAAAAGGCTGTTGCTGCTACTTTTGTTGTTGATGATGATGATGATCACTTTTTTTGATAATTTTCATTCATCTTAATTTTTGTTGTTTTTCATTGCAACCTCTCAGACCAGCCGTCAATGGGAGTGAGTAAACATTGCATATAGAGAATGAGAGAAAAAAAAGAGAAACAATCTTAAGGTGACACTTGAACTCACACCCTTTACCTTTGGAAGCCTGCTTATATACAGTAGCTACTCTCATCGATCGAGCTATTAGATCAAATCAAACCATTCATCACCATAAGTATAGTTGTTTTTACGTACATTAGTTATATTAGTATTAGTGATATCATCTTCTTTTTATATATTACATAAAGCATAGTCAAGCAGTAATAATCTTTGACTTACAATACTTTGATTTTAATTTCAAGTGTTATTTTTATCGAAATTCTCGAGACCGTCAATCTAAGGCAGTGAGTAGACAACGCAGATAACCTTCAGAATAGTTCCGATGAAAAGCATCTGAAAATAAAATGAGAGGAAATACTTGTCCTACAATCAATGTATCATGCAGATAGTCATCTATGGAGCTGAAACATGGAACCTTTCCAAAAGATTGAACCACGAACTGAGAATCATCTGACGCTCATCATATGGAGAATTTACGATAGCAAAAACAATACTGGTTTACAGTGCCTCATCTAGCGAAAAATAAATTAACAAATCAACATAATATTGTTAGCTTTCTACTCGTTGCCGGAGACTGACGATCTTAGAAAATGAGATGTGAAGCGAATAA
>OY735216.1:44273793-44328793 GCA_963457665.1 Thysanoteuthis rhombus | reverse complement strand
CGTTTACGCAGATGGGTCCAAACGCATTGCAATAAGACACTTTTCGGTTGGTGGATCGTTTGGTTCGTAGGACGATTCCAATTATGTTGAATAACAGAAAGGGTAAAGAGAATGGTATGGCGTTGTTTTCTCTGCTCGATGTTTTATGTTATAAAGAGACGTGATTTCATTGAAAGAACGTATATTCTGGTTATTTTTTTTTTACCAGTTACGATGATGTCATCATGCAAGACGGTTATTTGAATGATATTTGACTTTTAAAAAAAACCCAAAAATGGTCCCAAAACGCCTAAAATGGCCATTTACGATGTTTTTTAAAAAAAATAAACTCGCCTAATATTTCCACATCGCAATTGCATGAAAATTAATACACGAGACTTTGCAAGACTGAATTTTTTCCTTGTGCAACACTTTCATCCATAAGTCGCATGGCAATCAGACTGGCACTATTTCGCAAGTACGAGAATCAATTGAGAGATTACTTGCTCTTCTTCCTCCTCTTTCTCCTGTTACTACTATCACGCACGATGGACGCATCATTGAACTTATGGTTTTTGTTTTGGTAAAAAGAGTAACATTTCGTTTCTATCTATTCATTTGAACACCTCATCGCAAGGGGAAACATTGAGCCTCAGTCGAATCAACCTCACAACTTGGCAATTTCCGAGTCAGTGTTATTGTACCGCATGTGAAAAGTAGTTCCTTTCTCAATTGAGACAAACGCCTTTACAAAAGCCCCATTGCTTTGAATGAACACGATGAAAACGATGACTGCAAGACAATAAATACTTGTCAAACATTTACTTTGATCTTATTTTTCTATTGACTTATATCTGTGGCTCCCGAGTGCATTGACTTTACATCAAGCTGAATCTCTTTGCACACACACGCACACACACACACACACACACACACACACACACACATATATATATATATATATATATAATGAACCATGCAATTTTTCTGCTCCTCTGTTTGTAACAATGGACCTTTCCACTTAAATGTTGAAATTTTGCCGATAATATCTCCTACCCAGCATTTTGCACAATAGAATCCACCGCTTGAACGAGTTCACTGAACGTTCTGGTGAAAGATCAGTTGTAATTGATTAGATGTAATCATCAATTCACACTACTTACAGCTTTGATGCAGTGAACAACTAAATCTTCAAGAGATCAAGAAGGGTGAGGTTACAGCTCGAACTCCAAAGAAACAAAGATAAAATTCCATTTCACCGGATGTATTTCAGCTTCCATATATATATGTGTGTGTGTGTGTCTGCTTTATACCCAAATCTCTGTCTATATATATATGCATAAATGGCCAAATATATATGTATATATATGATTTCTACCAAAATCTCTTTCTCTCTCTCTCTCTCTCTATATATATATATATATATATATATACATATATATATATATATATATATATATATATATATATATATATATATATATATATGTGTATATATATTTGTGAAATGATGATAATAACAAGGACATGTACCTAGTAAATGTAGAGATTTTGTGCCTCTTGCACTAGTCAGCCACTGGCCTCAAGTTGTTTCCTGTGGATTCAGATAAGAAAAGAAGGCTGGTTGCTGACGAATGTAAAAAACACGGAATGTCCACATTTACTGGGGACATATCCTTGTAATGATTATTTGTTCCATATCAATATCTCTAAGTACTTTGCTAAATATATTGAGTACTGTGATTAAACATTCACAACGGATAACATCTTTCATTTGTTTTATGTTTGTGTCTCAAATTGAGAATATATATGCATTATATATATATATATATATATATATATATATATATATATATATATATGTATATGTATATATATACATATATATTATTGATTATATTATTAAGAAACGATATGTAATTCTACAGAACATTTTTAATGCATTATACTGCCTTAAATCCTACTTGAAATTACCCCCTGTTATCATACGATGCATGAGTCACTTGGCTTAGGCTGCAGAAATTGAATAGATATTTGAAGAAAATGAGTCTGTTGCAGTAATCGAACCTGCGACTGATCAGGTAGCTGCTTCAACGCTACGTCTCTCTTTCCAATGAGCAGAACAGACCGGCAGAAAAGCCATTGTGGGTATTTTTATGGGCTTTTGCTTTTCCACCACGCTGTTTAGCTCAATTGGAAGAGCCGCTACTTTAGAAGTCACAGGTTCAATCCCTGCAACAGGCCTATTCTTGCAAAAGAACATGACATAGGTAATGATGTTTTTTAGTGAGCCCTGAGTCAAGTCAATTTTGGCCTTTTCAAATCTAACGCAGACGGCTGCAAAAGTGTGTATAAGAGCAACCTAATCACAGGATGAACATAGGATAGGTGGACTCCAGTGATCTTTAAAGATCAACTTAGGATGAGGTCTACCGAGGCATTTTCAAACCGAAGGAAAATGTCATGAAGCTGGAAACATTTAAGATCCAATCATTTGATGAAACCTTTTTTCAATTTGCCGTGATGTTATGGGTGGTTATAATGTTAAAAAACAAAAAAAACAAAATCAAACAAACACTGACAACAAGTTGGTAAGCACCCCTGGTGCCCTCTAGATATAAAATCCCAAATGGCCGACAATATTCACCAAAAATGCAATATCTTGGATTCCACAGATCATATCCTCAACAATAATGCCACATCGTTTTTAGTGTGGAGAATCCATTTGTGAAGAGCATTCGTGGTTTTAAGGCCGGCTTCAAGGTCATATTGGTCATATCGATGTTAATCTTTGTTTTGATATGTTTTTCACCCTCATTCACCAAATAATATGGAACTCTTATTATTCTTCCTTTTTCTCAAAAAGTTTTCAAAATCCAGTGGTCTTTGCGAACCCCGTGGTGTGCCTCAGCATGAAAAAATGTTTATTTCCAATACAGCCAGTTTGTAGAGATTGCTTCCTTAGAGTTTGTCAGTTGTAAGTGCAATGTATGGTAATTTTTTTCTAAAGACCCATCTACAGAAGAGAAACCTGTCATATCGTGAGGTTTCCAAAATTCACTGGCTTTTGACAAAGTCAACCCAATTGAACAGAATAACAGGAATTTATAAACTAGTAAACGAATTGGAAAAAAAAACACGTCGGAACATAAAATAACATTGACATGACCTGAAAATATATCTCAAAACCGAAAATGCTCTCCAGAAACTGATTCTCTGCAATGAAAAATATGGGGAAAATGGTATTATGATTGAAGATATTATCAGTAAAATCCAAGATTTGTGTTCCTGTTACACTTGAAAGGTTGAGATTCCTACTTTCAGAAGCTCCATGTCATAATTTACTTCATGACTTTTCAGTGTTGATCATTCCCTGAGCAAGGCTTGGTCCTTCAGTCAGTATAAACAAACACAAGCATATACATATATATATATATATATATATATATATATATATATATATATATATATAATTGTGTTTATATATGTAATTGTGTCATCCACGGACAGCTGCTTCGATGTATTACATCTCTTCAGTCTGGCTATAGACTTTCCATCATCCCATCCAGTACCATGAGGCAGGATTGAAACCTTCGATTCAGATCCAGAGGCCAATATCCTACCGCTGAGTTACGAAACTGGACGGTCAGTAAGGCTGAATTTAAGCGATTTATTTATTTACGGATAAATTCCCCATCCACCAGAATGCTCTATTCCTATGGAAGTGCTCATGTTGCTGTCAAAAAGAGATTTTGAAAATAGAGCATACCATTTGGCTATTTTTTTTCGTTAGTTCCCGCTGGACCATAATTATCATAACCGGTAGGAATTTCATTTCACTAGTCCCTTAGGGATTAGAGTAAGTGTACAAAATTGGTGATTTTACGAGCTTAGCTTCTTTTTCAAAATAAAAAAAGATTTTTCATCGTCATCTTTGACCAAGTGATGATGAAAACAAAAATGGTTGTAAAGTGAAATTAAATAGTAATTCCATATATTTGAAGTGAATGTTTATGCATATATATGCATGTGAGTATATATGTATGTATATATATATATATATATATATATATATATATATATATATATATGTGTGTGTGTGTGTGTGTGTGTGTGTGTGTGTGTGTGTGTGTGTGTGTGAGTGTGTGGGGGGTATGTATATTTGTAAGTGTTTATGTGTGTGTGAACATTTTCTACTTGGTAGATAAAAATTGGAGAATGTATTTCTCAGATTTGGTCAAGGGGGAATTTGATCGATTGAGAAAGAGAAAATTTTGGCATCCTCTAAGGATTTCAGGTTCAAGACTATTGGAAATCTTAGTTTGATCAGATAAACCTCTTCCAGGCAAAATTTCTCAAACGTCCAATTTTTTGTTTGAAAAGCAGTAAGCATTTGGACTTTTCGGAGGAGGGACATTCTTTGGTGCTCAACCCTTTCAGGAGATGCTGGGGATCCTTAAATAAGGTAGTATAAGTCTCAGTTGTTTAAAGTTCCGCTAAACAGGACAGACACAAGATGAACGAGTTATATCAACTGATAGAGAAAGCAAGAAAGAAAGAAAAATGCCGTTGAAAAAGAAAACAGTAAAAGGTAGAGAGACAGCCGTTAATCAAGGCATTAAATAGTCGATGATATCTGATATAATCACGTGGACAGACCCCCCCCTCGGACCTCTATAGACATTTGTTTAGGGGACAGTCAACCTCCCTTGTCTCTTTCTACTCATCAGTTTGTCTCACGCTTGTCTCTTCATCTCTTTCCGCAGCATTTTGTACAAAGCTAAGAAATAAAACAGTGCCACTCTTTTCCTTTCTTTCATAAAGAGACACTTTTTTCGTGTTTCGAAATTCGCAAATTTGCAACAACAATATTGAATAAGGGCTTCGGCTATAGCAGATTAAGACCTGATCGAACCACTGACACCCGATCGACTTCAATGACAATATTCTGATAACTACATCATAGTCAGTTATGTAACATTATGATCAGGTTACAGTTTTTGCATTCTTTGTGGGAACTAATGAATTAAATCCAGCTGTTGGAATTTGAACTCGTCTCGCCGATTCCATTCTTCATACCCCTCAACCTATTAGCCACACTGACCAGAACATGTGAATAGTAAAGCAGATTGGTCTCCCTAGCCATGTTTGGTAACCGATACATATTTGGTAACTCCAAAACAAGCCTGAATAAAAATGGTCTCCGTCAAGCCATATTGCCTTTTGCAGACCTCTGACAGCATTACCTTTCTTCATGCGACTAATGCTATGGATTCAATGTCTAGTCGGCGAGGAAAATGCAACGTTCTTTGTTTTGTTCTTGTTTCCGTTTTAGGCTCCCGTACTCCAAATTATGGACATTAGATTGCGTATTTCAAAATTAATGAGCTTACTTCTTGGCTGGGAACTAACAATAACGATCTGGAAAATACTTTTACTTTCACTTTTACTTTCACTTTAAATTACCTTTAGTTCTTTGTTTTCTGCAACGCTTTTTCTGTTCTCCATCAAATGTTGCTTTGCTTCTAGCTCTAGCTTGGTCTCTTCTCTCTGTTGTATCTTATTCTGCCATTTTCCTCTTTTGACAACAATTGAACACTCTATAGCCTCTATTTCTCTGTCTTTCTCTCTGTCTTTCTTTCTTTTTATCTTTGTGTCTTTCCTTAGTTTCTACCCTATTTTTGATTCTTTGTTAAGCGGTTGTTTTTTATTTATTCATTTTTTATCATTTTCGTTCTTTTATTTCTTTTTCTTTGAATTATTCTTTATTCTTCCCTTATCATAAATCTTTATTTTATCATTTATTTTCTAGTTTTTTGTTGATTTTTATAAATTTTCTTCTTTCTATTATTTTTTACCTCTATCTCTCTTTCTTTCTTTTTACTTTCGTTTTTATCCTTTTCTTCATTTTTTGTCTTTCATTCTTTCTATTTTAATCTTTCTTCTCCCTTTTATTGACTTTTTCCTTTTTTCTTTTTTCTCTTTTTCTTTTGCTTCTACTTGTTTTTACTCTTGCTTTTGTACTTCTCTCTTTCTTTCTCCCTCTTATTTTCCTTTGTTTCTTTGTTTCTTTCTTTCTCCATTCCATTATCACTTTTTGTCCTTCTTTTTCTTATTCCTGAACTCTTACTTCTCTACTTCCTTCCTCTCATCCCACTCCCTCCCTCCCTGTGTCTCTCCTTCTTCCTCCTTTACTTTCTTTTCCATTCCGTCATCACTTTATGTCCTTCTTCTTTTATCCTTAAACTCTTCCTTCACTCCTTCCTCCAGCTCTTCCTCCTTCCCTATCCCTCCCTTCATTCCTTTCTATCTTTTTTCTTCCCTTCTTTCTTTCTTCCTTTCTTTTTTTCTTTCTTTCTACCGTCCATCTTATCATTTTCTGCAAACATTTGCTTCCTCCTCAATGCTCCAATTCCTTTTCTATCCCGCTCTAACCTTCTTCCCCTCAGCTTCCTCCCCTTGGCTTCCTCTCCCCCGTGACACTTAAGAACGCAACCATAGTAATCGTCGCTAGCGACCCGATCACAAGCATCGTATCAGCACAACCACTTAGCCATATCTCGAAGCGAAGCTCTGCGCCAATTATAGCCGAGCCAGCAAATATGGCTTCTCGTGTCGATTTTGCCGCTTTAGTTGTACAGAAATTACGTATTCAGCAGCAGTTGTTGTTGAGGACAGGGAAGTAAAAGAAGAAGAAAAAGAAATAAGGAAGAGCAGAGGAACGTTGAGTTAGAGAAAGAATGGTTGAAGAGTCTGTTTCTGGTGGAGAGAAAGGAATACGATGGTTATTGCGAGAAGGGAAAATGAGCGTTTCTCAAAGACACATCAGAGTCATATTTCTTTTTTAGTGTAAAGAAAGTATAAAAAATGCGAGGAAAGAAAGAAGGGAAAGAAAGATGAAAAGAAAATAGGAAAATGAATAAAAAAAAAAGAAAGAATAGAAGAAAGAAAGAAAGAAATGTGTTTGGGAAGAAGGGAAAACGAGAGGAAATAAAGGAAGAAAAAAACGATAAAAACTAAGAAAGAAAGAATCTAATAGGATAAATAAGGGTGAAAGTTCGGAGGTAAGGCTGAAATCTTTTCATTATCCAATATCAAATTGCTGTAAACAATTTGACTCCGAATTAAATGCAACTTAATCTTTATTTCCTTTTTATGCTTCCGTACTCTAAAATTAAGGGCGAAAAAAAGTCGGCAAATATCACATAAGGTCTGTTTGATGTTGAACCCTACAAATGCGTGTGTAGTGGCAAGAATTGAACAGTTCTCAAGCGTTATGGCTTGTTCACTGACTCTTCCCTTAGTGTAATAGGGAGAAGCTATCTCAGGGTTAGACTATCAATGGAACAGACACACTCTAGTATGAGACCCCCTCAACAAACTGAAGGTGAAATAAAAACACTTCCTAAACTAATGCCAAAAGGTGAGATATTTTGTAATATAACTTCGTTGACCATTCTGGGTTCTTCGATATTGCTGCACAAGGAAAAATGCTGCGCGGTAAAATTCTCATGCTGTGCACGGTGAGAGATTCAATAATAATGGGTGAATAACAAGCTAGGCTGTGTAATGGTCAAACTACCTTGCTCCATTGAAATTTAAAAGATAAACAAGACAGAATTCATTTCTCCATAGAATATTATTCCAAAGAACGTGTCCAATTGCAACTCCTTTATTAGTAGTTCCAGTAAATAGGATTAGCAACATTTATCAAAACAAATCTACTTTTGGCTTTCGAAGTTTCACTGAATTCGTCATCAGTTTTTGAGTAGATCTCTGTGTCACTATAATTCGTGCAGGATGTCACTTTTTTTTGGTCTTGTCATTGTTACTACATGAAAAATTAGAGTTGAAACACAATAGTAGGAGTTTAACAATAGATAGAAAAAATCAACACACTGATTGAATCATTTTTTATTATTCAATTAGCATTGAAAGTAACAGACCTTTGTTTCATAAACTTTAGACAACAAGCAAAAACAATGATTGTCTGAAAAGTAAAATATTTGTGGACTCATCTTATTCAGTTGTTCATAGGATTCAGGGTTGTTATCTGAAGCGATCACCACCGGTACCTTACCAAATTTTCTGTATTGAGTTTCGCTGTTCTCATTTAGCAAGAATGTTTCACCTCTTACCCTTCTGAGCATCTCTCTTTCACTCTTTCTATCATATTCATGGTCTTTGTCTAACGAATTTGGTCTTACAAGCTCTCCTTTCCCCTAACCAATTTCAACGCAGAATTCCTATTTCCAAAGTGTGACAGACGGACTGGTTAAATTATGATTGATTGATGGATGAAACTGTGACAGGTGGGCGGACTAAAGGGTGACGGTCTGACAGATTAAGGTGTGACAAAGAGGAGAGCAACATTTATTCTAAATAACCATTTGCTGGAGCAGTGAGTAATCTTAGTAAGTACCACATACCTAGGTTCACCAATGTCTGTAATCTGATAGAAAAGGGTAGGTTCAACACGATAAATGGTTAATTTTTTCAGCATAATCTCCTCTCTTGTCAACGGAGGTAACTGATGGTTTATAGTTCATCACACGGATCAAACATTATTCAGAGAAATTTCCTGCTTTTGGC
Source organism: Thysanoteuthis rhombus (assembly GCA_963457665.1). Lineage (NCBI taxonomy): Eukaryota > Metazoa > Mollusca > Cephalopoda > Oegopsida > Thysanoteuthidae > Thysanoteuthis > Thysanoteuthis major. The sequence goes on along the minus strand of OY735216.1, from coordinate 44,320,222 downwards.
TACGTCAGATCTTTAACTTATTTCCTCATCCTTGTACATGCATTTACACACATACACTGCTGCCCATAAATGAGTAAACTTTTTTTTTATTTTCATACAAAGTTCATTTTTTTTCTACACCAAACAATTCATTTCTAATCACGCAATGAACAGATATCATCAGGTAATATATATCACAAAGCATCACAGCATTGGAACTCTGCAGTCAAATATATGAATGTGTTGCCGTCCAAAAAAGAGTACACCCCATTCGAGATGATATTTTTTTTAAAACCGAGTTTTCAATAACGCTGAGTTTGGTTACAAATAATACCTGATGATAATAATAATAATCTTTATTCTCCTGTGCAAAGTTTAAACGAGGCTGTTTGTGTCTCGATGTCAGTAATGGTTTTCTACAAGTCTGTCCGCTATGTAAGCCTATCTAGTTCAGGGAACGTTTGATTGCTATAATCGAATCATTCACGGCACACACCCCTTTTATTTCATTAGCAACACCCACAGCCGATTTTCTTTGGTGTTCGTTAACCAATTATATATTGATATAACGAATAGATCGTGGGGTCAGCTTGCATGGTCGACCTGGTCGCTTCTGTACACCTCAGAATTTTTTCATTTTTTTTTGTCGTAATTTTGCACAATTCCTGCAACAGTATTTTTGATTAAAATCAGTCGAGCACCTAATTTTTGGTAGTTGTTGTTCCGTTTCTTTCAATCAATACTGTGTCGCTTGATATCAAGAGAAAGTTCTTTTCCACGTGGTGATCTTTCTAGAATAAACGTCTGTGCAGTGAAAAACTGAGAACCATACAACGTGCAAAGGAGAGAATCCTTCTCAATATCACTCAGAGGGATCACAGCGCAGTACATAGAGAGATAAGAAGACAGTCAGAGTCAGAGATACCAGGAAAACTGTGAGAAAACGATGGGCTGGTCTTGTTGCAAGAATGACAGACAGCCACTAGACATTCCAACTTGCAACGTGGATCGCTACGGATCATACGCCAAAACTGATAACCGGACGAACTATACGAGTTCAGGCATTATTGCTTTACCGATGCCCATGATAGAGGTCTCAATGCTAAAAGACTAATGATGATGATATAATTGCTTTTAATTCATAGATATATGCCAGAAGTCGACCATTTAACTTGCAGGTCTTGCAAAATGTACAAGAGTAGCAAAGATACACATAAAAAACAACTCATGTTTAGTTTATAAATATACTTTGCACATAGAATGGAACAAATTTTTTTTCTGAGGGAGTACTTATTTTTATACCGTACTATATCAACCTCGGGCAAGATTTAGTATCTGTTAGTTTCCATCTGACACCTCAGGAGGGTTACCACGCAAGACCAATAGCGGAGCAGGCGGAAGAGGTACTATCACCATAGGTTTTCCGAAAGATTGCAAAGGTGGAAGAAGACAATGCCAGCCTGACTGGCTGAAAATGAAGAACTGAAAACAACACGATAGTCAGCGACCGGCCGTTGCTGTCTCATCACTTAATCCTACGTGTCTCATACCATATGTTCCGCCAAGGTTGGTCTTGAGATTGTATTGTGTGGATCACTTCTTGGCAAGTTGGGATCCACCTCAAACAGATCCGCGTCATTGGCACAACTTGCAGATCTCTCCTCGTCTCATGAAGAAGCAGACAAGATTAGCCAACGAATTGCACGTAGCACGCAAACTTTCGTACACGCACGCACTTAAATGATTACGCATGCGTAGTGTCGTCCATCGATAAAATCAATTCTCTTCAATAAAATTTAATCGACCCATCAGCTGCAGTAGGGATGGAACATCTATAGTCATTCATTGAACAATAAAAGTCCTTGACTATCACAAATAATAGAATTGCAAGATAAAAGCCCTGACTCACTGATATAACTGTGTCGCTGTCACTCACAATAAAACGGACAAGCCTAGCTGCTGCAGGATCAATCCCTTTTTCTACGTCTTTTTCGACTAAAGATGATTACTGCAACCTTTGTTAGTATTACATTCGTAATGAATAACTGAATAATTAAAATATTTTGTAGTATAAAAGTATTTGCTTAATATAATAAAATAGTTCCTTGCGTGCGAGTGAGATAAATTTGGGGAAGATTGATCTTGTTTTTGTTTTTTTTTTTACGGTGGAAAAACAAAGTCCACTCCAAGTTTGGTCTGGAGTTTGACAAAATTCCATTGAGTGAGCCATCGAAATGCAATAACTGAAATTTCTGTCATTTGCGGTTAGACGGTTGATCGAACGATTCGTTCAATGACGGTATTTTTCTCCTCTTATTTTAAATCTCTTCATTAAAATACGGAAGTGGATAAAAGAGTGCATAAGCAATTGTGGCGTATCGGTGATATCACTTACCAAAACGACATCAATGGTCGGTAAGAGTACAGATGAAGGTAGAAATCCGAGAACACTTGTTGTCACTCTATCTCCAGGAACATCCATGAATACCTAATGTGAACATTTAAATGCGTGAAAAAATATATTTATGATAATATTAAAACATCAGCTTGTCCCTTGAAAACTCCACGGGTGTTGAAAATAGTTAATCATTGCTCTCACATATATATCTCACCAATTGAATTATATACTGCTGTTTAAGTAATTTACTACCTATGGAGTACATCCGTGTTAACTATATTAACAAAAAAAAATGCAAATGAAGCTAATATTTCTGTTGTTATGGAACAACTGTAGCCATTAAAAATGGCGAATCGTCCAATCATTTTTTCATACAGTACGCTTACTTGTTCTCCTGTGTATAGGCTGATTGTTAAGCCTTAACAAAAGGTGTCAGAGAGATTTAATTTTAGATCATATTCCTATGTTTCAATAATCATTCCAAACCTGTGGGTCCTTTTTTGTGATTGGTCCCCAAAAGAAAAATATTGCTTGCAAAATGACGAACTATACGTTTCAAAATTTCATTCGGGAAAAAAAAAAGACTTGATAATTTTGGCGTACACGTATGGTTGTGAAAATTGACTCTGAGATAAGATGTATTGAATTAGGTTTTAAGGGGTATCCAACAGTTAAAACTCGAGAAAAACACAAATATTCTCACAAAATCCATCAATAACAATCAGGTGAATAATTTGAAACACCTGGCTGGCCATTACAATAGCCATACAGCGGTGAACAATGTTATCCAGCTTCTTGGTAACTACAGACAAACCTGTTTTGCAGTCACAAGCAATGAAATTCAGATCTCTGCCAGGATCAACTGGTCGATAAGTTTCAATAGGCACAAGTATCTTACCATTATAAATCTAGTCCCATTCAAGATTTTGTTCGGGCAATGATTCCAGTTCAAATCCAGAAGAATTACATGCATTTTAGATCTGCTTGTTACACATGGTATATGTTCCGAATTCTGTCTATCAAGCCCTATAGAGTTTTATGTCTTTCAACGTATTTCAATGTCAGGATGAGAACTTTTTAAAAATAATTAAATGTATCTAGTGATCTGAAGTCACTGAACTACAGCAACAAGTCAAATGCTTGCTCCTTTCCTTCCGTCCAAAAAGAGCAGAGATTGTTTAACAGCCAGTCACAATGTGTATATACAAGAGGTGTTTCTTGTCATTGTCTGTAGCTGAATTTCTCAATGATGTGCAGTGTATTTGGTTGTGTTTGACAGAGCATGTGCATTCCCATGCATTGCAGAGTCTGTGCAACAGGCATGATCAACATGCCCACGTCAACGCCTGCCACTACAACAGGTCTTGATTCCTCAAAGGCTCCAGCCATTACTGTAGACACTATCAAGTGATCTTGGTCTGCATGATGCTGTTAACACAATTTCCTTGGAACAGAAAAATTAAATACTCAACGAGACGAGATTTATTGTTTATATTTGTCTAGAAAGTTATTTTAGAAATGGTAACTCTCCTGACAGTTTCAAACTATATATCATCCAGCACAGAAGATAGGGTATGATGTTGCACCTTCGATTGAAATTGGAATCAAATACCCCGATGCAATTTGTACGATAACGTTTTGTTGTATGAGAGACATATTCCCCAACGTTTTGTTGTATGTGATGCAGATACCCCCAACGTTTTATTGCATGAGAGACATATTCCCTTTGTCAAAAAATAAAAGGTGGATGCTTAGCCAATCTATAAAATGGTGTCATTTTTCTGAACGATCTTGAATTCTGCAAGTTATCGTCATCAAAAGCTATAAAAGATCCATGTCTACATTTTTTTGACGTGCTTGGATTGGATTGTTTGTTCCACTAATTGTGTTAATGCGATCTTTCCTTTGAAGCTTGATGTCTCTTACAGTATCACAATGCTATAAGCATTATTGCAATTTACAGACTTGTCAACCACTTGACGTTTGTGATGTTTACCTGTATATCCTAACTGAGACATGTTAATGGGGATTAAGCAAGCAAACACTTGTTATAATATCAGAATGTTTCTTGTCTTATTCCTTACAACCTGGTGTCAGGTCTTGGAGCTCATCCTGTGAATGCTTGTAGACACCAGTGGACTTAATGAGGGCATTACACACTGGGATATTCTGAGCTAAAGGATCAACCCATTTATTTAATGTTCTGTGTGTGATTCCACAGTCACGTATCATACCTCAAAATGTTCAGAGCAGCGTCAGAAGGCCTTGCCGATTAGAAAAATAATTCCAATATAGATATGGTCTAAAAAGCAAATTAAAGGAACATCTTTCATTGAATTTTCTTTTTAAAAAAAATCTACAGTCATGATTTCATCAAGATTTTGCCGCCGAGCAGATTTTGTATAAGCAGCAGAGAACAATGGAATCATTTGCGAAATACAATAGAGGTTCGTTCTGCATACTGGGGCCTATTGCAACTGATCAACCAGGATTTAGAATTCGATTACTTATGGTTGCTATGTGTAGCTACTATAATGGCCAACAAGACAGGTCACAATATTCATCCAATCATCACTAAAATGGTGAGAATCTTGGGCTAGTTTTTAAAGTCGAAAGCCTCTTAAATCCTAATCTAATGTGTGTTATCTAATTACCTATTTTCTCAATTGTATGTGTATACCAAAACAATAGTGTCGTTTTTTTTGACTGAAAACCTATAAAATATAGTTACTCCTAGTTGCTGGAGAGCAGTGCTTAATTTTGGAGATTAATCACAAATACGACCCTGTGATATATTGGAATAAATTGTCAAACTATTGAAACATAAGAATTTACTCAAAAACTGTTTAGGTTTTTGTTTGTTGTTTTTTTTTGTTTTGCTTTTTTTTGCAATGTTACGGCACCCATCGCTACATCACTCGTAAATAGTGACTATGTTGAGTTTGTGCCATCTTGGAAGCCATGTTGAAATTGTGACTGTATCCTACAAAATTTCTACATCAAATAGGTTTTTATCAATCGTTTGACCTCCAAAATAGAGCCCAGAACCAGATTCATATCAGGTCAAGTTGTAATTTTACGACAATTTCAATATTTTGTCTAAATGCAACAGCCATCTTGGACGCCATGTTGTATTTCTTGCGAATCTCCTTTACAATTCCAGGTAATTGTTATTATAATGTTTCTGTTATCGTATTGGAATGATCCTGAGAAATTCCGCTTGTTAAAATTAATTTGAATGTTTGGACCTAATGCCCCTGGACTAAATCTCTAGCGCGCACTGCCATTATTAAATCTTAATTTGTTTTGTAAATATCTCAGGAGGCTCCACTGGGATTTTAGAAGGGATTTTTAGTACGTTATTCTCTACATCATTATCTGGCATTGTTGAAAATATCATCTTGCTAAAATTAATTTTGAAATCGACCATAAAGTTCATGGACTAGAAGCACGCTAAATATTTTGGATAGATACAAGAATGAATCATCCATTTTTAGGATTACCACAGGACAAATGTATATCTACATACTTTTATCACAGACACTGAACATAAGCACACGCAAACACATGCATACACACACACACACACACACACACGCGCGCACATATATATATATATATATATATATATATATATATATATATATATATATATATATGAGGATAGAGAGACGGACAAAGTGACCTGACTGACAGACAGAGAGTCAGACACACAGTATATATATATATATATATATATATAGATAGATAGATAGATAGATAGATAGATAGATAGATAGATAGATAGATAGATAGATAGAGTGGGAATGAGAATGAAAGAGAGAGAAAGGGCAGGAGAGAGAGAAACTGATATACCTGTGTACATATACATATGGGGGGGTGAAAATTAGCTAATGCACACAATTAACAAGCATGCATACACACATTCTCCAGATTCATCGAAAATTGATATAGATTTACATCAACATGGTTCATGTTTAAGGCTGCGTGCTCACGTGTGTGTTTGTGTGCGTGTGTATGTAGTTGTGTGTGTGTTTTGAAAGATAATGATGGATGATTATATACATATATGCGTAAATCCAGGCATTACGTACATTTTAGATAAATTTAAACAATCAGGGATTGATAGGTAGAAAGATATGAATACACTGAGATAGACAGATAGACAGATAGATAGATATAAACATACTATGAGAGAGAGAGAGCTAGATAGATATGAACAGATGGATAGATAAATTATGAACAGCAATATGCTCAGATTAGGATAGATGGATGGATAGATAATGGACACAGATAGATAGATAACTGACATATACATTTGTAGAGAGAGAGAAAGAGAGACAGGGGCAGAGACAGTCGAGAAGAAGTGGATATGTACCAAGAGATGTGGCACAGTCAAGCCATTTTGTTCTATCTATAGAATATATCCTGACAAGGTATTGAAACTGTAAACAACATCGAACTCTAAATGGAGTGCTTCGAGACGGGGTCGGCATGATCTCTGTATATCCTGCAGCAATAAGATGATTAATCATTATCTGGCTTAAAATCCTATAAAATACAAAACGCAACGGAAGAAAAAAAGCTTATAAAATCCGCCCAGCAATATCCACCTATGAGTCTACATGTAAAATGTGACGCAAAATGACTCAGAAATTACGGGATTTTGCAAGTGACGGACACGCAGTAATATGACTAGTGCTCTTACACTGGCTACAGCTCCAGGCATCTACAACTAGACGCCACATATCACAGTACTACTCACTCGGTTCGTCAATGATAGGTGAAACAGACTTCGCATTTGCAACATGTAAAGTGTCAGTCTGTCCGTGACATAGCAAATACAAAGAGTGAGAAAAGGGACATTGCAAACAAACGAACGCAAACTGCTGTTCTATTGTGTGTTCCACTGTTCGTTCGCAAGCTGCTGGTAAGATAACTACAACTGTTATTACTGATACGACTGTTACTGGTGTATAAATTCCTTTCTTTTACACAAAATGAATACCAGAATGTTAGTTAATCATACTTGGCATAGAACTTTCAAATTGTTAAAAAATCCCAACATGGAACATAGCTTTTGTTATACCTAGCAGGGAGCAATGGATGCTTAATATCAATAATAATAAAACCATGCATACTTTGGCCTTCGGGCTTAAATGATCATTACTGATAAAAAGAAAGAAGAGATTCTAAACGACGAAAAATGGCAAAGGAATAAATGAAAAAATTGAGAGCGTTCTGGTTTATGCCATTCAAACCACCCCGGCTTTACTTTACACATCTCTTGTTCATTCTCGCAATTAGATCATTGCGTGAGTCTCATATTTCCAATACTCTCCTCAGTATACTTGCAGACCCCAGTAGTGCTGTGGTCTACATAGTCTTTAACCTTCCTCTCATCTCCAGCTCTTCCAATCTCGTTTTCAATGTCTTTGGCAGTAATGAGTGCATCTTTTTATTATTAATATTATCCTAACCTTCATGTTCCACACGTTTACCATCTCTCCTGTGAGGTCCTTTTTTTTCTTAACTTTTCACTTTCTTTTATTTTCACTTTTTGGTCCGCCAGCAAAGCCACGTCTATTATTTGTCAGGTTCTCTTCCCTTGTATGTGAATATTGAGTCCAGTTTTCTTGCTTAGATGGGGTAGTTGGCTTGGATGTTAAGGTCCCAGAATGATTAGTAACATACTCTCCGAGTCTCTCTCCAGTTTGTAGTGGTACCATTTGTCTATATGGTTGAATCCCTGTAATTTGCATAGTTCCCAACGTATAACAACTGCTTCCCTGTCGTGCCTGTCCTAAGACTATTTCTGGGCTAGTTTACTCCTTTCATTGGTAATGTGGTTAACAGTCTCGTCTCTTTCTCCACATAGGTGGTATATCAGGATTCTGTCGAGCTTTGCCTTGACGAAGTTCACCCAGATGCATTGGGGCTGTCGTGATAAAGATTGTTTTTTTTTTAGGTTCCTCTTGCGTAGCCAAGCCTATGATTGCTCATCTGTGATATTTTCTATCTGTTTTGAATTCCCAGTGTAGTTTTTTCTGTTCTCATTTTACTGTCTTTGTTGTCCCCCTTCACTGCACACTTCTTTTTCTTTTTTCTTTTTTGGCATTACTTCAAGCCTTTCTTTGTTGCTTTTTTGCACATATTTTTCTATTCGTCTTCTAGCTTCTATGATGTCGCCTCTTTAAGATGGAGATGTACTTCCTCGTTTGCCAGTCCATTGATTAGTTCATCCAATAGATGGACCTGTGTATTTTATTACCAATAAAGCCCATGTTTTCATACCTTTTATCAAGTTCCTGCTGTTCTGCTTAGTCTTTGATATCTATCTTTTCCACCTAAGATATTCTTTTTTTATCTCCTCTTTCATTTCTTTTTGTTTTATCAAATAACATATCAGAATCCTTTGGTATGCATATTAGCCTTGTGTAGTTAATGCTCTAGTTAATTTTGCTTCTTGGTCATTCGATTCCTCCGGCCTTCATAAATCCCATCCAAATATATTACCATTAACATGAATTTTTCTATTCCAAACATCATCATAATGTCATCGCTGTATTATTTAACTCAATTGAATAACATTTCAAGTCTTTCTCTGTTATTTTCCACGTAGTGGTAGGCATGTGGTTGGTCTACAGTTGCTTGCCTGAATCCCGTCCTTACTGACCTTTTGGTCGTTCTATCTGTAATCGACCAGTCTGGGACATCGCTTTCAATTAGGCAGCTTTGCAGTTGTTAGATCAGTCTGTCATTTAGTATTGCGAATTTCTTAGTTCGTGGAGTTCTTTCTGAATATTATCTAACCATTCTGGAGATTTGTTATGGCTTTTATGGTATCCCCATTTGCCGTTCCAGAAGTTCTTTGCCTCTGTGGCAGCCGCTTTTATTTTTTGTCTCCTTTTTCTATTCAAGTCTTGGTAATATTTTCGTTCGTTGTTTTGGGAAGTACGATTCTGTGCGTATTAGGCGATTCGTTGTCTATATCTCTTTATGTTTGTTTCTTTGGTGATTTTCCTCCACTGCATCGGGTACCCTTTTTTGTCTCATATTGTATTTTCCCATAGTCTTTCAGTAATCCATCATCTCTATGTAGGTGGCAAATTTATTTTTTCTTATTTTATCTCCAAAGCAGGCTTTTCATTCATGTCATTTGGGATTTCTCTTTGTGACATGGATATGCTGATTACCATGTCTGTGTCAGCGTAGATCAGGTTATTGAGCTCCGTTACGCTATTAGTTTCAATATGCTCTCAGACGCAATTGACTTGTTCTGTTGATGCTTTTCCCAACACTTGCCCCTAAGAGTAGGCTTCTTCTCTTCTATCATTTTTTGTGTTCGTGGGTCCGTTTTGATGCCAACGTCCCTTTCTCATTTATAGCTTGGTCAGGGTTTTTGCTTTCATTTAAATGTATTTCTAATTCGTCATTAATTATGTTAGTTGTGAGTCGGGGTATTCCTTGAGGATAGACCATGTTCTTTTTTTTTACCATATTCTTGCAAACCGTCCACAGTTCTTTCTCCGATTGCCATTTACTTTTCAGAGAGTGTTTCACAATATCGACCAGTGGCTGACTTAATGTCTCTATAGTTTTTAAAATTAGGGTAAAAGGTAAGGTTAGGACCTTTGCTCGAAGAAAAACAAGTCGTATTGTCATAATGGTGGTAAACATAATTTCTCTCTGGAAGCAACAATAGTTATACCGTCTGATTCAGGTGTATTTTCCTTCCCTTATTGAGCTTTGATTTCCATATCGTATCTCTACAAGAAGGGGAAGCTACACGTGTTGTCTGACTTATACACACAGTAGGCCTGTTGATATATGCTGCTTCTTTGAATTTTCTCAGTTTCCAACAGCGTGCCCAATGCATCTCCATATATGGTCAGACATCCTAGACCTTTCTATTTTGCCTTTGATTTTGGCTTTTTATACTCCTCAAGTCTAAATCCGAGGGGCCAGACAATTCTGAATGGATCAGTGGAGACGTTGTGTCAACTATACAAACAACTAAAAAAAGGAGTTTAATCGCCAGAAAAAGCTTAAGACGGTTTCAACACATTACTTTTTCGCACTTGTTGACAAAGGTGTGGAAGCAAAGTTATCATCAACTGAGTATAAGGTGAGTAGCCTGCCTCATGGCTAAATGTTGTCCCAATTGACATAATTCCCGTATTTTCCAATTGATACAAGCAACTGGGGTTCGAACCCAGGTAAACATTAAGGATGTTATCTTCCGAATTCCAAGGCAGGCAAATCTTTGGGAATAGAAGAAATACAATCTTTTGTCTAACTCCAGTACGAAGTCTGGGCTTAACTTCGTTTTCCTACCATTACGACAACAAAAAAAGGAAGAATTCTCACCAAAATGAGGATTGGGTATACCTATATGTAAAATCCACATTTCTTGAACTTACAACAAACTGATTTCATTCTAATAAATACATTTAGAAAGAAACATATTTTTATATCCATTTTCATTTATTGTCCATGCAATACGAAAGTTGCAGTAATCATCTCCAGTCGGAATAGAAGTTGGAATAAAATTTGACTCGGCAGCAGCCAGTCTTGTCTACCTTCATTCTTCTTTCTATTCCATAATCAAATTTAATTTCAAATACATGTCTTTCGGCAATCGAAAATCCTCCATAAATCTCTTGTTAGTTGAAATGTCGGAACCCGAAGAAGCAATTACCACTAATTCATACGGGAAACCTTTTTGAGCGTTTCCAAACCCAAAAGTGATGATTGTATTCAAGGCTAAATCCTCGGATGTTGAGATGGAGGGAGGTACAGGAAACTAGGATATAAGTGGGAGATGAAGAAGGTGAGCTTTGACTCCACGATGGCTCGCTTTACAATAGACACTGAATGTTTTTACTTTTCACCTCTTTTTGTAAAATAGAAAAGGTGACATAAGGCCTAATTTCGAAACTCAGGGGGGGGGGACAACTGTGATGAATATGTATGAAAAGGGTGCCTTTATAGAATGATTATTAATCACATCTCTCAGACTAATTTATATTACTTTAGATCGTCATTCTTGCGACTAAATGAACATTTGAGTAGCAAGGATTCCCCGAGAGCAAATTGTAAACAGTTACAGGTGTTCAAAAGAACATATTTCAGATTTCGACACTCAAAACGTAAACACAATCAAACTGTCATGTGTTAAGGTCTTCAGACCTGTCGACAACCCCATCGTCCTCACTGAAATAATCATTGTCTCTAGCAAATGCAATATCCTGAGAGTCTTCATCATTCTGACAGATAGTGTTACACTGACTTAGCTCCGTGTGTGGTAGCTCCTCTGACTTGCTCAAACGTCTGTGTGAAGATCCATCTGTTTAAATTGACATCAAACCATCTCAAGGATTACTTCATGTGCTCTTAGAATACATAAAAGAATCAGTCACGTGTATAAAAAAACTCCAAGATGGCTATCCATAAATTGGTCACTGACCATCTACATGCATTTGTAATTATCACCATCAAAATCCTTGCCCCCCCCTCTCGAATGTTGATTAGGCATCTGAAATCTTGATTCTTGGTTATCTAGGAGTTGAAATATTGAAAAGCTATTATTGGAGGTCACCGTTTTTAAAAGGCCAAGATGGCTGCTATGCAGGCTTTCGAGAAGATGAAATATTCTAATCTGTTATCCTATAAAGTTTTCAAAAATCTACAGATTTTCGAATTCCCCAAAATGTCTGAACAAATTAATATATTTCAACATAGAGGACTGTACTAACTAGATAGATAGATAGATAGATAGATAGATAGATAGATAGATAATGGGTAAACTGTGATCGATGGATAGATAGATCGATAGATAGATAGATAGATAGGCAGGCAGGAACAAACTGGGATAGATAGATAGATGGATAGATAGATAGATAGATAGATAGATAGATAGATAGATAGTTTGATTGATAAATAGATAGATAGGAATATATAGAAACCTATTTGAAGTTAGATGAATAGTCTCTCAGAATGGCACAGAATCTTGTAGACAACTTGACATCCTCATAATTCACGAGTTTATCAGTCTGCTAATGGCTGACTAGAGTGTGTACGAACATAATGTAGACATAGATCCCCCTTTACCAAAGAGTTCTCATACACTTATGAAAGTAGGCATTTGTTTACCCAGCTGTATTTGACTTGACGCGCTTATATCGGGGAAACACACACGTACTAAAATCTTTTGTATTCCTAGCTTACATCGGGTTTGCCAGATGTCTTTTGCGACACAAGACGAAATTTGTTTGGTCATGGGACCAAATTAAGTAGTTTCAGTACCAAAATAATCAAATAACTTAAAATCCACCATCAGACCAAATTGGTATGGTCTTGGGACCAAATTAAATTGCTTCAGTATTAAAATAATCAAATAACCTAAAATCCATCACCAGACAAAGCTCGCAGGTAAAAAATGGGTTGAGTTGCTTATCTTTTCAACTATTTTTAACGCTCATATTGTTTTCTTAGTGATTTTTTTTCCTTTTCGGATACGGAGCGCAGAAAGAGATGACTGATGATATCAATAGTATAGCTTAGTTATGCAAGAAAACTAATACGGACCAATATACTGTATTTTCATAAAAGGCCTGGTGTAATGTACTTACCGAGAGGTTCAAGGTTAAGACAAAATTAGTAGCAAATCTTTAATTTTGTAACCAAATAGCTTTGTTTAGTACCAAAATTTCTTCATTTTGGTGTTGAAAAAGTATAAAATGGTTATCCTAGTGAACACGAACACCTAAGCGTGTGCACACACGGGCGCACACACACACAAACACACACACACACACACACACAAGAATATAAACACGTCTTCTGTGATGCGCGCTGATATATCTCGTGCCACCGTCCCCCTTCATACGCAAACATAGAGTGCTTACTCTTGTACCGAGGAGGAAGACTCGTGCTTTCACTTTCGCAAGATGTCTGACACGTGCAGCCCACATGTGTCGTGCAGTAGCAGCCACAGACTGTAGCGTCTTCACTCGCCCTGTCTCTGCTTGTCGACTCATCTTCATCACTTGTGCAAGTGTCTGCATCACCGTTTCCTAACCTGGGGTGCACTCAGCCAGTTTTGCCAGGTGAAAGAAAAAGGGTCACAAACAAGCTCTTTCGGTGATCTCAGTACCAAAATTGAAAAAAAAAAAAAGAAAAAAAGAAGTTAATTCTGAAAAAGCAACAGTAACTGGTGCTCAGAACGGTTCTCATTAGTAATATATCGATACAGACTTATAATACCTGACAAATGTTAATATTTGTTATTTACTCCGGTGGATTTTTTTTTCTTTCGAATTCTGACTCCAGATCAAGGAATTATTAAAAATATCTTCAGGGAGACTTTAAAAATCTATTATGTTATAACAATTTTTCATCATCACTATTCTATATTAATTTTGCTAATTCTGTCTTTTGCAAATTTGACCTTTCAGTCACAAGGTAATTGGGCTTGTGAAAGATTTAAAAATCTTGATGGAATGCAAACCCCGAATGAGGTTCAGGACCTCTGGTCAGCATAGATAACTGGACTGGCTGCAGGGTGGTCAGTCTCTGCTGTAAATACTATTTCGACCGAAGATGATTGCTGCAACCTTAGTACTTTATATATGATAATAAAAAAATATAAAAAATAATATAAGTTTTGTATAAATGTATTTATTAGAATGAAATAAACTATTGTGTGTCTGTATGATGAATTTCCGTTGATATCTATGACTTGTCAATCAATTTTGCTCAGTCACCAAGATAGCCCCCTGACAATCGGTTGGTCGGGAGTTCAAATCACGTTAAGGAATTTGATTCTCACATATCGGTTTACGCTAAAAATTTTAAAAGGAATTGTTCTTGTTGCTATTGCTCTCGTTACGGTGTGTGTGTTTGTGTGTACGTATAAATGTATTTATGTACATCCACCGATTAGCCTTTCAGCCTTACATATTCACAATTGAAGTTTGATTTCAAATCAGCAATACCCTTTTTTTTTCTCTTTACTTGCTCTGAGAAAGTTCAGCTATGAACGAAACGTCAGAATGAAACATTTCATTTGTTTAAATAAGTATTTCCAATATTGTCATTCAATTCTCATATTGTCACATTTACAGTAATACATACCAATACTTGATCATATAAATATTTTCTTTTGGTAGGGGAGGGGTAACCTCTACAAGTAAGCCTGTTGTCACAAAAAATGCATGATATATAGTGTGAAATAATGTTCATATAAAATACATTATGATAATCCCCTTCATAGAATAATGAACTAGATGTATGACATTAGCTATATGTTGAAATCATAGCTAATTTGGAGCTGGTGTCTGGTCAATACTACTGGAGAGCCATGTTAATATAACTGTCTTGTATTTAAATCCCCGAAACGGTTACATGGTAAACAACTGATGATCCCCACAAGAGCAATCAACACATAGTACCATAATATCAAATACATATTACCATAATATCATACACACACACACACACACAACCACATATATATGTATATACATATGTATATATATATATACCAAAGGATAAAACAGTAATTTGGTATCCGGTGTGTGGTGAGTTTATATCATAAAGCGATAAATGCATCTAACATTAAGCCAAGTTAAAGCAGAGCTTCAAAATGGCGAAATAATGGCTTCGCTACACAAACGCGTTCATGCTCCTGTCTTGTTTTGGTTTCTTCAGGTATATGATTCGATTTATTTGGATTTCTATTTAGGACTTTATTGGGGGGCTATTTTGAGGGTTGGTTAAAAAGGGCAGAAACATGTTTGCGTAGCAAATCCATTATTCCACCACACACACACACACACACACACACACACACACATATATATATATATATATATATATATATATATATATATATATATATATATATATATATACGTGTATGTGTGCATATGTGCATGTGTATGTATGGGGGGTGCTTGGGGCGGACTCTAGTGAATAATTGTTTCGATTATAACGTTGAATCAGCAAAAATGTTTTTAGAATATCCAACCCTAACATCGTCCATCATTCATAATTGTATTTTCATTTTTCCATCAAAAGACATTGTAGTTTTCCTTCCGATGAAAATCGTCATTAATATCTTCTGGTTGCCACTATCAACTTTCATTCATTCTCTCATTCACGTATTCATTCATTCATTCATTCTGGGGGGATTTATTTATCTATTTAATATCCAACAACGTCAATTCGTCCATTTCTTTTTTCAGTCATTCATTCATGCTTGCTCTGTTTTACATAGCTCTCTTGTTCTCTCATTCATTCATTCATTCATTCACTCGCTCATTCACCAAGCCAAGTTCATTCATTCATTTTATTTCATTACTTATGAGTCCTTTCGTTCCTTCCGTCTTGTAGACTCCGATCGTCCGTAAATGTTATTCCTTCATTCTTTTATTCGAGAATTCATTGTTTATTCAAAGAAAAAACATGTATCCATTATCGCCTTTACTTATTCAGAAAATTGAGAAAAAAAAACCCCTCTATTCGTAGTTATTGATTTATATATTCTTCTTTCAATTGGTTAAGTGTATAGTATACAGCTTAGTTCCTTACATCACCGCATTGATGGAACACCCCGTGTGGATCAAGCTCATTTCACTCGCAAAGATCAGCATTACAAGCTAGACAAGCGTAAACTTCATTAATTATGGTTTTA
The DNA here is from genome assembly GCA_963457665.1 of Thysanoteuthis rhombus. Classification (NCBI taxonomy): domain Eukaryota; kingdom Metazoa; phylum Mollusca; class Cephalopoda; order Oegopsida; family Thysanoteuthidae; genus Thysanoteuthis; species Thysanoteuthis major. The sequence continues at coordinate 44,304,146 of OY735216.1, read as the reverse complement.
CGGATTCCATCAAATGTTAAAGTATTTCAAAAAGGTGTATATATGTGATGCTGTAAATATATTCATTATTTCTGTTGTTTACTGTGATTCACTTTGGTATGAATTATAACGACTGCATTATCTCGAACGCATGCGTGCGTGTGTGCGTGCAAATGTGTTTATGCGTGCGTGATTATGCGTATGTGTGTAAACTTTGGCACATCTATACGTGCGAGGATCAATAATTCCGAAACCTGACTCTGTTATTAAACTGAATTTCGACCCGAATTTCTCACCGGTTTGGGATTAATGGAGTTACATCGGGTTCAATGTGTAGACGAGAGCGGGTTATGACGAAAATAACAGTATTGAGAATCATCATCATCATCATCATCATCATCATCATCATCATCATCATCATCAGTCCCCTGCTGGACAAAGGCCTTTCCCATCCCCTTCCATGACTACTGCGATTTGGCTAGGTTCTGCCAAATGTCTTACCAGCAAATATTCCTATCTCATCCTTCCATCTTGTGTCTGGTGTTCTCCTACTGTGTTAACTGTCACATGAGCACCAATCAGTTAGCTTTTTACTCCATCAGTTATGATCAATTCTCGTTAATTATAAGGCCAATCACCACAAACAATATATATATATATATATATATATATATATATATATATATATATATATATATATATATATATATATATAAGTGCATGTGTGTGTGAAGTTTTTATTCTTACTTTGAAGCTTGAACACTCTATGAATCATAATGCAGGGTGTTCAAGCTTTAAAAAAGTAAGCATTCAACATTTAGTGCCATTTCTAGTCCACTTTCAACTATTTTTCAGCAATATTATCCAACTTTCAGCTATTTCCTAGCCATTTTAAGCTTTTAGAAATGGCCATAAAATGGTCCAAAGTGCTTTTCATTGGCCCGTTCTGGCGTTTTTTAAAATTCTTTTCTTGTAGTCAATCCAGCGCACAATATCTTTCGACCAAGTCCGAATCAGTGAGAACAAAAAAAGTTTTTATTTGTAAATCATTGATTGCCAAGGGGTGTGGTGTAGCCTAACATAGATTGTTGCTTATAAATGAATTAAAGACGTTGCTAATGTACATGTATTTTATTTGTAATTTTTACTTGCATTTAATTCTTCGTGGGGAGAGCTCGGGTAAAAAAAGTACAACTATCCACATCTTTTAATAATTCCGTCCTCTCTAACATTGACCATAAGCTAAAGAGATAGGTTGGATTTTGTATCTTTGCTACTCTTGTATATCTTGCAAGACCTGCAAGTTAAATGGTCGACTTCTGGCATACGTCTATTAATTAAAAGCAATTTTATCATCAGCAGCAACCTTTTAGCATCGAGACCTCTATCATGGGCATCGCTAAAGCAATAATGTCTGAACTTGTATAGTTTGTCCGGCTATCTGTTTTGGCATATGATCTGTAGGGATCCATGTTGCAAGTTGGAATGTCTAGCGGCTGTCTGCCATTCTTGCAACAAGACCAGCCCATCGTTTTCTCACAGTTTTTCTGGTATGTCTGACTCTGACTGTCTTCTTATCTCTTCTGTACCGTGCTGTGATCCCTCTGAGTGATATTGAGAAGGATTCTCACCTTTTTACGTTGCATGGTTCTCAGTTTGAGGTTTAATCCTTTGGTTGGGTTCCATGTTTTAGCTCAATACTTGATAAGAATGCATTTAATGTCAAAAAAGCCTATCCAAGCAAGTGCAGGAGCCACAAGTCCATTGAGATTTAAGTGTAAAAACTAATCCATCCATTTGCTGTTTCTTTACTTATTCATTCCGTCAAAGTACTTTACAAAATACAGGAAAGACGAAATGAAAAATTAGCACAAAAACATCGTTACAAAAACAAGCTCACACCTTCCATTGAAATTATGTACTTACTCAAGATTAGATCTATTTGATATTCGCCTATAAGTATATTTTGGGAACGAATCATGTATTTACTTAGTTAAATTGTTTTATACTCTCTTGATGTCCCTTGATCATATTATAAAGTACTCCTATTTTTGTTATGAATCAAGCACTACTATGAAGTGTTTTCTTTTTTTCTTTTTCTTTTTGAATGTATTCCTCATCAATAAAACGTTTGGTGTAGCGTGAACAGATTTTTATTCCGAAGGCGCTGTCCAGAGGAGGAAAAAAAGTTGAAAAGTACTGATTTAAATGCAAGACAGTTCCCTAATTCGTAAAACCTGATGTAATATTTCTCCTAACGATTCCTTGAATCGTATTAATTTCTTTCTTTAGAATTTAAAGACGAAAATCACTTGGCCGAACTTCCTCAATATTGGCCATTTCAAAATAACGGAGGTTGATTGATGTGAAATTAATTCGATTGATTTTGTATTACAGGATCTAAATTTTCAATTGAAGTTAAAATTTGAATTCAAGATGTGTTTTGTTTTGTTTTTTTACCAAAAAAATGGCCTGAAATTAGCAGTTCGATTTATACTCAGGTCAGTCAAAAATGGCCAATTATTTTTCCCATATGAATACAATGTCAATGGACATTGAATATTAACGAGCGATAGTCCGTTATTTTAACTCATTTCATTACCATGGTTTTGTATAAAACCAACGTAAATAGTATACGAGGCCTATTGTTTAATATTTTTTAAAGATAATTCTTCAATTTAGTACTTCATCATTGATGAGAATTTCACTTTTACGACCAAAAAAAAGGAAGATTAACATGTTGGAGAATATATGAGCATAGTATACACCGGAGAAAACGGGAGTCAGAGACATCATAGAATCTATTTGAAAACTTAAATGGCGATGGGTGGGCCATGTTGCAAGAATGACAAACAACCGATGGACATCACGACTCACAACATGGATCTCCAGAGATCACAAGCGAAACCGAGGCTGACAGAATACAAGATGGAGAGATGAACTCGACAAATTAAGAAAATACTGGCTCTGTGACACTCACGATAGAGAAGTGTGGTGAATCATTGGGAAGGTCTATGCCCAACGACGGACGTTAAAAGACTGACGATGATGAATATATAAATTCGGGTTCCAGTGAGAACTAAGCAAATGCCATAAACGTTGTGTTCATAAGGGGGTTATTCTCAGCGCTATGACAAAATGATAAACTCGGCTCATATCCAAATGTTGAATAATTGAAGTTCTATGCACGATTTCAAACTCATCTTATACGCACGGTCAAGTAATGTTCTTAAATATACGGTTATTCGGTCGATTTCGAGTTATATGAATTTCAGCGATGATACAGCCTCAATTACTTGCTTGAGAAAAAATAATAATTGTTCCAATGAAATCAATGTCATAATAAACGGCAAGTCCGTTCGTCCGTCTCAATTTGGGGAAAAATACGTTGAAAGTGTGGAGTAGAGAAGAGGTTCTCAGGATGGACTTGTAACACAAAAACCAAAATGGAGGCGGAGAGAGCGTAGGAGTACAAAAAAGATAGGAAGTGAAATATGAGCATATTTGCTAAATGTGAACGGCTGAACTGAGCAGGTTAGAAAATTCGGAAGACGAGAAACTAAAATGAGGTTAAATTAAACTCAGTCTCCTGTGTTAGGAATTCTAGAACTGATAGCTTCGATGCAGGAGATATAACTGAATAGATCTATCCCTAAATTTATGTTTGTGATTGCTGTCGGATATTTGGTATCCTTGCCATTTTTTGACAAAATTGGCTGATTAGTTTCTGAGTTATGAATCTCAGGACAAATAGGTACGATGCAGAGGTGATAACTGTTGTGATCGGCCCCAAAATTTAAATTTGAGATTCAATATATATATATATATATATATATATATATATATATATATATATATATATATATATATATATATATATATATATATATATATATATATATATATATATATATATATATATATATATATATATATATATATTCCTTCATTATGCATGAAATAGTAAAATAGTAATCTTTAGATAAGCGTGAACTGCAGCGTTAACGTAAAGCGTAAGGAAAGGGAACAATTCAACGTTAATTCACTTTTAACTTCAAAACAGATTTTAAAAAGTTTCCTCTCGTATTGTTGGTCGGAGGTTGGTGGGGGGGTACATCCAATAACATATTTTTTTTTGTCTTTTTTTCTTTCTCTGGTATACTGGATTCGATTGATTGAATCGTTCGACTTTCAAAGTTCTTTTTTTTTCATTCTGTATATCTTTCACCTTGTGTTATTGTTGGCCTATAAGGACAAATTCCTGTTATTGTGTAATAGCAGTATCTACCTAGAAATGTCTGATTTTATACTCTTTCTGGGCTAATTCGTTGCATACACTTCTAATATTACTCTGAATTTTTTAGATGAGGTATTATTATTATTTCTATTATTATTGGACTATCCTCATCTTGGTTGTTTTTCATACAACGTTTCGGCCATTGTACTCTACGGCCTTCATCAGGTATCATCTGGTAGGTGTGGGGAAGTAACGAACCGAACCCTTTATTTATCCGACGGGGGTATATTGACCGCACTCCCCTCTTAGCATTCGTAATATTATTATTGTCTCAAACTGGGATTGAACCTAGAACCATCAGATTACTTGCAGTATTTCTGTCTGATTCTGTAACCACTACGCTATGTGTTAGCACCAAGATGAGAATAGTCTGAATAATAATAGAAATAATTTCTAATATGTTTAAAAGAAATCTTCGCCTTGTTCCCCAGATGTCTGGGGAAGTGAAGACGGTAGTAGAAGTGTTAATTTTCTGCCTATCTTATTCTACATTTTACTTTAACAATTCATTTAATTTTCCCTCCAGTTTGCCCAGCTCATTGAAGCTTCACCGGGGATTTCCGAGTACATGCATCCTATTTTGCCTGGTGCCATCTTCTCACGGTAGCGGTTTAGGGTTGAACTGTCTCAGTTTGAATTCCGAATTGTTTGTCTCCCAGACTGATTGCCAACCACGGATGAAGCACCCAGTCTGTCCTGCTATTCATCTATACCTTGGGAAAGAATAGGGATTCATGACTTTCCCAAGAGCATTAATGCAAAGTGGTTACATCCTATCTCAACCAGTGTTTGAACTTGGTTCACCAATTAAATTTTCCTAGATGCTAGCTTTTCTGCCAACCACTCTCTCTCTCTCTCTCTCTCTCTCTCTCTCTCTCTATCTATCTATCTATCTATCTATCTATGTACCTTCTTCTAATATGATTGATGGATGAAAATATGTCTTCACACTGGCGAGAATTATGATTTGCTTATAATCTACGCCTTCATATAAAATGATCTCTCGTTGAAACGGCACCTTTTGGTGACGCACACGTTCTAACGACATGTTTGTTGTAACTGCAACTAATGTAGACATTTTTTTAATAGCTTTTGTTCAGACCAAATTTGACTCGGTTCATGACGTTCATAGAAAAAGGGATGAAAGGAGAGTGGGTGAAGAGGGATTTCTCTTCGTTTTTTTCCGTCGAACTGCATCATATTATTCTTTTTTAAAATTCATTCGATGAAAATTTTAAAAAAAGTATAAGAAAGAAAAATGGGAGAAAGCAGACTATACAGTATCTATAATTAATGTATACACTTCATATATAAATCTATAACTTTTTCATTTCTCTAGAAATTATATTGCATTTCAGATATTGTATATATATATATATATATATATGTATATATATATATGTATATATATATATATATGTATATATATATATATATATATATATATATATATATATATATATATATATATATATATATATATGATGCAATGAAATTACTATTCATATCTGTTTTGGACATCTTAAAGGGGATTAATGGGAATTAAATCAATTGTAAACGAATAGATCTATTACAGAAACAAATGGTGTCAAATTCTGTCAAAAACATATTTACATTGGTGGAAGTTTCGAACAGAATCTGTCCTTTTCCTTGTAATATTCTCGCCACACTTTCGTTGGAGATACTACCTTTCTTCCCAAGCAAATTAAAAAGTAAATTTGTGCGCCATATTTTTAATCAACCTGTTATAACAGCCATATTGTTATAGCGGGAATCCCTGAGGGTATTGTTATAACTGAAGCCTACTTTATAATTTTTCTTTATACATGCATTTGTGGCTGGTATTGATAGAGATTCCGTTTCTCTTCAAAAATGTCTTTTGGGTAATAATGTTTTCAAGGGGTTTCAATTAGCCTCAGTGAAAATCAACATTTGCCAAGTTACAAGAATAAGTCCATGCAGGCTTAAAAGTTGCATTTTCAGCGTGAAAAGCATGTTTTGTTTTTCTAAATCATTCATTCTTGTGATTAGGTGAAATATTGTAAGCTAATATTTTGGCGATTTTGAAGACTGCTTGCCTTCATTTTGATTTTCATTCGTTTTCATCACAACAGAGGGACATGAGTTCGATTCTCACCGGAGGCTCACTCATTATTTCCAATCATGCTGTTTACGTGTAGTCGCAGAATGACGACCCAAGTTGAAAGCCAAAGATTTCAAAGACGGTAAAAAAAAAAAATATGCTAAAATTGGAAAGCGTTGTTTTCAAGGGGTTTCAGTGAGTTTCAAAGCACTGGCCTTGGTGGAAATCAACATTTGTAAAGTTGCAAAAATCAAGCCTCAACAGGTTTGAAAGCATAAAGATGGTGTTTTCAATGAGTTTCAGCATGTTTTAAAGCTCAAGCCTAGGTGAAAGCTCAAAGGAATACACGGCGTTGCCTGGAAAAAATAACTTCAAATATAACAGCACAGGAAAAGTAAATTTAATACATTTCATTTTACAGTCAATTGGTTCAGTAGAAAAGAACCCCTAAAGTAAATATTGATCTCCACTTTGAGGGATTAAACGGGATTGAGATTGGAGGCTCTTGACATAATCCCAAGGTGCATACAGAACACATCTTGATATTGACCAAGCTCGACGTTGCTTAACTTGATCAATCGTACGAGGACCAGTGTGTCCAACGCAATTTGGAGTAATAATTGGTAGTTTAGCGACTATTTTTTTAGATGCCATTTTTCAAAGAAATAATTTTGTCAAACTCCTAAACTAGAGTTGAATCTCTCCACCGTACCAAAGATGAAAATAGCCAGGATTATACTCATTAGAATTCAGAGTGTAAATGTATATTAAAAATTCACATCCCCTATAGCGATTTGAGCTTGAGGTCTACGGATACACCCGACGGCAGTCTAGCAGCCTAAGCTAAATCGAAAGGCCTTATATACTAAGAAAAATCCATCATACTGGGGCGCGAAGGTTTTTTTTTTTAAATATTTTTATAGATATATTCATTCATGCAAAGCATATTCATATATCTATAATTGTTTTATTCATTATATGTACAAAACAAAAGTTGCAAAAACGTTTCCAGTCAGGATAAAAGTTAGAGTGGATTTACCAGTTTCTAATGAACTTACGTGGATCTGAGGCTCATTTAAATGAATAAAATCAATTTAAAAAATTCGAATTTTCATTTTAATAGGAGTCACTCAGTTTAATTTATTATGCAAATCATCAATATAATACTTAAAGCCTGATTCTATTCATCTGTGTGTGCAAGTAGCTGTAGCGATGAATTTAACCGAAAGAGAATTAATTAAGGCATTCTTTAAATTAAGTACCGTAAAAAATGAAAAATAAACCCACCTGGTGATTTGCAACATCATTATCATCATCATCATCATCATCATCATCATAATGGTAATAATAATAATAATAATAATAATAATAATAATAATAATAATAATAATAATAATAATAATAATAATAATGATGATGATGATGATGATGATGATAATGATAATGCTGGGTCTCCGTTCACGTTCGTTCCCATCTATATTATAATGACCAATTTGTTGTGGGAGATTGACTCTCAGGTGTAATCTCCCTTAATTATTTTTTTCATTTGCTTATACGTAAAAAGAATCCAGGTCAAAGCAGATGGCACTGATTTTTTTTTTCTCAACGAGTGACTTAACAGGTCACAGGGTTGTCTAGTATCTAAAAGAGAATATATTATGTATTTTACCTTTAAAAAAAAGTTTCGAGTGTAATTTTTTTAAGGGATAAACTAATTCGGCTAAATATGTGGCAACCTTTGGACCTCCAGAACCACTGTGACTTTCACCAAAAAAGTTATTGATTTTTATTTCCTTTTACTGGTAATTTTTGAGCCAATTAAATATAATTTTGAATCTGGGTTGTTTAAATACGATTTCGTCTGTGACGCACACACGCTCTCTCACACACATGCTACCACACCCGAACACATACACACACGAACAAACACATGCTCATAGACAGCCACACACGTATACACATATGTATACATATGTACACATATGTGTACCCACACGTATACATATACGTATACACACATGCATACACACACAGACACACGTGTTTCCTATGCACACATTAGAGCGCACACAAGTAAACACACATACATGAATGTATGCGTATCCACACACGTACATATACACACAAACACATACTCACGTTCATGTGCAGTATCGATGCATTCTGACATGATCATTTATTTACAAGCTGCTGTAAGTACACTTGCACGCCTGTCCACAAATATATTCTGTAAAGGCATCCATACATGTACACACGAACACAACAAATATACTCTGTCTTCTTCTTAGCTGCTCTTTTCGTTATATATATATATATATATATATATATATATATACTCCTTGACTGGAGGCTGCCAAAAGCCCAAGAAAAAGAGTGACCATTAAAAACTTTTGACTGTTCCTACATTCGTACGACCAAAAAAAAAAAAACGCTAACAGGAAAAAGTAAATAAAAAGTTGACTCGACAAAATTTGTCGTCTTAACGAAACATTCTTAAGAAGAAATTGCAACCGAAACACACATCATTAAAAACGCACACACACACACCAAAACACACACACATGCACGCACACATTCACACACACACACATATATATATATATATATATATATATATATATATAGACAGAGAGTGAGAGAGAGAGAGAGAGTCTACAGAGTTAAAGCTTTAAACACTTAACAATAAAAAAAAACATCGTCAAAAGATTTTTTGTCACTTCAATCACCCTTTTCCGAATATCTGTCGAAGCAATTTATGCCATTTTCTTCCGTGTTTCTTCCTTGTTGTTTCGCTAATTGTTGGGATCATCAGTCGTTTACAATCTCACTGTTTCGGGGATTTAAACTTTCTCTCTCTCTCTCTCTCTCTCTCTCTTTCTATATATATATATATATATATATATATATATATATATATATATATATATGTATACATATGCATATACACACACACACACACACATATATATATATATATATATATATATGTGTGTGTGTGTGTGTGTGTGTGTGTGTGTGTTTGTGTGCACCCGGTCAGATTTTTGGCGTTACGACTGTGAAAAAAAAGCACCAATAAGAATCATCTAAAAAAATGTTTTCTCTCCCTACAAAATTGCTTTAGGGTTATCTGGTCATTTTTCACAAACGATGTCCAAATCATTGCTAGTGTTCTTCAGATAATTTTATCGAAAACATCCTTTTCCTCTAGATAATTTTTGATAAAACATCTATTTTTTCCATAAAAAATTTTCATAAAAGACATATTTTTCTTGATAGTTTTTGATAAAAAAATTTTTTTTCTGGACAGTCTTTGATAAAAAATCTATTTCTTCCATACAATTTTGTATAAAGGATCTATTTCTTGTAGATAATTCTAGATAAAATATGTATTTCTCTTAGTTAGCTTTCGATAAAAGATTTCCTTTTCTAGATAATTTCAGATAAAGGATGCATTTCTTCTGGACAATTTTTGATAAAAGATCTATTTCTCCTAGATAATTCTAAATAAAGAATCTACTTTTCCTGTATAATTTTGGATAGAAAATCCATATCCTCTAGATAATTCCAGATATGGGATATATTTATTTTGATAGTTTTGGATAAAAGATCTATTCCTTCTAGATAATTTTTGATAAAAGATCCCTTTTTTCTGGATAATTTTAGATAAAAGATCCACAGTGATTCATTCATGCAAGGCACGAATATATATATATATATATATATATATATATATATATATATATATATATATATATATATATATATATATATATATATATATATAATTTCCTATCTATGTATCTATCCACCCGTTTCATCTTTTTATAGGTATCTATTGATCTCAATATATTCATTTCTTTTTTATTTATTCATTCATTTATTTATCTATCAAACTCTTTACCAATCAATCTATCTATCTATCCATCTATCTATATATCCATCTATCTATCTATCCATCTATCTGTGTATCTATCTATCTATCCCACCCTCATTAATAGGCAAACACATTACACATATTCTGTGAGTGAAGCAAATACATTTTTCTTCATGTTTTCATCCTAATTCCTCCTTTCTTTCTTTCTCTCTTTCATCAATTTACATCATTTTCTTTCTTTTGTTTATTTTCATGCACTTCCTTTTATTCTTTCTCCTTGGCTGTCTTTCTCCCCTTTTTTTCTTCCATACTTCATTCGTTTTTTCTTCCTTTTTTTTGTCTCCCTTATTTTCTTAATTTTATTTTTTTTTTCATTTCTTCTTTTTATCTTTCTTGTTTCCCTCCTTTTTCTTTTTTTCTTTTTTTACTTCCCTTTTCTCTCTTTCTTTCTTTCTCTTCTTTTCACTGCCCCTTCTTTCTTTCTTCCTCTTTTTTTTTTACCGCCACTCCTTTCTTTCCTTCTTTCTCTATTTCTTTCTTTCTGTACTTTCTGTCTTTTTTTTCCTTTCTTCCTGCCGCTTTGTCCATTTTTCTTCTTCTCTTTCTTATATTTTAATTTTCTTCATTCAGGTTCCCTTTTTTATTCAACATTCATGTATTTTCTGCTTTCTTTCGTGTTTTTTTCTTTTTCTCTAGTTGGCTCTTCCCTTTTTCTCCCTTTCTTCCCTCCTCACCCTCTCTCCCTTTCTTTCTTTATCTCATTCTTTCTTTCTTCCTTTCATTCTGTCCTTCTCTCTTAGATTTACTCTTTATTTTTGTTCCTCTCAGTGACAGTTGTCATTTTTCTTACTTCCTTTCATTTCTTTCTCTTTCTTTTTTCTTTTTTTCACTTTTTCGAAAACTTTTCTTCAAGTTTCTTTTTCAGTCTGTCTTCCTTTGTTTTATTTATTCTATCAGTCTTTGTCTGTTTTTTTAATAATTTTTTGTACTTTTACATATACGAAAAGTACTCAACTATATCCATCGCACAAAAAAAAAAGCTGAGACACACACGTATACGCGCACGATAAGGAAATAAGCAGTTTAGAATTAAGCCGAAAATATTCATACAGATATGAAAAATACACCAATATATATGTGTGTGTGTATATATATATATATATATATATATATATATATATATATATATATATATATATATATAGAATACATATGAATATATATTTGGATAAAAAAAGACATTGGAGAAATGCATACTGATACACAAAAATATTTTGTGTAACTACATTTATTTCTAGAACAGAGCAAGAAGAAAAAGACGTCGCTGCAGTAAGCACACAACCACTCTTGAAAATGTATGTCTCTATAAGTGTATGCGTGTGTATGCGTGTGTGAATACTTGTTTTTATTTGTGTGTGAATGCCTGTGTGTCAATTTGAGTGTGTGTGTGTGTGTGTGTGTGTGTGTTTTGTATGTGTGTGTTAGTCCTTTCTTATATTCGATACGGGTCTGGCATATTTTCGTAAGTGTCGTAAATATACGCACTTAAATCCAGGGTGAAAGAAATAGGCACGTATTTTTACGAATATGCAGAGAAACTGAGAAAAGAATGAAGTGAATCTACTTATATTGAGATAAACATAGGTAAAAACGCGTTTACATATGAATACACAAACACACACACACACATACACGCGAACACACAAACACAGACAAAGATACGCAAACCTTTGAAATCTTTGCATTTAATTGAACGTTCGTATTCATAAGACTTCGGTTAGTCACTGAAAAGAAACAGTCAGGCAATCAACGCCTTTAAACAGCATACCGTGTTGGGGGTAATGAATTAAAAAAATGATAAAAAGGTTGATCAATTAATCAGTTACTCCTTTCACCTTTCGTTGGACATTCATCACAAAACGCATGAATAAAATTTAAAAAAAACGGACACAAATTAAGGGCTCAGTTTAGCATAATATTACAAACAAAACCCTAATTTTGGAAGAAGAAAAAAACAAAGAAAAAGTTTCTTTCCGACGCATTGAGGAATAAATGTTCATATTTTCAGTCCATGCCATCATTAGTACGATCTGTACGCATACTAAATTACCCAGTCAGCCACTCAGCCGGACCAATTTGATAATCGAAGAAACCTATGTTTGAAAGTTTTGGCTGATAGTTTATTATAAAAGGGTCAGAAAAGGCTGCAAATAGCTATGAAGCCTCAGATATACTGACGACATCGTGCTTTTTGCCGAGAACCTTCAAGACCTCCTCCAGATAATGCTAGACGAACTGAATGAAGAGAGCAAGAAAGTCTCTATGTGGACTTCAGGAAAACTAATGTCATGAACAACGAACACATTGGGGACGAAAACACAGAACTGAAAAAGCAATAAGGACAATAATTCTCCAAAAAATCACAAACGAGGGAAACGAGCTATGAATCAAACTAGGTTGGCAAGCTTTCTGAAAAGCGAGTTCAGTCTTCGAGAACAAGAAAATCCTAAAAAGACAGATATACAACCAATGCAGCCTCCCAATAGTTAACTATGTCGCAGAATCATGAAGCCTAACCAAAAGATTTGACAGTCAAACCGAGAACCATGCAACGTGCACAGGGGAGAATTATGCTCAACATCACATTGAGAGATTACAGTCAGAGGGATCATAGAATCCATTAGAAAACACAAATGACAATGAGCTGGTCATGTTGCAAGAATGTCAGACAACAACTGGACATCATGAATTATAACGTGGATCCCCAGAAATCATATGCGAAACTATGGCCAGCAGAAAAAAAGATGGTGGGACGAACTAGACAAGTTGGAACAGTATTTATAAAGGGGCATGATGAATCCTATTCATCGTATAACGACGGGAATCATTTCAAATGAGAGTTTGTTTATAATGTACGACGATTCATTATCATTCTGTTAGATCATATATATCCATTCCTCTTGCTCGCTCTCTTTCTATATATATGTATAACTTACAGCAGTCCTTTTCTTTATATGTTTCCTTATTCACACTGTCAAGACCAAGTGACACATTAATAAGTATAATAAGGATAGGTCATTTTAAATAATATGAAGCATTTTTAATTATATATATATATATATGTGTGTGTGTGTGTGTGCGTTTGTGTGAGTGTGTGTGTGTGCATTTGGTTACACTTTTCAATGAGTGCAGGGATACTGCATTTTGATCGTAGGCAGAAAGAACAGATACTCAGGTATTCTGGGCAGAAGTGTCGATCAATACGTAAACAATACCGTCATTTCTACTGGTACTGTGCTAGTAAGTAGATATTAAAGATATTGACACGCACAACAGCAAAAAAAAAAAAAAACACTCCCACTTCTGTAAAACAGAAAGTGAAAGTAATACACACGTGTAATAGAAAAATCCATCCAAGAGTGGGAACATTAAAACGAACAAAAAATATATATCACCAACAATCTCACACAGCAATACAACCAAAATTGAGACACATCTGCTCGTCACATCACTCTGAAAACTGACAAAACATATGAATATAGATGGTTAGCAAGTTACTAGAAGGGAAAAACGATATATTTTGAGTATATGTAGTCTGGAAAGTTTTACAAATTTAGGCATTAAAGGTGTGAAAGAATTTTCTAAAATATCATTTCAGTCAATTATTTCCAAATATTCGTTAATACAGTCAATGTAGCATTTTTAAAGGCCTTTTTTTACGTTTCACGCAGAATAGGATGAAATACTGATTATGTATTTTTCTCGCACAGATCATTAGTTGTTCAGCTCGTAACGGTTTCAGGGATTTAAAAACAAAACTGTTATTTGAACATAGTCAACTGTATTGATCAAGCTCTACCTCCCTTCAAGCGTGCATTTCCCATACTTAGCTTACCGCATTATTTTCAAGGAGTGCCATAATACTTGTAGTTTATTATTTTACAACAGGCATTACCATGTATTGTACATGGATCTTACTTCATAGAATACGGCATTGAATTGAACAAAGGGCTACCTATACATATATATATATATATATATATATATATATATATATATATATAAGAATTACAAGGATTACATCTACTACGGATAAAATTCTGTCTCTTTCTGAGTGTATTTTCACGAATTGAGAATATATATATATATATATATATATATATGTATATATATATATATATATATATATATATATATATATATATATATATATATATATATATATATATATATATGTTGCTCATAAGTATTTGGACAAGTTTTTTTTCAATGAACAATTTAATCCTTTAGAAAAACATTTTCAACACAACAAAACAATACAACTTTTGCTGATAATAAAATAAACTCGCCTTTTTTAGTGTAATAATGTTTTTAATTCTCAAACCTACGTAATTAGAAATTAAGTGGCTCTTTGTTCAAATATTCATGACAGGTGCTTCATATATATATATATATATATATATATATATATATATAGAGAGAGAGAGAGAGAGAGAGAGAGGGGGGATAAATATATATATATGAATATGAATATAAATATATATATGTATATATATATATGTATATATATATATATATATATATATATATATATACATAGATACATTGATAGATGGATGGATAGATATAGATATATATATATGTATATATGTGTAAGTATGTGTGGGAAATATGAATAATATATACATATATATGCATATATATATGTATATATATATATATATGTATATATATATATATATATGTATATATATATATATACATATATATATATATATATATATATATATATATATGTATATATATATATATATATATATATGTATAATTACAAACAGATACAAATATTGATGATTACACAACGAACATTCAGACATTCGTACAGTCCTCGGTACGTAACAAATTGAAATTTTAGAATTTTGAAACATTTAACTGATACAAATAGTTCAAGGCATTCTGGTTCATGACTTTCAATGCATTCCTTCGCTAGACACACTAAGACGCACGCAGAAACTGATACTGTATACTTGGACACACATTCCAATGTCATACTGTCTCTCTCTGTCTCTCTCTATCCGTCTTTCTCCCCTTCTCTCTCTCTCTCTCTCATACACACATACAAATGCTGAGACACGCATTCTATGATTTCATACTCATCCTCGTAATACTCTCTCAATCTCTCACTCGCAGCATTTTCTCGTTTGCACACGCAAGCATGCCAAGACACACATTCCAGGATGTTATTATACTCATCATTGTAATACCCTCTCTCTGTCCGTCTCTCTCTCTCTGTCTTTCTCTCTGTCTCTGTCTCTGTCTCTTTCACTTTCCCCTTGTCTCTCTCTCTCACGCACTATCAGTCTCTCTCCCACACACATACACAATACGACTCATTCCGTAATTTTGATAGAACTCATCATTGTAATACACTCTTTCTCTTAAACACACACATACACACACACACATACACACATACACATACGTTTACTCATGATCATACACACATGCTCACACATACAGGCAAGCTGACGCACACGCATACACACAATATCCATCGTCGTAATACTCTCTTTCTCGCTCTCTTTTTCGTATACATGCACACACACACACACAATTACACTCATGAGCATACACATGCGCACAAAATTGCACGTGCAACACACGCACACACACACACACACATACACACACATGCTCAGACACACATTCCAGGATTTTATGACACTCATCATTTTAGAGTACTCTCTCTTTCTCTCTCTCTCTCTCTCTCTAACACACATACATGCAAATACATACACACACATGCACAACCATGAGCACATACAAACAGGCGTCCCCTTGCGTACGCATACACACACGCACACGTGCTTAAACGTACATTCTAGCATTTTACAATACTCACCTATCTCTCTTTACCACTAGCTCTCTCTAGCTCTCTTCATCTTCATCTTTTCGCTCTCATTCTCTCTCTCTCTCTCTCTGTTTATTCAGCTTTCTCCCTCACCCTAAAGAAATACCTGCACACACAGACCCGCACATATGTATACAGTCTTGAACCAACCAACACATAGACGAACATACACGCAAATACCTTCATGCATACACACACACACACACACATACACGTACACACACGTATGGGGGTATGCATTTTCGAAACCACGCAACTGCACACACGCTCGAACCTGCAGAGCTAAACACCCCCATCCTCTCTCTTTTTTCTCTCTCTCTTTTTTTTTTTTTTTTTTTTTTTTGCACATGCTGTATTCCAACTCTGATTCCACCGAGGTAAACAAAATGGCTAGACGAAGAACAGCACCGGTACACATGCACCCGCCTCTCATCGAACCAGAAGATCGCCCTGCTCTGGAAATATCGTAAACACCCGACGATGATGCCGGTGTTTCTCTCTAAAACAAAATACTACGTCATGTACTCCGCTGCCTGCCCTCTCCCACCCCACACTCTTTTCTTTTTTTTTTCTTTCCTCTTTTCTATCTTGATATCACTCCTCTTCTCTTCTCTTCTCTTTTCTCTTCATCCTTCTATTTTCTTCTTCGTCCTACCCACTCCCAATCCTCTGTTCTTTTCTCTCTTACTCCCTCTCTTCACCATTCGCTTTCTCCCTTTTTATTCTTTCACCTCCCACTCCCAGTATTCTCCTCTCTCGCTCCTCCTTATCTCTCCTCCTTCTCTCTCTCTCCTCTCTCTCAATCTCTCTTCCACCTATTACCAGTATTCTTTTTTCTTTTTTTCCCTTTTATTTTTCCTTCTATGTTCTCTTTCTGCTTTTCCTTCCTCCTACTCTCATTCTCTTCTCCAATTATCCTATTCGCTACCCCTTTTTCCTCCTACCCCTACTCCCACTCTTCTTCTTCTTCTCTCTCACCCCAACTTCTTCCTCCCCTTCCTCCTGCTCTCTCTCTCTCTCTCTCGCTCTCACTATTTCCGCGGTCGCCGCTTGTTAATATGAATGCAGATATTAGAAACCGGCCTCACCGCATCCTCCTCCGCCCCACCCCCCTTCACGACCCCCTTACCCGCCACCCCAGAATTCCTCCCCCCTTCCCCATCCACCCCTTTTTGCGACGTTGATGTTGTTTTTCTGATTACTGTAACTGCTGCTGCTGCTGCTCTTGCTGCAACGTTGATGCCGTCCATGAATTCCGTCTTCAACGCGCAGTATCGGTTATTTGTTCGCAGTGACACACACACGTACACGTACACGTATGTGCACACATCAACACATGGCAACGTACACACAGGTATGCAAGTACACGCTCGCCCGCCCGCGCTCATTCAGATATGCACGTACCAATACATACACAACTATGTGAGGAGGCTGACGCTGCTCATCTGTGAATGACGTCGGCTCAGCTATTTCTTTCATAATAAACATGATGGGTTCCAGTGGGGTGGGGCTATCACATCATCTCGTAAAGCCCAAGCTAGTTCTGTTGGCATAACTGAGGTGCTTGGTTCTATTGTTGCTCATCTTGTTAAAAACGAGATTGTTTACGTTCACTTCCCACTAATGCTATAGGTAGAATGGCAATGCAGACTCGGCTCTATAGCCTTGGAAGGAAACTAGTCTAGGAGAAAGACATTCTGAATTATTAAAGAATTAACAACTCAGCGGAAAATAGTACTAATGGGTGATTTCAATCAGCAACTGCCTCCCTAAAAGTAACATAATATCTAATTGTGTGTAAAATGAATAATAATAATGATGATGATGATAATAATAATAATAATAATAATAATAATAATAATAATAATAATAATAATAATAATAATAATAATAATAATAATAATAATAAAACATTGAAAAGCTAATATTGCATTAAAAGATGATTGGGTAGAACTGACTGGAATGACTTAAATTTACGTATCTTTTTTATGTATATGTATATATGAATTTTTCGTATTGCAATGCTGAGAAGAGACACATATTTTTGTCAGTTTTTATACATAGTCCCAAAGTATCCATGATATATATGTATATGGAGTGGATTCGGTACACAAACAAGCTTATGTTTCTGAAACATAAAATTGTTTGTATAGCGAATCGATTACCTATTATATTCCAGCTCTACTCTAGAACAACTTAATTTTCGGAGTATAAGGTTGAATGTATCGAGCAGCCTATAAAATAAATCCATCACATATCAGACATTGCTTTAAATTACATTGTATTATGCTATATTGCAAAGCTGATTTGTACTATATGTACAATGTGATATATATATATATATATATATATATATATATATATATATATATATATATATATATATATATATACGCACAGTACAAATCAGCAATTTGCCTGTAGAAGCCTAGACAGGGCAGAAACATAAACATGTTTGTGTAATGAATCCTTACTTCATTATCTCTTTCCGTCTCTCTGTCTCTGTCTCTGTCTGTCTGTCCGTCTGTCTGTCTGTCTGTCTCTCTCTCTCTCTCTCTCTCTCTCTCTCTATATATATATATATATATATATATATATATATATATATATATATATATATATATATATATAAGCTACATTGCACCAATCACTGCTATATCCGACCGACGAAACTTTCCATCATCTTGTCTTTCCATTTGATCCTTTGAAACAGCCATTACTGTTCTATGATTTGGACTTCTGCTCCATCTGTTATCCTTTCTTCGTGGTATGTGCCAGGTCCTCAATCATTTTTGTTGCCTGATTACTTTAAGATGTTCTTCACCTGGGTCCTCTCTTGGATCCATGTTGATATTTTTCTTTCGTTAAGACTTATTTCTAACATTGTTCTCTGCACTGTTCTCCGTTCCAGGTTTTGCATCCATTGCTGGTATGATGTATTGATTGTATGCTTTACGTTTTAAGCACATTGTCAATTTGCTTTTCTGTAAATTTCTATTTCTACCAAATGCTTTCCAGTCTATCTTTTAGCCCCGTCTTATTTCATTTCCGTGATCCTTCTCTGACTTTATCACCTGACCTGGGTGAATGTATCCCTTAAACTTCTTTCAAGGCTTCTCGGTCAATTTTCATGGTCTTTTGAGTGGGGGTGGGGGGAATTCCATAATTGAATATTACATTTGTCTTTGATTTTCTCATAATTCACCATATATTTTGGCTTTCTGGATTAAGATCGTTTAGCATCGTTTAGCATGTACATCTTCAGCTGTTATCAGCGTAGTACCTTAAATTGTTCAAATATTCTCCATCTACTCCCATGTTTTCCCAGTCAGTTTTCTAAAAGATGTTGTCAAGGTTCGCAGTTAACAGTTTTGGCGATATTATATCCCCTTGTCTCTCCCCCTGTCAGTTCCTCATCTTGTTAGTATCTTCATGAAGTCCAATTATTGCAGAGCTACTTTCGTATATTCTCAATTTCTTTTATAAAATTCTCATTTTTACCTTATTTCAGCATTTAGTTGAAGCCAGCCGTGTATTCTATAGAATCAAAGGCTTTATCTCCGTGAGCTAAACAAGGTGGTTTGTTGTATTCTGAGGTCTTTTTGATAAGCTGATTTACTGTGTTTAGGTGGTTTATTGTCGATTTGCCGCATGTAAAGCTTGCTTTTCGCGCAAAGTGCTGGTCGATCTATTCGTAAGTATTCTTGATAATAGTTTGTAAATGTTATGTTATAAAGTAATAAGGAGCTAATTTCCAAGACCTTATCGTCTCTTTTTCTGTGTAATAGGGTTCCAATCCATTGGTAAAAGTTCGGGGCTATTTCTTGACAATGTACTATCAATTACGCTAGTCCTTTGTGATAAACCTCTCCTACACCTCCTAAAATATCAATCATTGTGCCTCGTTTGCTTTAGGCTTTATGTTTTCCATATTTTAATGGCTGTACTTTTATTTTCGGGGCATAAAGGTTCCTGTAGTATTGTTCGGGTATCCTTAATATCTTGTCCTTGCTTGTATTGATTTAACCTTTAGTGTCTTTTAATCCAAGTTATCTGACGCTTGACAATATGGTCTGCGATTTGAATGCTTTTCAAGTTCTTCCCGATTCTGATAACTTTTTTTATCCTTTGCCTGCTTTTTCTTCCTGTTCAATTGCCTCATTTTTGTCTATTTGTTCAAGTCCTGCACTTCTGGTTTCGTTTATAATCATATTTCTCCTCTTTTCTATTAATCCTAAGATTGTCCGTCAGTATCTCTCTATGTTACTGTTTCAATTTGTTTCACCTTCCACCACTGCTTCTTCTTAAATTATGTTTTCCAGATTTTTACAATTTTCATCTATGCTATTTTCGTTATTCCACCAGGCATTGGATCTGTTCTATATCTCTATCCGGGAGTCAGTAAATGTTACAGCAACGAGGCGTTTTTTCCTTATCGATCATTTTGTTCCGATCTGCTTTGAAGTCAAATTCAATTCTGCATTCTACCATTCTATGGTCACTTCATATACTTACTTTATTGATGACGGTTATGTATTTGACGTTATCAATTCTATCGATGATCATCATGAAGTCAATAATGAAATCAATTTCGTTTTTTGTAATCCTATTTAAGATTCACCGAGTCCATTTACGACATTCTCGTTTTTTGAAAAAAAGTGTTATCTTCATTCTATATCTAGTTCTACTTGCATGTGTTCTCTATCATTCCTCCGTCGTAACCAGTATCCTCCTACACTTGATTCCCTATCATTTCTTTTACTTTAGCATTGAAGTCTTCCATAGATATTGTATAATTTGTCATCTTCCGGTTCATTAACCCACTGATTCCGTCATAGAAATCTCCAATCTCCAGGTCAGAACTTTTCGAAGTTGGTGCGTCGATTGCTTTTAGAGAATATATTTTGCTTAATCTACCTTTTATTCAACCAATGTGTCTGATATGCTATCAAAACTTATGACAGCACCTGCGCCTGCGATGTTATTATTGAAAAAGATTCCTACTTCACTGAATGTGTTATACTCCCTCCTTTCATGATAAAATGTTATTACTTACCTTAACCTGCAAAAAAAATTTTCCTTTTCCGTTGATTTCATTAGTACTAACGATATGCCAGGTGATGTTGTCCAGTTCCATATTCTGTTGGTTTAGTCTGTGGTCAGCTTTGCCTCGAATATTATTGGTGCAGATCTCACTGTTGTTTAATTTGTATAATGTCCAATACTTAATCTTGCTCGGATATTGTCTTCTCACCTTTGGTGACACATTACCCGCAGGCATATTGAGCCATGCGATTGGACCCTTAATAGACGATGAATCAACAGGACCACCAGAATATTTATGAGGTTTGCTGTCATATGAGATTTGGAAAGGTGGTGACGAATTCAGCTCACCCGTTACAACCTTATTTAGTTTATTCGGTCCCCATGTATTAACAGGGTATCTCTAAAATCCATACCATTTCAA
The DNA here is from genome assembly GCA_963457665.1 of Thysanoteuthis rhombus. Classification (NCBI taxonomy): domain Eukaryota; kingdom Metazoa; phylum Mollusca; class Cephalopoda; order Oegopsida; family Thysanoteuthidae; genus Thysanoteuthis; species Thysanoteuthis major. Next base: position 44,282,535 of record OY735216.1, on the reverse strand, counting down.
ACCACTGACATATTAGTCATCACTAAAATAAATATAGCAATGTAATTTTTTGTTTGTTTTCAAATTGGGTTTAAAACGAGGGGACCTATCATTCAGTAGTTGCAGGTAATAAGTAAAAAAGACAAAAAATCTGTATAGACACGAAAAACTTTAATATAGAACCCTGACTGGTACTTCTACTCCTAAAATTCGAATATTAAGGGATTCCTGTCTTCTCTGACTTATAATCATTTATCTTCGAGGAATGGGTCTGCCTCCTTTAGCTGGAGTTTAGAGGTCTCTCATTTCTCTTTTTTATTTCGGCTACATAAAGATATTCCTCACCCTCTGAATATTCGTTTGCCGCCATATTTTCACTTTTACGAAACATTCCGCTATCGCAGTGAGGGTTGAACTCTCTAAACTAACGAATCAATCGGTGAGATGTGCTCATGAATCATTGCGCTAAAGTAGCATTTGTTTTTCATTCATATTTGGTATGGATATATGTGTATTTTTCGGCACACGTACTATCCATCTGATGTTATTTGTATTATTTCGACATTGTTTGTCAAAGCCCTTTTTTAAACCGAATTAACTGTTTATACATATGAGATGAATGTATAATCTAACAGAAATGATGACAAATGCATTATGAAGCACTTTGAAACTCTATCTGATATGATATCCCGTTATCACAACTGCAACTGAATGTATTTTTTGGACAAGACAACTGAAAGAGAGTAAAGAATTGAAGAAAATGGGGCTGCTACAGGAATCGAACCTGCAACCAATGAGGCAACTGCTTCAGTATACACACACACACACACACACACACACATATATATATATATATATATATATATATATATATATATATATATCGCATTGCTGTTTAGCTCAATGGTAAGGGCATTGCTACATTGAAGCGGCTACCCTATCGATGGCAGGTTCTATTTGCGAAACAGCCCAATTTTCTTTGATTTCAAAAAAGGTTCTATATTATACTGCACAATTTATTATTCATTCCGTCAGATCACATACATCCATTTCGTAATATATATATATATATATATATATATATATATATATATATATATATATATATATATATATATATATCCAAATTCAATCAATTCTTCTTTAGCTTATCATGTACCCTTCTTCGAAATATGTGTGTGTGTCTATGTATGTGAGTGCGTGTGTCTGTGTCTGTCTATATGTCTATGCGAGAAAGTATATAAATATACAAAAAGACACGAAAAACCCAGCTCTCTCTCTCATCTCAACAAAAACATCTTCCAGGAGCATAAAGACGTTTTAAAGCATAGAAAATTGGCACATCAATTCCTCAGTGTACTTCTAAAATCTGCGATTCCAAGATACACTTTACCATGTGAACGGAAACCTGCGTCAAACTGGCCTCACTGGGTGTGCAGGGTGGGTGAAAAGAGATTCCTTGATAGAAATTGTAAATAACTTTTATCCGTTTGTCGATTGTACTCAAACTACCTTTACATTGGACCATTCAATGATAGTATTCGTCTGTTGTGATGGAATTCAACAAAGGCATCGGCGTTGTAAACCAATTCCTGGTTTTTCCTTGATTGACCATTGATTCTACAATCTTATATTTCTTTCGAAACAGGATTTAAATGGGATATTTTTTAAAATATCATATCATGCTCGATGGATGAAATAGAACTCCCTATCGGAAATTGATAATAACTCTATCATTTAATGGTCGACTGTGATCAAACTAACTTTACTTTTGGCCAAACAATAATAGTAATTGTCTACTGTGTTGAAAATTAACTTAGGCATTGGCCTTGTCCATCAGTTTCAATATGACCTCAATAGACCTTTGCAGGAAATCCAGTGGTATGTTGGCCATTATGTCGAATGCGCTCATCCACTTGATCTAGGATTTGTGGTCTAGTGTGTTACACCTCCTCCTTCGTCCACTCCCCAAAGAAAAAGAAGTTACGGAAATTTTGCAATATTAATAAAACTTTCAAATAATTTCAAATATAGAGTTCATTCTCACCTACCCAGTAGTAATAACGCGCAATGCAGAATAAGAGCAACTGTTTGTTGAATAACAGATATCTATGCAAATCTATGCAAGTGCAGACCATGTGCTACTAGTCCTCAATACCCTTCTAAAATCCCAAATCCTCAGAGTACAAAACAACATCATGAATAGAAGAAAGAAGTTCATGTTATTGTAAACATTGACAGAACACTCTCAAGTCAATAAGCAGGTATCCAGATTCTAGGCAAGATTTTCCCACTCGATGTCCATAGTGACCAGTGTGTACATGCCTTAGGAATAGATGCTATATCCAGGGGAATAAATAACACCATTGGTGGTTTCAAGATTGAGCCACTTAGTAGGTATATAGGCCCGGGCGATTCCTCCATATCCTGCGTTCTCGGTGGTCTATCTATTCGTGGTCTTGTAGTATCAAGCATTCCAAAGGATACGACATTGTATGCGTGTCAATAAAGATAAATAAACGTGTGATAGAAAGGTCATTGTATTCTAATTCAAGATTTGCGGACACACAATGAATAACGATAAATGAATATAACATATATATATATATATATATATATATATATATATAGAGAGAGAGAGAGAGAGAGAGAGAGGGGGGGAGGGGGATGAACAAGCAAAGACTGCAATTTATGATACGTTCTGTCTGACCAAATATGTCGATTTCCTAAATATACATCTGTCGCGTTGAAAGAGACGAATGGACCGAGAATTAACGAGATGATATTTTGAGTTGAAAGCATTTATTTGGCCTTTGCATAACCAGCGGCTGTTTTGAGCAATGATAAGAGCATCACTATGTTGATGCAGCTACCCTATCAGTGGCAGGTTAGATTCCTGCAGTAGGCCCATTTGTTTCAAATGCAAATGTTCTATTTACGTTATCTAAAGTGAGTGATACAATAACTGTGTAACAACGGGAGATCATTCCACATATATATATATATATATATATATATATATATATATATATATGTGTGTGTGTGTGTGTGTGTGTGTGTGTGTGTGTGTGTGTGTGTGTGTGTGTGTGTGTCTGTCTTATTAGCGGGCAGACCTACATACGAGTTTTTACCCCAAACTTCAAGGACAAAGTTTCCCTTGAAGAACGGGTAGAAAATCTGGCAATCTGGCTATTTCCGGTCATAAATCGAAGGAATTTCACGGATCTGGAACCGAAAGACATAATTTATGGATGAAATGAAGTTATTGAAACCGAGGGAGGATATTTAATCTACTTACACTGAGTGATTTTCTTGGTGTCTCCAGCCATAACAATAGATCCCCCCCTTAAAGGTAAGAATTTTGCACATAAGACTACCTATTCATCATTTGGAACTACAGCGCCAACTTCGGCGTCAACCTTTACATACCTAACACCCACTTTTCACACTGTTGTTAGGGTAAAATTCCCGTAACGCTTAACCACTTAACAACAATTTCAAACGGCAAAAGGTGGCTGGATTTGTCATCAAGGGTAAAAATTGTCCAGATTTTCATTTCTAGGTGTATGGGCAATTGTATGCGCCCCAGAAAGTGAATATATCACGTGTTTATCATTTAAGACAAAACTCAAGATTTTCGATATGTTGTATATCTTCATCAATCAAAATTCGAGTGTGAAACAAGTTTGAAAACATCAATGGTGTGTTCTGTAGAGAAAAATGAAATAAGGTTTGAACGTTACACATCAAAGTTCTAATTATGTGATGCCCTTTCTTGAAATGATTTTCTTCATATTTAAATAAGTTGTGTGTCCTGTCAAAGAAAATGAAATATATCTTGAAAATCGTACAATTGTGTTATAAAAACTCCCAAATCTTCGGTAAACAATTACCAAAGTGTTTATGGTGAATATAAACCAGTTTGCCAATATTATAATCTGAGCTATCGTATGGTTTTCAAAATTGTTTTTCAATTTGTTTTCGGTTAGAATTTTGACTGAAAAAGATATACAATATATCATAAACTCTCGTTTTGCTTAATTTCATTCATTACATCATATTAAAAAAATCAAAACAGTCTCGTTTTTCTTCTTCTTTCAACATGCAAGGCGTTATCGATCATTTGTCATTAGTACTTATCATATACTAAGACAATAAAAAAAAGTCGAAAGCCACTGTTATGTCTGGCAATCTTTGTAATAACGCATTGTTACACATAACCAAACAAAGAATAGCACACTCCAAATTCAAAATACTTCATTGCAACGAATATAGACATATCTTGCGACCCAGTAATCGATCAATCGCCCACTCAAAAGTTCAAATCGCCCGCTAGTGGGTGGTATCACCCAGTTTGATTCGCACGTGACTAATATTTTTACAGTATATCTGGTTGGGGGTGACGAATTAAATTTCTAATACATTCGTGATTTTCACAGAGATTGATTAGCATATCTTTAATTACAACTATATTTATGTGTCTGAATAAATTGACATATCGGAGAATACTTCTGCTAGGCCCTCAAAGTGAGAACCATCCAACGTGTTCGAGAAACGATCATGCTGAACATCACATGTAGAGATCACAGGACAGCACAGGATATTAGAGAAAAAAACAAGAATCATAGATATCATGGAATCCCAATTAGAAAACCCGATTGGAAATGGGCAAACCATATTTCGAGACAACCACTGGACATCTTGAATAACAAAGTGGTTCCCTAAATATGATACGCGAGAGTGTGACCAACCACAAAAAAAAAAAAGATAAAAAAGTATTGTCTCTATAACCTTATAGAAAGATCTGGTGAATCTTGAAGAAAGATTATGTTCAACAACAGACGTTAAAAAGATGCTGCTGCTGCTGATGATGATGATCATCATCATCATCATCATGAATGTGGTATTATTAGATAAAGCGAAAAATTTCTGTGCTGTTAGAATTCCCCTATTTTTCGTGAAACTATTAAAGTTGACTCTCTTTCGCGTGGACAAGGACATTGCACACACGACTGTCCTTTAATCACCTTTTGCAAATCTCTGGCACGATAGATGTGCACCAGATTTCATACAACGCATACATTTTGATGGGGGGGGGGTCAGATAATGGGGTATTTTAATATTTGGCCAGTGAAATTTAGTCAATCTCATGCAAGTAAGACTGAATTTCCTGAGACAGAATTTTCTTACTTGTAAATTACTATTTTTAGTAATACTTCTGGGTGTGGCGTTCTTTTATGATCCTCAGCCCTTTTAATTTCAATCTTTTTTACCATCAGTTTTTCCTTTCTTTGAAGAAAAATATTTCCCTAATTTTGATACCAAACTTTCCATGATACAACTTTCTGAGACCGATTTTTCCTGGTACCCATTTTAATACGTTTAGCATAGCGCAATAAATGAATAAGTTAGTGGGCTTTTGCCAATCGAACCATTTATTTTAAGTTGATATTTTTGTGATAACAATACTTGTTTTTTTATTGTTTTAGAACTTGGAAATTCTACATCATGATACATAGTGCTTCAAAATGAGATGGAAACTCAAGACTACAGCGCTGAAAATAGTCTAAATATCAATTTTATTTTAGAAAATAACCCTGCACAAAACATACAACAAATATCTTTTTGATTATACAAACTCACATACATATAAAAAAGGGATCCCCATCCAGAAAAAACACGAAATTCAAATAAGGTGCCCTAACTGGGTGTTTTTCGCACGTTGTGTCACTAGGTTTCACGAGTTGGCACTTTTCTGAGCCAGTATACCACTGGTCGTTCTTCAGGATTTACGAATTTGTTTCCTGTTGTTTTTTTGTGGTGTTATTAAGCATGTTTGGTGATTGCTAAAAAATGATTTTTTTTTTCGTCTGAAATTTTGATCTATTTGGGAAAATGCATTTGAATCTTGCAATGTTTCGAGAAGCTTTCAAAAGAGAACACAAAATAAAACACTAATGTCGAAATAATATTTGCGTTCCAAACGTTTGAAATATCACTTGAAGACCAACCACGATCTGTCCGATATTCAAGAACCAAAATGACGAAAATATTGAAAAGGTTCACCAAGCAAACAATGGAGATGATCGTCGGACCATTTATGAGATATCTGAGTTGACTACTTTGTCTTAGAGTTTATTCCAACGAAGGTTGACAGAAGATTTGAAAATGGAACGTGTCTCCATAAAACCCGTGTCTCGTTTGCTTGCTGAGAATAACACAAAGGACATTTGTCAGACGACGCATCTATATTCCATCAGCCATTACTATAAAGCAATGTCTTTCATTTACATCACTCATCTGTGAGAGGCTGAGAAGATCCACGTTCAATATTAGGTCAGGTGAGAAAAAAAACTTACTTCCCAAAGAAAGATCGTTTTGTTCATTGAATTTCTCAGATATAAATAAAAATGTTTCTAGTTCTTTGAATGGTTTAATTCCAAGTGGTCATAAAGTCAGGGTCCAGTTCTGCATTGCAATTGTATAGTAAATTGAACATAACTTCTAAAATATGACGTAGCAGCTGGAAACTACCCGACGTAATTTTATTCTCTTGGTTAGAGCACAGTTGAGATACAAGGCAAGGAACAGTCTTTCTACCAATCGATTCCGAACTAATTGGGGACGAACTGACCAACCCTCCGACCTACAGGCCCTCCCAAAGAAATGTTTGCGGATGCATCGGAAAAACTACCGTTTATATGCGTGTCATGATTCGATGGAACAAGTTCGAAACAGCGTAACTGCTTATGCAGCTATAAAAAGCTTTTGCTCTTTGAGCTGGAAAACATAGAGTTCTATTCCTGATTCGTAATTAAAGAAATATTTGAATTTTTTGCATTTCAATGAAGGAAAAGACTTAAAGGTCATTGCATCTCCTTGCAGCAATTTACACACATGCATACATTCACATGTACGTAAATATGTAAATGTATGTGAAGATATATATATATATATATATATATATATATATATATATATATATATATTATAAATTGCGTTGTATTATGTACTAACTGTCGCGTCAAAAGGGACGAATAGACCGAGAATAAACGAGATGAAAGTTTGGTGTGAAAGCGGTTATTAGGGCTTTTACTATCACCAGCGGCTGTTTAATTCAATGGTAAGAGCATCGCTCTGCTGATGCAGCTACGCTATAGGCAGCAGGTTGAATTCAGCAGCAACCCCATTTTCTTTTATTGTTTATTCTATTTGCGTTGTCTGAGGCGAGTATTATATTAACCGTGTCCGACGGAAGATCATCTCGGGTAAATTTCTATATAATGTAATGCAAATCATAATTCATTCTGTCGGACCAAATATGTCCATTTCTCAATACATACGTGCATGTATGCATACATACATATATATATATATATGTGTGTGTGTGTGTGTGTATGTTTGAATATATAGATAGATAGATATAGATATATGTGTGTGTGTGTGTGTGTGTGTGTGTTTCTGCATATATCTCCTCTCTCTCTCTATCCATCTATCTATCTTCAAATATGTATACAAAGAAAAGGAGAGATAGTGAGAAGCAGAAAGACAAAGAAAGAAAGAACAGAAGTTTGTCATAAGTTACAGATGGTTTCGAAATCTCACGTTTTTCATTGGTATTTATTACATTAGTTTTGTGAAATGGATACATATACTGTGAGTTTTATATATATACATTCATACATATGAATGTATAAATGTATGTGTAAATATATATATATATATATATATATATATATATGTGTGTGTGTGTGTGTGTGTGTATGTGCGTGTGTGTGTGCATACATGCGTATCTTAAAAGAAATGAAGGTATATAAACAAGTACGCAAATTTATTCTGAAATTGGTTTTGAATGAACCGTATGAATTTACATCAAATATGTATGGAATATAATGTTATATGAGTCACCTGAATTTCAAATTCATGATTTTAAGGCTTCCTCCTAGTGGATGCATATATATATATATATATGTGTGTATAATATGGAAAATGTGTGTAATAGGTTTCACACAGCTTACAAATCAGCAGCGGTACCTTCGACAAAGCTCCTCGTCAGATGATGACACTTAGTGCCAAGGCATCATCACGACTAACCTAGGGAGCCCTAGCAATACCTCGCGATACAACCAGGATTTTATTGATTCTCCGTCACGTTGCAGGAGTGCCAGATCCATGGAGATGCAACCTGTACCTGATCATGGAGATGACAACTAAACCTCAACAGAAATACAACAGATTTTTAGTCTCACAGCCAATATATATATATATATATATATATATATACATATATACACACACACACACATATATATATATATATATATATATATATATATATATATATATATATATATATATATATATATATATTCTTCCATTCAGCAGGAGGCGTCCAGCAGCCCTGACAACAAAACTCACCCACAATGCATAGCTCCTGGCAGTGGACTCTAGTTCCACATGGTACATTTTAATACACACTCATACAGCACACAGCACTGATGATGGGAAGAATCCCGAAACATGTATGGACTATTGACTTATAAGGATTAATAAACCTTACCACCAAACACTTCACTCCCGAGTCTGTCTCACTCTGTAAAGTACACATTATATATATATATATATATATATATAATATGTGTGTGTGTGTGTGTGTGTCTGTTTGTGTGTGCGCACGTGTGTGTCTTTGTATATATAATGTCACCTTTTCATATTGTAATACTAGAGAAGAAGAATTTTTCGAGTTAATTTTTATGTATAGTC
>OY735216.1:44268793-44271293 GCA_963457665.1 Thysanoteuthis rhombus | reverse complement strand
TAGTCGAATATTATGTGGTGAAAACATCGTATCGAAATTCAACTCAGATTAAAAACGTTTTCATACATCATCCTCATTATCATCTACTGGACAAAGGTCTTTGCTATATCCTTCCATGACGACTGCAACTGCGCTGACATCTGCCATGTATACCGGCAAACCTTTTCTTTCACATCTCTCAATCTTGTACCAGGTATTTCCCTACTTCTTTTATTGTCCCATCGGCACCAATCATTTAATATTTCACTCCATCTATTATAATTTTTTCTTGCTAGGTAACCAGTCCATCTCCATTGTTGTTGTTTAATTATTAGCGTAATATCTTTCCCTCTAATTCACGATGTTCTTTTTCTATCTCTTTGACTGATCCCTAATATTGCTTTTTCTATGGATCTCTATGTTGGTTCCCAGTTTGTTTGGTTAATTTCCGTATTTCACCTCCCCAAGTAATTACTGGTATCATCCATTGTATACTTCACGATCTATACACATTGGTAAGATGTTCATCAATAGTCTCTATTCATACCAAATGCTTTTCTGCCCATTATCATGCCTCGTTTTATTTCACTTTCATGAACTTTCTCTATCTTTTTTATTTACTTATTTGTCAACATTGTTTGGATCTCCCCATGTATTTCCGAGGTCTTTTTGGAGAGTCTATCGTTGGACATCACTTTGGTTCTATTCATTTTTTACGTTACTTTTTTTACTTTCCCTATTCAGATCAGTCTCCATGTTTTGTAATTCTTCTGGTCCTTTTGACGTTATGGAACCTTCATCGGCAAATCTCAAGTAGTTCATTAATGTAAGATTTCATTATCATCATTATCAGTTTTCTATTGTCCGTTGGTGGACATGAACTTTCCCTAATATTCGCCTCAACCCTCTATCGTGGATGTCACAGAATCTGATCTTTGGTATGAGTTGTAATATCTATTGTTCGTGTACCTTTCTTGCAACATGACCAGCCCATTGCCATTTAGATTCTTAATGGTTTCCATGATGTCTCAGACTCCTATTTTTCACTAATACACTGTGCTGTTCTGTGGTCTCTGCGTGTGATGTTGAGCATGATTATCTCGTGTACCTTGCATGGTTCTCAGTTAGCAGGTGAGTCTCTTGGTCAGGTTCCATGTTTCAGCTCTATAGGTGACTATCGGGAGGATGCATCGGTTGTATACCCTTCTTTTTGGACGTAATTTTCTTGTTCTTGAAGATTGAGCTTGCTCGACCAAAAGCCTTCCATCCTTGTGTGATTTTTCGCTTGATTTCTCCTCTTTTTGAGAATTCTGTGGAGATTAGTTATCTAAAGTAAGTGTAATGGTCTGCTTCCCCCAGCTCCACGTTTTCGATTTTGATCGTTGTGAGTTTATTTCCGACATGTTTGTTCTAAATGACCTTTGTTAAGCTGAAGTTCATGTGAAGGCCAAATTTCTTCTTTTTTTCTCATTCAGTTTGTCTAGCATTAGTTGGAGGTAGTTCATTATAAAATGATATTTTTCAACTTTTGACATCTCAACGTGAATTGTACTTCTCCCAAAATATCTATTCACCAAAAAACCAAGGCCCATCAATATAAGCACACATTGAGGTTAGAAAACTACGATTCTGGTTAATTATTGATGGCAGAGGAGAATCTTCGAGCTAAAATTTCTCTGATTAAAATAAAGTGATGAATTTCACAATTCCTGTTGAGACCTACTGATTGTATAATGAATGTAATCTCAATCTTCCCCTCTCTCCATCTCTTTCTTTCACTATATATATACATATATTCACATGGTTGAACACTCAACATGAGAGACACGAACAACGAGTTGTTATATTTACTTATCCCCCATCATCAGTTTTTGGGTAACCTACATAAGTAAAACCTTTGTTTCAAAATAATTAAATGATGTGTTGTATAAAATAGCATCCATCTATGATATATCACGATAATACCATCCGTAAGATAAAAAAACAACATGGGTTATGACACGACATTAAAGATAACAAAACAAAGCTGAATATTAAAATCATTCGGTTAAGAGGGGTTCAGGGGTGATATTTGATCAACACTGCCATGTTAATACAACTTTTTTGTTTTAAAATCCTCGAAACGATTACATTGTAAACAACTGGTGATTTCAACAAAAAAGATACACACATAGTCCCATAAAATCTAATGCTGTTTAAAGTATAAAACCCTTTGAAAAGCCTGCATTAATTCCATTAACAGATATTTGGAAATAATTGACTGAAATGACAAAAATTTTGAAAAGTTATAATTCATCTTTAGTGTTCAAAGTGTAAAAAGCTTTATCAAGTACACACACACACACACACACACATATATATATATATATATATACAAATATATATGTATATATATATACATATACATATATATATATGTATATATATATATGTATATATATATATGTATATATATATATATATACTTATATATATATATATATATATATATATATATATATATATATACTTATATATATAT
>OY735216.1:44243793-44263793 GCA_963457665.1 Thysanoteuthis rhombus | reverse complement strand
AAATCACTAGTTTCACAATCTATCTATCTATCTATCTATCTATCTACATATATATATACATATATATATATATATATATATATATATATATATATATATATATATATATATATATATATATATATATGTATATATATATATATATATATATATATATGTATATGTATCGGCCTGTTCATGACTCTCTATATCTCTATCCAGCTAGCTAGCTAGCTAGTTAGCTATCTATCGACTCCATGGAATCGCTAATTTGGCATTCATGCAATCTATCTCTTTCTCTCTCTTCCTCTCTTTCTCTTTCTCTCTCTCTCTCCCTACTCTCAGTCTGATCGAATCTACATATCTATCAATCTATTTCATGAAATCACTAGTTTCACAATCCATCCATTTATCTATTTATCGATCTATCTATCTCTCGGTCTGTTCCTAACTCTCTATCTTACAACCTCGTTAGCTATCTATCGATTCCACGAAATTGCCAATTCGACATTCTTACTTTCTCTTCCTCTCTCTCTCCCTCTCCCTCTCTCTTACACTCTCCGCACCTCTCTGTCAGATCGAATCTATTTATCTATCAATCTATCTATTTCACGAAATCACTAGTCCCTAGATACATGCATGTGTACATGAATTGATCTGTGAGCGAGTGTGTGTGTGTGTGTGTGTATGTGTTTACTACCTCGTGTATGAATGTCGTCGGGAGTGGGGAAGAATGAAATACGACACACTAGTGTCAGATTCCGATCGATGAAGATCAAGGTCACACACGTTGTTTATTGTTGGCATCAGCGTTTATTCTGCGAACACACAGACACACCCCATACTAGTGTATACGCACTCTGTGCCCAGTTCATGACACCCCAGCCGTTCATAGACTCCTTCTCTCTTTTTGTCTTTCGAAAAATCACTCCCCCACCTTCACCTTCGCTACATTTGTTTTCGAAATTCTGTCTTTCTTTTTCTTTCTTTTATCATTCCAATCATCTATTTACGGACACCCGTCCATATATATATATATATATATATATATATATATATATATATATATATATATATATATATATATATATATATATATATATATTCATAATCTAACAATATATATATCTATGTCTGTTCATACCTTTGTGGTCTATTCATATCTATTTGTCCATCTATATAAATGAATTGATCAATCTATCCATCATATCACTGTCTATCTTTCATATCTATCCATTCATTCATCCACATACATGTCTGTCTGTCTGTCTGTCTCTCTCTCTCTCTGTCTCTCTCTCTGTCTCTCTATATATATGTATATATATCCTCTAATCTTCTCTTTGCATTGGCTTCTTCCCCACCCTCCTCCATATTGTCACTCTCAGCATTCTTCTCTCTCTTTCTCTCTCTCTCTCTCTCTCTCTCTCTCTCTCTCTCTCTCTCTCTATATATATATATATATATATATATATATATATACATGTGCGTGTCTGTGTATTCTTTTTCTTCCCCTCCTACTGTTTCTTCTCTATTCACTATATTCCCTCTATTTTTCCTTTTGCTCGCCAATCATGTAAAATGTATGAATGAAAAATAGAAAGCAAGAAAGAGAGACTGCTAAATACACTAAGAATACCCGAATCTACTTTTACTTATGGCAGTGTGGGCTCAAATTGTTGCATGCACTTCAATAGACAGGAACGACACCCACACCCACACAAACACATTTGCACACTAACATAAACACTCGTCCTTACATATTCATACACATGTTTGCTCACGTCTGCAAATACCATTCACACTCAATATCAAGTCAAAACCAATTATACACACTCGTGAAGACGCACGAATATAGTAAGGAGACCAAACAGTAGCACACTCAAAACCCGTCCATACACACACACGTTGAAACTTGTAAACAGGTAGCGCACCCCTCCACACACACACTCTCTCTCATATTCGCACACCCATACCCCCGTACTCATGTCGAAGCACACAAACACATAAACACGTGCCCCACCCTGCCCTGATCAGACAGGCACACATTTAATCTGTGTAGCTTTAACGTTCAAAACAACATTCCATAGCATTGGGGCCCATCATAACATGTGTGTACATCCTTCGACGAGGCAGGGACCCTCTGTCTCTGGTCGAAAACCTGTTGAAGACAATTGTGAAATGGAGATGGAAAAAGAAGATAGGGGACTGGACCGAGAAAGGGCACACCCGAAACAAGAGACGGTGAGAGGCTAACAGATCCAAGAATGAAAGAATGAGAGATAGAGAGAAAGGCGTCTTCATATTTACAGCTCTATCTATCTATCTATCTATCTATCTATCTATCTATCTATCACAGTCACAATATATATATATATATATATAAGAAAGAGAGAAACCTTAAAAAAAAGAATGTGCTGTATGGGGTATAAGAGAAAGAGAGTACGAAGAGGAAAAATATAAGAGGAGATAAGGTTCGAGAGAGAAGGAGAGAGAGAGAAGGAGAGAGAGAGAAGGAGAGAGAGAAGGAGAGAGAGAGAAAGAGATTGGTCAAAAATTAGAAAAATGAATGTATCGAGAGGGAAAGATGTAGAAAGAAAAACGAGATGAGAGAGTGAGAGAGAGAGAGAGAGAGAGGGAGAAAAAGGGAAAGAGAGAGGTTAGAAGAGGGAAGAAGAATATTTGACTGGGTAAAGATATGTGCTTAAAAGACAAGATGAGACAAACAAAAGAGAGAGAAAGAGAGAGAGAGAGAGTTACAGGGAAAATAATGATAGACTGAAAAAACAGAGAAGAGTAATTTTGCTGGATTGGGAAGACGTACTTAATTTCTTGTGTCCTTTTCTAAATCACTCTTTCGTCTCTCGACTTCAAATCTGTTCCCTTCTCTCTTTTTCTCTCCCTCACCGCAATCATTCTTTCTTTGTCCTTGTTCCGCTCTCTGCATCTCCCTCTTTTTCACCATCATCTCTCTCTCTCTATCTATCTTTTCATTTCCTTCTGATTTCAACTTCTCTCTCTTCCTTCTTTCTCTGTGTTTCTGATTAACTATTTTTTCACTCCTTTTTTTACTCTTTCAAGGAGAGAGAAAAGAGAAAGTGTGAAGGGAACAGCTTTTGAATGAAAGAAATAGAAGAGGCAGAGAGAGAGATGGGGGGAGATAACGGAGGGAGAGAAAGAGAGGAAATCAGTACAGAAAAAAGAGAAGATGTAGAAAGAGAGAGAAAAGAAGATTAGAGTAAGAGGTGAGAAAGGTGGAAACAAGTAAAAGAGTGAGTGGATAGTTACAGAGAGAGAGAGAGAGAGAGAGAGAGAGAAAGGGGAGAGAAAAGGTAGATGCGTGTTTTTAAGAACAAAAAAGGAAAATAGAAGGATGATAGAGGGTGATAATATCAGTGGGTGAGAAGAGAGATAGACAGATTTAGACGAAGAGAGAGAGGATGATTCCTGTAGAAATAGAGACAGTATAACAAGAAGAGAAAAAAAGAAAGTAAGAGAGAGAGAGGGGGGGGAGAATGGAAGAGAAGTATCCGATCTAGGGAAATCAGATTATGTAAGTGGGAAATATGTGAAGAAAAGGGAATGTGGAATATCAAAAAAAAAAAATATATATATATATATATATACACATATATATGTGTGTGTGTGTGTGTGTGTGTGTGTGTGTGTGTGTGTGTGTGTGAATGTGTGTGTATATAAATATACTCAAGTATTTTCTTCAGTTTTTATATATGTATATATCATTAGATTAGACAGTTTATATTTGACTGGATAAGATGAGCAAACATAAATACACACACATTGACACACATACAAAAAAACATGTTAACACCTTCAAACGTACATAGACAAATTTCAAACATATATACATATATATATATATATATATATAAATATATATATATATATATATATATATATATATATATATATATATATATATATATATATATATATATAAAGCCACAAAAATGGAGATGGGCAGACAGCAGAGCGGGGATAAGAGACAACGGATGGAGAAAAAAAGCGAATTGATCGGTGTCCATGGGACAGTGAATGCAGTAGGACCAGACGCAAAATGGAGTGACGAAGTTTTGTTGCTAGGACATTGTAGAAATTTGCGTAATCACGTTCGTCATGGGAGATGGGAACTGACTTTGTCCAGCAGTAGACTTACAACGTCTGATGATGATGATGACAACAATGATGATGATGATGATGATGGTGGTGGTGGTGGTGATATTTGTAAGAACTTTATGTATCAATGTCTTCATGTGATAAGTAAGTGTCATTGGGTACGGTCAGCGAAGTAATTCAGTAAGAATTCCTGTCTCTGTCTATCGATCTAGATAGCTATCTCCAGTTCATTTATGATTCTACAAGTGTATTTTTCAAATAATATTTGTCGATTTAGGAGTCAGTATGTCATTGCAAAATATACAACTCTCCTTTTCTCTCTCTCTCTCTCTCTATATATATATATATATGTGTGTGTGTGTGTGTGTGTGTGTGTGTGTGAGTGTGTGTGTGTGTGTGTGTTAGTGCGTGTGCATACATACATTCATACATACATACACATGTAAATCTTTCATCAAAAATCACTGATGTCTTCTTTATTCAAAATCATTCAAAATTTAAAAAGATGCTCGTCGTTTATCATTTAAATGAAAGATGTATTAAATAAAATAAGTTCCAAATACATATATATATATATATATATATATATATATATATATATATATATATATATATATATATATATATATATATATAAATATATATACATTTATATTTATATATGTGTGTGTGTATATATATATATATATGCATATATATATATATATATATATATATATATATATATATATATATATATATATATATATATATATATATATATATATATATATATATATTGTATGTGTGTCTGTGTCTGTGTGAAAAATGCAAAACAACAACAACTATATATGAATTTTCAAATATATAAAAACATATTTGGGTGAGGATCTTGGGGGTCAGCTCCACCTTGCTCGGGCAAAACATAATGTAATTATCTTCGTTTAATATTTAGATAGATATACTGTATCAATAAAAAAAACTCAAATAATCTTGAGTCATGAATTAACTTTAAAAACAAAAAAAAATCTTGTTTTTCATCTTATATCAGTAAGATATCTTCTGTCACATTGTTGATAATTTTTTTTGTTCAAATTATTAGTTTTGTCGTAAATTTCTTCAGTGATTTATTTTACTTCAGTTTTTTTTTGTCAAACTTAGTGTTAAAAAAACTACAACTCAAATGTAAGAAAAATTGCTGGAACACAAATTACTCATTTGTTCTTGATTATTGATGATGTGTTTTCGTTTTTGCAAGTTTGTTTGTAAAAATAAACTTTTCCATTTGGACCAGACTCTATTCAGAAACCTTGATCCGCACCAGATATATGTGTAAGGTTTGTACGTTCACGTATGATTTAATTATTCTTTGTCAACACGTGTACAGGAAATCTTCAACTAAATAATGTCAACATCAACATATTTTTTTTTTCATTTTTTGTATGTATGTATGTATGTATGTATCGCACTGGTAGGACGCACTAATGAAGCTAGAGAGCGGAAAATTAGAATATTAACCCCTCCAAAAAAAAAAAAAAATTTTCAGAATTGCCCCTGATATTTTTTTCAATGGGGATTTAATTTACAACGTAGCTTTATGATATATTGTTCCTTTTGTTTGTATCTGGCGACATTCACGCTTCTTTTCCAAATTTTGACTTCATTTGTAGCACAGCCCAACAATAGGTGAGAGAAATGATTCATCAGTTTGTCCCCCTTTTTTCGACGTTTTAATTGATTACCCCCAGCACGGTATGCTACCAAATGATGTTGGTCACGTGTCAGTTTGTATTGAGTGGCTAACAAGACCTGTTTATTTTTTGCATTCTTCATCTTCTCATTCTACTTTTATGTGATATTATAGTTATATAGAATGTTTTCAACTACGTTTGTTTGTTTGTTTGTCCCCACAATATCTCCAAAAGTTCCCAATGAATTTCAATTACATTATGTGGAAGGGTATGCAATGGGCTACGAAACAACTGAATAAATTGTTGACTGAATCAAGGAATTCGTTTCCGGTTCAGAACTTATTGCCTCATATACTAAGAAGAGGTAAGCAATAGTCCGATATATGGAATATCCAAACACGGTTATCTCCCCTGAATCATAGCTATATATGATTTGATTTTCATTTAGTTTTAGTTAGAGTATGGCAATAGCACTTTCTAGTTTCCAATATTAATATCATTATCAGTGTATGATAGTCATTATTGATATTACAATCATTATTCTTTCATTATCTGTGTTATAGTTATGTTCAATATTATCATTGTGATCATTGTGTTGTAGTTATTTTGAATGATATTATTATCATCTTTTTGTTTTGTTTATTATCAATATCATTATAATTATCTGTGTAAAGTTATCATTATTATTATTATTATCATTATTGTTATTATTATCCTTGTATTATCGTCATTTACAATATCATTTTCATTATAGCAACGATCTAGTCATTTTTCAATATTATTAGACTCAATATCATTTTCAATATTTTCTCATTATTCTTGTGTTATAGTTATTTCTAATATTATTATCATTATTGCAATGTAAGAGTTATTTTCAGTATTATTCTCATTATTCTTTTGTTATATTTATTTTCGGTATTTTTTTCATCATTCTTGTGGTGTAGACATTTCAATATTTAAAAAAAATATTCCTCTGCTTTAGTCATTTTCAATATCATTCTCATTATTCTTGTATTATAGGTTGCTGTTTTTTTTTTTCAAAATTATTCCCATTACCTTTGTGTTATATTTATCATCAATGATATTATCATTTAATTCCACCGACGAAGAAAAGATATATGTATTCACCCGTGTCTGTCTCTCTGTCTATTCACACGATATCTCCCAAAGTTCATGAAGAATTTCAATTAAATTTCATGGAAAAGTTGGTCATTGACTACAAAAGAATTGATTAAATCTTGGGACGGATCCAGGAGTTTCTTTTCGGTGGGAGGATATTTATATGATTTTACAGGAAAAGAGCTTAAGCACGAGTAGTCAATTATCAGCTAAATTTGAATTTTAAGATAAGTAATCCAATATCTGTTTGTAGTTCTTTCTTTCATTTTCTAATATTTTATTTTGATTCAGTTTTAGTAAGAATATGGTTTGGTACAGGTATGTGTTCTCTGAGTGCTCTCTACTAATTCTTGTGTTATAGTTACTATCAGTACTAGTCAATGACTGTGAAAAAAATCACTGATACATTCGAATTTCTACGAAGAGATTTTTATAGGGAAAAAAAACTGAATTCGTTTCAGCTGAAGAACCAGTACCTTAAAATGTTGAATAAAGGATATTTCCATCGCGAGATGTATACTATTGTGTAGAAGGGTTCGGTTCTACTGACAGAAAACAAAAAAACGCCACTCTGTTCATTATTCGAGTAGATATTTAAATTATCATGAATCGTCATCAGTAATTCATGATTTTAGATCCAAAGATGATATAATCCACTAACAATGGCCTGAAAGATAAGCTGGCTGATCATTGCTATACAACGTGCATCCTTAGAAAAAAAATGTTTGGAATTTTTTTCATATGATCTTTTCGTTAATCTCAGTAAATAAAAAAAAAGGAACTTGGGTGTATATCGATTGAGAAAGTGTTTTTTTTTCTCTTTCATTTTCTAAAGGAAATGATTGAAATCGTTTATCAAGAAGAGTGTATATTTTCGAATGATGTGTGGGAGGCACTTTTATCAGTATAACAAGTCTGACCACTGCAGGATCAAACATCTATTCCGACTGAAGATGAATACTGCAACCTGAATTTTATATATATCAAAAAAATTATCACGATATATTTTTTTGTGAAAATGCATTCATTATTCAGACGGAAATAAGACTGTTAACTTTCGTTAATATCTATGACTTATGAATTTGACTCAAATAGTGAGACAGTCTCCTTGGTCGTGAGTTCAGATCACGGTAGGGAATGTACAGGAATGTGGATTTTACAGATTGGTTCACCATCCCTGTTTTGGTGAGGATTCTTCTTCGTCTTCTTACGGAGTTTGATCATTCTTGCTCTGGATTGGAAGAGTCTCGTGTTAGGAACAACGAACTAGGAAAACACTGAATGAACACTGTTCATTAATCATGTAGATTATTATCATAACCCTTGTTATTGTTATGATATTTAATTGTCAGTTCCTTTGAGCAGGATTTCTGCCACTAAACCAATTGTTATTATTCAATCAGAGCAATACACACGTATTCTACAAAATATTCATACACATAAGTTAGTATATATATATATATATATATATATATATATGTATATATATATATATACATATATATATATATATATATATATATATATATATATATATATATATATACATATTTATATATATATATATATATATATATATATATATATATATATATATATTTCAGATCATGTATCCATTCCCTGGTGACATTAATGTTGTATTGGAAGAAACAAATAAAGCAGATATAGACGAAGAATAAACGGAATGAAAATTTGGAGTAAAAACAGTTATTTGTACATTTGCAGCTGTTTAGCACAATGGTCAGAGTAAAGCTACATTGAAGCAGCTACTCTATCAGTCGCAGGTTCGATTCCTACTGCAGTCCCATTTTCTCCGATTGTTTATTAATTTATGTTGTCCAGGCCAAGTGATACATAACCGGTGTAATAGCGGAAAATCAGTTCAAGTGAGAGTTTCAATGTGACATGAAGCAATTTATAATGATACCTATACATATATTTAACATCATTATTTACTTTTAGGATTCAAATTTATCAATTAAAGGATTACCTAATATACTGTATTTATATATATATATATATATATATATATATATATATATATATATATATATATATATACATATATATATATATATATATATATATACATATATATATATATATATATACATATATATATATATATATACATATATATATATATATATACATATATATATATATATATATATATATATATATATATATATATATATATATATATATATATATATATATATATATATATATATATATATATATACAACAGACATGTGTAAATGTATTAAATTGATATTTTACTCAAAATAGTGCTCAGTACTATCGGTACAGGAGTTATAACATGAAGGAAAATTTTTTCGTTTCTTCATGGAAAAGATCTTTACCCATGTTTTAAACACACACACACAAATACGCGCATATACATATATATATATATATATATATATATATATATATATATATATATATTGAAGGTAAATTTCATTTAGTTGATGTATCGTTGAATATGACAGACAATGAGCATCTTTTGAATATTTCAGTAATCATCCCTTGTTTTCGTACATTTGAATGGTTCTTTGGTTTCACCGAATATATATATTGTCCAGGAGGCAATGTGCTTCCGGCGGCACTAATTTCCATTTTCAATGTCGAATATATATATATATATATATATATATATATATATATATATATATATATAAGGTAAATGTAACCTTCATTTTGAAAACAACTGCACGATAAATGTGAAGAATTCAGGGAAATGCGTATTTGACTCAACCAGACAGGTGTAATAAGAAATATGGGGTAAATGAAGGTATATTAGTATGATAAGGCAAATTTATTTGTAAAAATAAACTGAGAGCATGTTTACTATCATGTTTCGAGTGTTCATATTTAATTATCTTTCATAGGTATATTTTCCACGGCATTTTTCCAAGGCAGGCCTATAAGTATTTATGGTTTAATGTTTTCTGCAAAAATAAGCAGTTTCATATATGTCATCAAATACGCTGTTAATAAATATTTCAGGTCCTTGGTTTGTATACCAAAATTAATGGGGTGGTGCGTTCTATGTTTCCCTGAATGGGAATTCGAATAGCTTAATTATACTGACTAAAACAATGGATTATATATAAATCACCCGGAGGGCAGATATCTCTGTTAACGTTATTTTCATTGAAAACTGGCAGAAAATCAGGTAACATATAGCTGTGATGAAGGAGGAACGGAAACAGTGAAATATTCCTCCACTTTCCGAGTCCGAAAATCATTTAGAACTTTTAGGATAAATTTTGTGAACAAATATGAGTTAATACATTAATGTAAAAAAAAAAAACAGGTCTGGTTTATCACTGAACAAATTTAAAAAGAACAAAACAAAACAAAAACAAGCTTTTTTTTTAAAGAAATAATGAGGATTCAATGATTAAATTTTCAGCCATCTAGCTCTATTGGTTTGGCATATACGAGTGATACGTACGTGGCCAGTCAGCCAGCCGGACAAACTTGAAAACTGACGAAACCTATGTTGACTGGTTTGGTTTACGGTTCCTAATTTCTTTCAATCGAAAAATATCCGGGTTCTACCCTATATTCAACCTGTTCTTCCCTACCTAATGGCATAGCCTTCCAGGAAAAAATAATTGAAATTCACCGTGAACTTTCAGGGATAATGTGTGGAAATGTCGCTACGATATAGGGTAAAGTGACCGCGAAATAAACTCCTGGATTCCCTCCTAAATTTAATTAAACATTCCTTGGCTCAGTCTTCCACAAAACGACATTTCAATTCACTGAGAACTTACGGAGGTATTGGGTGGACGAACAGACAGACGGAGACGAATGAATGCATGCACGTCATCATCCTTCGTTTACAGAGGTAAACATATAGAGAGACGCGATCTGCAACCGTCAGTGCCTCAATGAACCCACTATGGCATATTTTGTGAGCGTTCACATTTTGCAGTCACTTACTGCGCATGTGCGTTGTTGATGTTACTGTTATTGCTGAAGTTGTTTTTCTCATGATTTTCGTTACGTATGCAATTCACTGAGTTGACGCATCTCTGGCTTTACGCAGACAAATTTTATATTTACAACTAGTCTAGGACCCGTCGCTTCGGTGACGGGTATCATAAGGGTACAAATAAAAACGCAAGTCGTTTTATGCCAACTGAAATTGCAGATCACTTTGACTCTTTGAAGTAGATGCGGAAAAATGAATGCTCATCTCTGGGTACGCGTATATTATCATATATATATTGTATCATACATTTCTCTTGAACATCACTTTCACCTACGTATATTACTATGTTTATTAATGTATATATCTATAAAATTGATAGATATATAGATTGATAGATTAATAGATATAAAGTGACGGATAGATAGGGAGGGATGAACAAACCCAATAGATAGAGGAAAAGGAAAAGAGACGAAGAGTACATATATATATATATATATATATATATATATATATATATATATATATATATATATATATATATATATATATATATAAGGGGTAGGAAAGAGACAAACGAACTCAGATAAATAAATAACTGAGAAAAAACTGTAATAGATAGATAGATTTTCGGAATGAATGCTAACGAATATCTGTGTACTATACATAAAGCATGATTTTTTTATGTGATAAAAATATTCATTTTTTATATTGTGCTATAGAAAGATAATTTTACTAGGTTTTTCCTAACGATTAACATCGATAGATAAAATGTCAATAAATTGATCATGTTCCGAAATTCGTAATACTGAATATCATTATGGTGGTGAAAATTGTAAAAGAAATTTTTCAGTCAAAGAAAAAAATTTAGTAAATGCAATTCATACTTTAGATTGCTTTGAAAATCTCAACACACAAACTACATGATTAGATGTGTTGATTTGTGCACTTAATTATGTATATCATATTAGTTATATATATATATATATATATATATATATATATGTATATATATATATAGCAAGAATTATTTGAACAAACGGCCATTTTGCTTCTAAATGCTCTGTTCTGGGAGTTCAAAACAGGAACAAGAAGGAGAACCAAATTTGATTGCAATCAAGATATCAAGGCATGCATTTAGTCATGTTTTCTAATTCTGAACGCTGAATTTCTCGAAAATGATTTTTAATGGAATTGAATCGTTCAATGAAAAAAAGTGGAAGTTTTTATTTTGTTTTTATCCCTCTAAAATCTTGTTCGAAAAAAGAACTGCCAAACTAGTAAGTTGATGTCAAGTTCTCGCTGCTCAAAACCCATCATAGCCCATACAATCTCAGCAAATAGAAAGAAAATGTATGCTTCTTAATTATGAGCAATACTTTAGACCAATGATAATTTACATACATGTAAAAGAATCGCTCATAAGTATTTGAGTAAGAATACAATGTATTTTAATCTCCGGGCTCGCAGGAGCCATAAGGGATCCTGGGCGAGGTTGGGGTCAAAATAATTATTCTAGTTTGGTAACTCTTCCATATAGCAATGATAGTTCACTTTTGTAATCTCTTTGATCAATTCTAAACTTGCTTTTTTAATTCAACAATTTAATTGTATGAAACAGATATTTTCAAGGAAATTTACATTCAGAATCCAAAGACATGACTAAATGCCTGGCTTGTTATGTTGATTGGAAAGCAATGTTTTTTCATCTTGCATATTCTTCTTGTTTTTATCTTTCAAATTCAGCGATTGCAAGTGAAATGGCTGTTTAGTCAAAAAACTTATGACAAGTAATATATATACGTGTGTGTGTGTGTGTGTGTGAGTATGTTAGTGTATATATATATATATATGCGTATGTTTTATATGAATATATCTATAATACATATGTATATGTGTGTGTGTATTTGAATGTATACATATATACATGTGTGTTTAAATGGATATATTCATAATTTATCAATTCAATTTAATTATAATGATAATTATCAATAAAAACGTATATATTTCAAATCTGTTTATTCCAGAGTACTCAATGCTTTTATAACCAACGTATAAGGTATATACATACATACACACACACACACACACACACACACATATATATATATATATATATATATATATATGCATGTATGTTTGTATTGCGGGTGTGGATTGATCCGACAGAATGTAGATGTAAATGACAATTGGAAGGTGGAAAGAAAAGGTAAAAAAAAAATTTGCGAAGTAACACGTATCTCCTGAGTTTTCTCTTCGCCTTCCAATTGTCATTTCCATACACACACACACACACACACATACACACACACACACACATATATATATATATATATATATATATATATATATATATATATATATATATATATATATATATGGCAGCTTCTTCAACGCAGCGTTGCTCCCACCATTGAGCAAAACAACCACCGATAATGCAAAGGCTAAAGAACTGCTTCCAACACGCACATATATATATATACCCATTCATATATATATATATATATATATACCCATGCATATATATACCCATGCATATATATATATATATATATATATATATATATATATATATATATATATATATATATATATATATACATATATATATATATATATACCCATGCATATATATATATATATATATATATATATATATATACATATATATATATACCCGTACATATATACACATATATAATCACATCAACATATCATCAGCCTATTTTAAACAAATATTCATTTTTCAACATGATCTTGTTCTTTTTCAGTGCACATAAAACAATACTACTGCATTAATCACACGGATCAAACATTATACACTGATCATTTCAGAACATGATTCAGCTAAAATGCCTTTCAGGCTACTGGCCTATTGATCTGCATTTGCATATATATATATATATATATATATATATATATATATATATATATATATATATATATATATATAAATATATATATATATATATATATATATATATATATATATATATATATCTTGACTTGCAGACAGATATATACATATATGCATATAAACATGTATATGATGCTTTGGCATATGCGCGTTATATATTGAAGAATTGCGATTTCCAAGTTTGCCTATGTCAGCGCAACCACTTACGGACATCGTCTTTAACATGTTAAACACAGACTGCTGAATTCAATCTCGTTTGACACCGGCATTTTTAAATGTTATTTTTGACACGACGAACAACCGTAGTAGCTGACGCATGAAAAATCCGATACAGTCTTCCTTCCTCTCTTTTCTCTCCTTCTTCAAACGATTCCTTCCTTTCTTCCTTACTTCTTTCTTTCCCCTTTTACCTCTTTTCTTTATTTCTTTCCTTCCTCCTTACTACCTTATTAACTTGCTTCCTTCCTTATTTCCCTCTTTCCCTCCGACTCTTCTTTCTTTTAGGCGCCTGTCATCACTTTTTCTCTCTCTTTCCTACCACCTCTCTTTTATCCGTACCTCTCCTTCTTTCCTTCCCCACCTCATCTTTTTTCCTTTTATTTCTCACACTTTTCTCCTCTACTTCTTTCCTTGTTTTTTTCTTCCCTAACACCCCGACTTTCCTTCTTGTCTTCTTCCCTTCCTTCCTTTATCACTATCCCCTCACTCTTTCTTCTCTGCCTTTCTTCGTTTCCCATTCTTTTTGTCACCTCCCTACTCATCCTCATATCCTTTCCTCAGTCCTCCCCTCCCTTACTCCTCTGTTTCATCTCATTCCTTACCCTCTTTATTCACTGCCTTTCTTCCTCTCTCATTCCCCTTCTCTCTCACCCTCATAGTCCTCCCTCTGTCCTTATCCTCTTGTACTCTCTTCCTACACCACTCCTCACATTCTTTCCTCCCTGCCTCCCTCCCTTACTCATTCCCTAGGTCTCCTTCGGTCTCACCCTTACATTCTTCCCTCTCCCTCTTTTGCTCCCTCCCTTCATCCCCCCAGACTCTTTCTTCCGTGTCTTCTTTCCTTTCTCATTCCCATGGTCTCCTTCCTTCTCACCCTTATATACTTCCCTCAGTCCTCTCCCTCTGTCACTCCCTTCCTTCATCCCCCTCCCCCGCACTCTTTCCTCCCTACCTTCTTTCCTTTCTCATTCCTTTAGTCTCCTTCCTTCTCACCCTTATATTCCTCCCTCCATCCTCTTCCTTCCCTACTCCCTGCCTTCCTCCCACTACCTGCACATTTCGTAAACACGTGCACTCATCCACCAACTGGCTTGCTTACTCATTCGTCTTTTCATTCATTCAGTCTCTCATTCAGCGATTCGTTCAGGAATTCATTCATGCAATTCTATGGCTTGTCGTTGATGTTGTTCTTGTTGTTGTTGTTGTTGCTGCTGCTGCTGCTGCTGCAGCAGGAGTCTGTGGTGGGGGCGGCAGTTGTTTGCTCGACATTGTTTTTGCTTCTTTTTTTAAAGAATTTTCGTTTCGTTCTTAAAATTTGAGACTATTTTTATTATTGTTGGATTTCTATACTTATCAGCACGTATTACTGTATCTATCACTCTGGCTCTCTCTCTCTCTCTCTCTCTCTTTCTCTGTCTCTATCTTTATATATATATACATATATACATACGCATGGTTCTCTATTTCTCTCTCTCTCTGTCCGTCTCGCTCTCAATATATATCTTCATCAATTTATCTATCTCTCACCTGCAGATTTTTCATTGCACATCAATTAATTTTTTGGTTTTTTTAATTTTAATTTTTATTTTTGGACATTATTTTCATTTTCATCGACGAAGTTGAAGGAGGTATATGCATTCACCTGTGTCTGTCTGGCTGAACAATATCTCCCAAAGTTCTCAATGAACTCCATCGACATTTTGTGGATGGGTGGGAAATGGTTCAATAGAGAATTGATTAAACCATGGGGAGCATCTGGTAAATATTTCTTCACAGTTACCTCCCAAACTGGGTAGATATATATGAATTGATTTTCATTCAGATTTTAGTGACAATGGCGTTGGCAGAAGTCTGCATTCTCCGAGTGCTTTTTGGTTGTTATCAGATTTCTCTACTGATCTGCACTTATTGCTCATCCCCTCTCTCCTCTCTCTATACACCCTCTCTCTCTCTCCCTCCCTCACACACATACACACTCTCTCTCACACACATACACACTCTCTCTCAACCTCTCTCTTACCTCCATACCTTTAAATATACACAATCTTTCTTTCTTCTGAGGCATTATTTCTGAGGTAATGTCCTTTTCTCGTGTACATCTTTCTTTGACTACCTAGTCTGTTACCACTGTACCTACCAGATCGCATTGAATTCGAACGATCACTGGGGTTAAGCAATGTCGAGGCGTGGTCAGTATCCTAGGTGGTTGACAGTTTGGGAATACCAGGTTCCGTAAGCAAACTGATCATCGTGAAGAAAGCCTCCCGTAGCGATACCATTAATTCTCCGCAGGAGGAGACCAATCCCTATACTACGCTCAGTAATGTAAGCCTAAGCTCCCCGCCTCCAACCCATTCTGGCTTGGCTGCAGGCGATAAGAAATGAATGAATGTCTATATATGCCTTTATTATGTTCATACTACAATACAAAATTGGCAGTGATCAGTTGGAAAAGAAGTTGAATTGGTGTTTGACCCAGCAGCATCTAGGCTTGTTTTAATTATGGGTATCCACCGTTTTATGGAAGTTTGTTATATGCAGCAAAAGACCTCTAATCAACATACCTTCAAACTGTGTCTATGAGCATCTATGTTTTTTTAACTGTAAGCTAAAACTGTCACCAAGACACTCAAAATAGGTTTCCTCAGTTTTCAAGTCGGTGAGGCTGGTTTTGAATGTATGTATCAATCAGTGGGGCTAGTGAGTTTCAAATTAATACATTTACTCCTTATGTCTCAAAAAACTTTTTTTCTTAATTGTTCATATCTAAATAGGTTATTAGCAGAGAGGGGTCAATTTGCAATGTAAATTTTGCTCCCTAGTTTGAATCTCCAGTTTTTTGTTTTTGTTTTTTGAAAATTCTGACTTTTTGAGGATTTTCGCCAAATACCATAGGACGGTTTCTATTAAGTGATTAACCAGACCTATTGCAATTTATTTCGCCCCTCCTATGGTATTAAAAAAACTAAGAGCGCTCCAGAGGAAGTTGAGCTGAGCTAAAGTCTGGCAGATATGCATGAATTTCATTTTGGTGGTCTGAGAACGAACAAATTTCTTCCAGTGAATTAATTGTAATTACTTCTCCGCTTTACGCCATTTCAGTTTACAATTTTTTCATAAGAACTTGTTACAGGGGAAACTTTGGAAGCATTGTTTATTCATAAAGGATTTCGACACTATCAAACTGTTCGTGTTTTACTTATTTTCATATATGAATATTTGCCAGAGAATTTTTTTTTTCAATTTTATATGCATTATTGAAAATCTATAATTTTTCTTTCAAAATGTATATATTCTTGTTTACTCATCTATTTTTTCTGTTTCTATTCATTTTCTCTTACATACATAATAGAATAGATGCACCACAAACACACACACACGTATACATATATGCATATCAAAGCTGAACATCAGTCACCACTCTTGAAAAATAGATTTACTATGAAGAGCATGAGTCAAAATAAGATGAAATTGAGGAAGTTCTAGAGAGGTGTTAAATATCCGGCGAGACACAGGAAACCCTATGTAACTTGACAGATGAACGAAATGATCAGTCTGTTTGAATTCCTCAAACATTTGAGTAGTGCTTCATATATATATATATATATATATATATATATATATATATATATATATATATATATATATAGTATTACATATATAGTAGTACATATACATAGTAGTACTTCCTATATATATATATATGTATATACATGTATGTATACATATATATATATTTATAAATATTTTGTGTGTGTGTGCGTGCGTGTGCGTACACGTACGTTGGCGCCCAAACGGATACCCATGTGTGTGTGTGTGTGTGTGTGCGTGTGTGTGTGTGTGTGCGTGTGCGTGTGTGTGTGCGTGTGTGTGTGTGTGTGTTTAATTTTAAGAAAATAGTCGTGTAAAGTTATTATTGTGATTCAGGTAGGTAAATATCTGTCGCAGGCGTTAATGACCGATACTTGATCGCCGAGTATCGAATGCTAATTTTATAGGCAAGTAAGTACCTCACCACCCGATGTTCTTAGGCAACACAATATTTCATTCACATTTCTCCGTTTCGATTAAGTTCAGTGATTACAAAGCATACAAAACATGAATATGGAATCTATTAACTTGAAATTATTATTCATTTGACCTTACTCGACTATACTTAGAACAAGCCTGACTGCTTCAGGGTCAAACTTCACTGCAGCTTCTATTCCGACTAATGATGTTTACTGCAACTTTTGCATTGTATGGTATATATAATAAATAAAAATTATAAAGTTGATTTTTTTTTGTGCCAATGTATTTCTTTATCAGAACTAAATAAGCTCGTACTCATCTGTATGATAAATTTCGTTGATTTTTCGGACTTTTGAATTTAGCTCAATCAGTGAGGTAGCCTCCTGGCAGTCTATTAGCCATGTTCTAAAATCACAGTAGGGGATGAAAAATCTACGTATCTATTCACATCCTCATTTTTTTGGCGAGGATTGTTACAGTTGAAAAATAAAGCCGACTCCAGTTTGGGAACTGAACAATTATTCATACAAAAATCTTTCTGTTGGCATTTATCAGTTCATTGCGCACAATGATTTGTTATGGATTACGTTTAATTTGACAATGTGAAAGTGAAATGGAAGAAAAAATGTTTTGTACGGCCTGCCTTCTGATATTGTCATTTCACTCTCATAATGATTTCGGAATTCTGTCGATCTATGTTGCACATCGTGACGAGGTATTTTTGGGTGTGCTTCTCACATTTTGCTATTTGTTAGAGAGACATATATTTACATTCCTTAATTGTTTCTGCCATTTTGATGTGCGTCGGTGCTCGCAAGGAAGTAGTTAGGGTCAAAGGGGGCAGTGGCACCCCTACCAAAATCAGTCCTCTCACATTTGATTGAATTGGGGTTGAAATGAAGTGCCGTACTATTATTTTTTCAACACTAACAATGTCATCGTCATCAACACCATTAGCAGCAGCTTTTTTTAGCATATTGTTGGACATAGACCATCCACAAGATTCACCTAACCTTTCTATCATGGACGTCGTGGAGCCAAAACTTTCTGAACTTTTCGTCACGCCATCTTACATTTTGTCCAGCTCGTTATAAATCGTGATGTTCAGCGGTCGACTGCCATTTGAGTTTTCTAATGGATTCAATAATATCTCGGAATCCTGTTTTTCCTCCAATATGTTGTTCTGTCTTGAAAGTACCCTCAAAGAAAGATGATATCTTTTGCTGGTTATCGGAGTGTCGTTAAGACATTTTCTGGAAATATCCTCCCCACCCCAGGAGCGACAGGCGATACCCATAATGATGTGGGTGTTTTGAGAAGCGTCTTAAGAGTTGAGAAATTTGACTACACTAGGTGGATAATTTTTAGATTGTTTACGATGTACTGATTTCGATGATAATAACCGTTCGTAACATTATCTGCGATACTAATGATACTCCTCCTGTATATAACCCCCCGTCTACTTATACATTGGCAACGCATTTTTTCTATTTTTCGTCGTAATGTGATGATGAACTCTTCAACTTAAAGACATAAAAAAATGTGTATAAATATCTGTTATGCACCATTTTAAACAATGGACCCTTCCTTTGAAACGAATTCAATAAATTCAATTTTCTGAAGTTACACTTAGTAATGCTGCAACTCTACCTTCGAAAAGGCGAATCGTTACAGTTTAACGATTTTCGTAGAATCTAAGCAAGCGATCACTGTTAATCGCTGTGAACACGGATATCCGATTACTCGCGTTAAATAACACCCCTTGACTTTCATCTTGAATAAATTAATCCTATTTAAATTTGTCAAGTCCTCCAACCCCAGAAACTTTAGGTAGCCGGCATTGGGAGTAGGCAAAATTAAGCTTCCAATTAGGTATCTGCAAAGAGCCTTAGATAATCAAAATCAGCTATTTATACCTGCAAGTTCATTACTAAAAAGAAACCAAGTATATATTTGAATTTCTATTGTATGATTAAAAAAACTGAATTTGATTAAAAGATGTAAT
>OY735216.1:44236293-44238793 GCA_963457665.1 Thysanoteuthis rhombus | reverse complement strand
TGAAATTGGGATTGTATTAGAATCATTTATTCTCCAAACTGCATTATCTGTTTTTCAGCTTTACTAAGATGCAAGTTAATCTGTATCAATGGTATGTGTTTTTATTTTTAACCAACTTCACGTTTTATAGACTCCTAAACGGCTGCACCCAAGGGGCTGATAAATGAGGGGGAAAGGTTTTGAATTAGCCCGATAATAAATATAAGTGACCCAGAAAAGTCAAGTTTGATGGGGATAGCTCGATTTTGGCATTGTCAAATCTCAGGGAGATGGCTGCGCTCCGAGGGCCACACATTTGTATACAATGTTTTTTGGGCTCCAGGATAAGCATAAAATAGGTAACACTTCTGCAAACCCCCAAAATCGATTAAGGGTCAGATCAATTTTGACAATTTAAATCTCAGGAAGACAGCAGCATCCTACGGAGGGCAAGTTTGTGTATATGGGGAACTTGGCCTCCAGGATGAACATAGGGGTTAGGTCCTCGACGGGCTGACCCCAAGTTCCTTACATGTCAATCTAGGGTCAAGACTACTTATACCGTTATATAATTGCCGGTTTCCATATTTCTATATAGAAATCAATCAATTGTAGTGATCGTAACAGTGTGGTTAGAATCACGGAAAATGGAATCGATGGTCCGAGTTCAATCTCCGACGGGGCGAACGAACAACTTTTGATTTTATATGCTCTCAGTCTATAAGACACTCAAACCATCCCACAAAGTCAGTTGTGAGACAATTTAATTTTTTTTTTCGGACATGTCTCTTTTCAACGCATCTATAGTGCTTAACCCTTGCATTTGGTTTGTCGTACGAAATCTGTGGAGGTGAATTTCTCTCTCGTTATTGCTTATAGCCAGTTAGGCAGTACATTCAAATGGGGATGTGACCCTAACGCGTATCTTTAAGTCCAACCCTATCCTGAACGCAACAAAAATAAATAGTAACAATTTAAAACCGATAGACCGTTTTGAAGCGTGAACTACAAACGCCAAAAGCGAGTTTACGGGAAAAAAAAACTCTTAAGGTTTTAAGAGACGCCACTCAGGTCTGCCCTTGGGTGTGCGCTGGCCTGTGTGGGTCTACCCTGTTGTGTGTATTCGCCTAACATGTGCAGGGGTTGAGATGTGTCACACCGACTCTCTGTCTATCTATCTGTCTGTCTGTCTGTCTGTCTGTTTGTCACACTACAGAAACGTCCTGGGCATGTATACTCGATGAAACTTGGTGGAGGTTTTTAAGTAAAAGCTTTTGAGAAAATTGATTCTAAAGGGTTTTAGTGGGGGCTACTACCGACAATGTTACTATAATGTAATGGAACATTTCTTTCTGCCAACATACATACTTATAGATACACATCTTATTTTAGATATATATGTATATGATTCTCCAAGGGTGAAAAAGTGAAAGAAAACACCCACTCCCCCAAAGGGCCAATAGTGAAGGGAGGCCTACCTTCCCTTGAAGAGGTCTGATAGGAATGGGGATTTTTTTCGCCCTCAAGTTGTCAAAAGTGAAGGGGAAAATATCTCCCATTTGAGTGGTTAAAAGTGGAGAGATTTTCACACACACACACACACACACACACACACACACACACATATATATATATATATATATATATATATATGTATATATATATATATATATATATATAGCAAAAAGGTGCAAAGTAGTGAATTGGTTACTTTCGACTGGGGCTGTTTGTGTTTACTTAGCTCTTATGCCCTTGGGAAATGTATAGATCTACATCTTTGTATTCTACCACATGACCAGATATAATAAAAAATCAAGTTACTGATCCGCCACGATGATATACGGAGAAATGGATGGGAAGGAATTTGAACTGATAACTCTTTAGTTACTATCCTACCGACCTAGTGATTTGTTA
Organism: Thysanoteuthis rhombus; assembly: GCA_963457665.1. Taxonomy (NCBI): domain Eukaryota; kingdom Metazoa; phylum Mollusca; class Cephalopoda; order Oegopsida; family Thysanoteuthidae; genus Thysanoteuthis; species Thysanoteuthis major. Next base: position 44,236,900 of record OY735216.1, on the reverse strand, counting down.
TAAGCAAAAATTGTTACATTGCAAACTATGGCAGAGCCAAATCGCACACAGATACATAAACACAGAGAGAAACACAAACGCATTGACACACATACATGCACAAGCATGCATACGCACACGCACGTATGCATATGTGCATACTCACACGCGCTCACGTACGAGCACACATACACTATATCTATATCTATATATGTATATATATCTATATATATATATATAATCGTCCATACCAACAGCCACTGCAGGACAAAGGTCTTTCGAATCTCCGTCCATGACGAGCATGATTGCACTAATCACTGCCCTGTCTTAGGAGCAAACTATTCTGTCACTTGTATCCATCTTGTGCCTGGTCTTTTCCTACTGCCTTTATTATCCCAGAAGCACAAATTGATTTGCCTTTTGCTCTATCTGTTGTCCTTTCTTCTCACTATGTGCCATGCATATATATATATATATATATATATATATATATATATATATATATATATATATATATATATATATATATATATATATATATATATAAAATTCTTTTACGAGTTGCTGAAAGATTAGCACTATGAATAAAAAATAAAAAATATGAATATATATTTTTTCGTTGCCACAA
>OY735216.1:44228793-44231293 GCA_963457665.1 Thysanoteuthis rhombus | reverse complement strand
TTATTATTATTATTATTATTATTATTATTATTATTATTATTATTATTATCATCATCATCATCATCATCATTATTATTATTATTATTATTATTATTATTATTATTATTATTATTATTATTATTATTATTATTATTATTATTATTATTATTATAATATTCGCCTTGATATTGATTGTTGTTGCTTTTTATCACAACTAAACCCAGGCTAGGTGTCCTTCATCGATCGGTGAATAACTAACATAACATAGTGCAGTAGATATTGGTGTTGGGGATGAGTTAAGGGTTCGATCTAGACTGGCCATTAGTCCAGTGGTAAGAAGGGTCACGCAGTAGGCGAACCCCGATCCGGCACTGAAGGTCGTGAGTGCTATTCTCATCTGGAACTTATTTTTCATTCCAGAATGTGCTGTTGATTCATTTACTTACTGCTGAAGGGAATCCAGCCTGAGTTTTGTTGCGATAAATAGCAACAGCAATTAAGATGACGGTAAAAAGTAACAAAATAATGATAAAAAGTATGGCCTTAATTTTCTTCAAAGTTTTTAATCGCGATTTCAAGTTGCAGATTTCCAATTGATATAGAACTATAAACACATCACAGGTATGTTAAAGCAACTATGATATCATCTGAAAAAAGACTTAGTGCCCTTACAATGGCTACGACATCAGCCAACCCTACCAAGGCATCGAATATCTCAAGTTTCCCTTCTCTTTACCTATAGATGTGAAATAAACGACAAGTACCCGAAGTGGCGTCACGCACTTCACTATTCTCGCTTGGCAGTCACCTATCTAGGTGTTGATCAGGCTCGAAGTTGAATGACGTGATTGCACGAGAACCGATGTATCTAACGTGGTTTGGTCGTCGTGCGTGTGTGTATGTGTGTGTGTGCATGTTTGTGTGTGTGTGCATGTTTGTGTGTGTACATGTGTGTGTGTATGTATATGTGTGAAGATTCAAAATTATACAGGTTTTAAAAAAAAGAAAACCGGAAAGATTTTGAGTAATTGTTATACAGGCATTATTGAGCGGGATTTTCTCTCCAATGTCCTTTGGCAGCATGCCGTGTTGGGAGTGATCAGTTAAGATTTAGAAAGAAAGATGATCAATGGATAAGTTATCTTGCTTTTCATTTGTTGGGCAGTGATCAATATAAACCAAGGGATTGATTTTGCAGAAACTTACATTATGAGTTGACCCAGGGGGGGAATTCAAAAGAAAAAAAAAAACGTTTTCTTGGACATGATAAGAAGTAAATATTTAAATTTTCAGCCTTCTAACTGCATTGATGCAGCCTGAATGCATGATTAATAGATGACCAGCCAGCTGGACCAGCTTAAAAACTGGAAAAAAACTATGTTTAAAGCTTTATTGTCTATTTTGATCAATGGTTTCTAAAATCCATGTATTTATAACTTTTCAATTTCGTCCAGTTTTCTGTTAATTCTTAAACTTTCCCCAGACTGGTGCAATTAATGATGAGCGAGTACAGATCCAGTCCTCTCAAGTTAGTTGAATATTTCACGTATAGTCTAGTTATGTTTTTCTTTAATTTCTCTCGAACCTTTCTCTTATTTCATTACGTTTCATGCCTTTTTTTCTTGTCTGTCGGTACATACATTCGTTCTCGCACATCTTTTCAGTTGTGTTCTGGGTTACAAGACTGACCGTTTGATCGGAGGTTCAGTGTAGTATATATATTTTAGTTGGGTCAAGCGGTAAGATTTTTGCTACTATGTCCGACAAAGATGCTAATACTGTCAAAAGTTAGAATTAAGAAATTTTAAAATAGCCATATTTGACATCATTTTGGGGAATTTCTCATTAGTCTCCTACGCACCCAAATTTTCATTGCTGATTAGAATTAATGAATCGAATTCACTTCCTCAAGTTAAAAAGTCGAGTGAGTATTGAGACAGCTTTCTTTACGCATATGTGACGAAATCCCGCTTGAATGTTCGAGCATCTCATAAAACAGCTGCAATATGGATGACCAAAGGTGACAACACCTGATATCATCTACAATGGCATTATATTCCCAACATTAAAAAATGTCATAAAGCATTAAACACTCTTGTTTTATTGTAATCAGAATATTAATTTTAATTGTCTAAACGTGAATTTGTCTTATAAACAACCTGTCATTGCAATCACTTGATATTCAACAGTTTCTAATTTGTTTAATTGTTGATTAATATGAGGGGGTGTAACGTGTCACAGTCATCAGCTGAATTTTGATACGAAATTTTCATCATATAAAGGTTGATCTGTTTGATAAACAGGGAAGTGTCGGTTTTATTGAATTGACAGGGGGAAGACCATATTAAGAATTTTTTTCATCAATCGGCTACGGATCTATTGCTGTACTTACTTGTATATGAATATGTATACATATGTACATACATATGTATACATATATCCATCTCTATATATATATACATATATATATATATATATATATGACACAAACACAAACACACACACACATATATATAGGTAC
>OY735216.1:44208793-44223793 GCA_963457665.1 Thysanoteuthis rhombus | reverse complement strand
GCTATTATTTAATACGATTATATTTGTTTTCATACGTAATAAATCTATCACTTGTCTTATACTGTTTTTTCAACCAATGATAGATATTTAAGTAGTGATCGTTTTTTGTTAACTTTTCTCAATTATGATTTTAAGGGTATCATCCCGGAATGAAAAAATATATATATTTTTTTACAGTGGATTTATTTGAATTCATCAGGTGGATCTATTGAAGTTTCTTGGTATCAAATTAATTGATTATTGTACTTCGGGTGTAGATCAAAAGGGGTACAAACAGCCTGCAACCACCCCTGTTTGGATATTTTGTTCTGTTTTGTTTTGTTTTTTTATATCTAATTTGATATAGAAATCATATAAGTGATAAAAAAAAAAAAATGACCGAAAATCGCAAATCAATCATAAATTTGAAAAATAAAAAGATGAATATGTCTGCCCTCTTATTCGTTTTATTTTTTAAAAATTAATTATCGGTTCTACGGCAAACATTTTTGTCAATTTTCAGTGCTGAAGCCACGACTCAAATGCGTTTGAAAAATGCTTGATCACATATAACTTTTTGATATTCCATTGTTTTTCGCGTATTTATTTGTAAATTTTCTCTATTTAAAACCCCTGCCCGGCACAAAATCCTGGATTTTAAATTGTACCTCTCCTGCTCATAGTCCTGGGTCCACCTCTGTATATTTAACATTCGTTACACTACTTGTTGACCGCTGTCACGATCAAGTGGCTGTCTGATATGAATATAACAAATTCAGTATTTGTTTGGAATAGGTAAGATTAAACAAAATGATATTTGGCTACAGAGATAAACCATGGAGACGCTGAAGTTGCTTCAACTCAAGGAGCGACATTTTTGAATCGCTGAAAGGGGCTGAAATTTTAAGAAATTTCACAGATGAAATGAAAACAAAAAACTAAACATTTGAAATTGTATTTTATCAAATTCAACTTGAGAGGATATAATTTGGAGTTAGTTTTTAACGTAAGTGTTCAGAGTTAGAATTTAGGGTCAGAGTTTAGGGTTAGTGCTAGGTTTGCAGTTACCAACAATTTTTTTCGCATCTGCAACTTTAAACTAATCCAAACCTGACCTTAACCCAAACCTACCTACAAACCCTATTGAAAATTTAATCGAAAATAAAGTTTTTTGGAAACTCCCAGCCGATTTTTGCCATTAAAAATGGCCAATTTGAAAATGTGCTCCGTAATAGTTTAACGCTAATAGCAGTTATGGCATCTCCGTGGTTTATTTTCTTTGCGAAATACTAGAATTTTTATTCAATCTTTTAATTAATTTTATTTCTTTTAATTAATTTTATTAATTAATATTTTGGCTCATAATTGAAGATTACTATTTTTTTAGATGGATGAAGTAAAGTTCCGCTCCTCTAAGGTCCCTAATAAAAACCAATACCACTTTGCATAACTAAGTAAAGATCAGTACCACCCAATGGTACCAAGTTAAGATTGGTACCAAGGGGATAAGAATAAAAAGTAAGGGTGAGCAAAAAATAAATAAAATGAGATACATTGATCTGACAATTTATCGAATTTATTGAATTTATTTTTTTAAACATCCTGTAACCTGCGTCATTTCACACCGGGCCTTGCTCGGCTCTACCCGGTAGTGTACCCAAGATCTCCTTATCCTAATGGCCTAACCAAGTGATACTTAACTTATGGTAGGTTTTTGAGTGACACAGGATTGACTTCGAGAAAAAAAACTTTATAAATCTTAATTTATTATCCTACTTTTATGGGTATATTTTAAAAGTTGAGTTCTATCTTATCAAACTCCTAGTTTTAAAAATATGTTTCAAAGAATAGGCTGCTTATCTATGATATTTCACCTATAACTAAAATACAAGTGTACTTGGATAACTGGATTATTCAAAACATTAAAATTTCGACACATTATGCTGAAAAGGTTTGCCATTAATGGCCTGACCTAACCAAGCAAAGGTTAAAAAGGTTAATCGTCACAGGTGATAAGAGAAAACCTCCATGGAATATGAAAGACCGTTGACAAAGTCCCGATGTCTGTTGCATACATCAGCTTAGTGATCCTTGCTAGTCTCAAGTCGAATTGAGACCAGGATTTTATACCTAAAAAGCTAATTGAATTAATTCATTTTAAAACATAATGTCGAAGATTCTTATATATTGGTATGTATATATATATATATATATATATATATATATATATATATATATATATATATATATATATATATATACAAAAGCATCCATAATTATATTTTATCATATCATATCTATATATTTATAGTTGAAATATCTACTTGTAAAATGAAAACGATGTTTTTTTTGCATTTTTTGTGTGTAATAATGGACTCTTCCACTTAAAAGTAACAATTTTGCTGATGGAAATATCTCTTAACCATTATTTGACATAATTGACTCTTACACTGAAGCGAGTTCAGCAATTTATCTTATGAAGATAGACCTGGAAATTCAAAAAAATTCTTGATCCTTTTTCACTGGGATCAACATATATATATGTATATCAGTTTTTCAGCTGAACAGATACTAAGAGAAAAAAACATTTGTTGTTCATAGTTCGGATAGGATTGGGTTTTTAGCTTTCAAGACCATCAATCTCCCACATCGACCCCAGGTATTAACAAATGAATAAATGAATAATATAAATTTAGTTGACGTGCAGTTTTTAGATATTTTTTTTTTTTGCTTCGGTTTTTTTCGCTTCTTCCCCGTCCCTCAAAAAAAAAAAAGAAAGTAAAAATCGAACTAAAGTAATTTGGTCTCGTCGCAGAACGGAACAAAGCTATTAATATACTAGAATATACCTGTCCAAAATGACGGGGTTATTTATGTATGGATCGACACTATGGAGCCTAAAGCTATTTCAATAGGTAATTTATTTTTAATTAATCAAGTATCTAAACTTTTTTTTTATCAGTTCTCAACTCGTCTCAAGCTGTTTCTATGTGTGATCAGACATGAAGTCTTGAAAGTTTCTATGACGTAATTTTTATTGTTATGTCATAATAAGAAGGTAAAACAACCAATGAGATCCTCCCATTTTAGCCCTATCAAACGAACAGACAGGAAAAATTCTATTTTAGCTCATTATAGGGTTAGATGAAAATTTGTAGGCGAAACGAAGTGGAGATCTTGTCGAAAAGAAACAAAGAAACAAAACCACCTCAAAAAACTATATTCTGTAATTATCTTCAAGAAATCTGAATGTTAAAAAAAATGGGAGAGTACATAAGTAATCAAAACAGAACAACGGTGTTTAAACTGATCTGTTGTGGATAGCGGTGGTTTATTAAAAGACTATAATAACTCATTATAAATGAATATCAAATGAGTATCAGCAAGTTGAAATATATTAATCATCGCCACCTAAAACTGACTGGTTTAATCTCTGTTGCTTGGTTTAGGTTATTTTTGCGTTTGGCAATTTATAGATATCTATTTATCCATGTATCTGGAGTTCGCCCAGTCTTAAACGTTCAAAGAAATTTAAAAGTTTGCACACACACTCCCCCTCAAGGAGAAAGGGAATTTTTTTCTGAAAATTTTCCCTAAATTTGTAAAGAGTCAAATTTCCAGAGTAAGTTGCTTAATCGGTTCGGAACATTGTGTCCGGCAGCATTCACGCTTGGTCTTTGATAATTCAGACTTTACTTGTGATCACTGACCAGCAAAAGGTGAGGGAAGTGACTTATTCATTGTTCAGTCCTTTGTCCAATTTGTTAATTGATCATCCTCAACATGACGAGCTGCTGAAAGACGTTGGTTACGTGGCAGTTTCTATCGACTGACTAACCGGACCTGTTTCAGTCTATCATCTATTCCCGTTCCTCCCCATACAATTGGATAGTAAGATTACCATAAAGCTTTGTGTGTTAATTCTACTTCGTGATATCCACTTTGAACATGGCAATTATCTAAGAACATTAAAGAAATGAATGACTGGAATCAGAAGAGGAATCTGTTCGTTTGGAAACTCTGTCTATGGGGGTCTCCAAAATTGTCAATATCGACCTGTGAGGATCGATTGGAACAGACTTGGTGTTAAGAGATGCGGAGAGAGATAGAGAGAGAGAGAAGGGGGAGCAGATAACGGCGTTTCTTTTAACACAACTGTCGCGTTGAACGGAAAGAACAGACCGAGAATAAACGAGATGAGAATTAAGAGTTGAAACAGTTTCGGAGGCCTTTGCGTTACCGACAGCTGTATAGTTTAATGGCAAGAGCATCGCTAGGTTGAAGCGGCTATCTTATCGGTAACAGGTTCGATTCCTGCAGGAGCCCCATTTTCTCCATCATATTCACACTGTCTGGGGCGAGTGATGGATCAACCGTGTCATGACGTAATATCATTTCAAATAAGAGTTTCTATGTAATATAACGCATTTCTTAATATATATATATATATATAGTGAGAGAGAGAGAGAGAAAGAGATAGAGACGTGGCTTGACTAGTTGTATTGATAGGTTGAGAAAACACGATGCCTGAAATATTGCTGAGAGCAATTAAAAATGTTGATTTTGAAGACCTACAACTAGATAGACCAGAAGAAAAAAAAACACCGGTGCTCATCGTTACAGTCTATTTATTGCACGTGTTGAATTTTCTGCTATTTTGTGCAAAGCCTTCAATTTCATCTCAGTGAGCAACAAAAAAAAAGAAAGACCTAAAGAAACACGTTCATTTGTTCGCTTATGTAACTATGAGACCTCCTGCAGCTAGGGTAAATCTTTTTCGATTAAAAAATTAGATAAGTAGACAGACATATGGACAGAAAAAAATTAGATCATTATCGGTATGAGCGCGGACGCACACCCCACAACTATCATACCTTGCTGGAAACATGCTTTGGCGTCCAGAGAATTTCCTGAATAACGCTGTCAATACAAATGGACTGAAGTTCGGTAGATTAGTGTATATATTGGTTTATTCATACTATCGACGTTTCAGTCATATACCTTCAGGTCTTCTTCAGATGCCTATTAGAATTTGTTAACCAAAACAGCTACCGTAGTCTTCTCCAGGTTTCAAGTGAGTCTGTCTGGCTGGCTGCGTATCATGCGTACATGTCACAGCAAGGAATCTAGATGGCTCAAATTTTTAACATTTATTACTTATTATGAAAAGAGAAAAATGATTCTTTTGTATTTTGAAGATTCTCCAAAATGTTCGTTTTTGCAGTGAGGGTGTAACTCACAAGGCAATTTTTACTAAATTGATCCCTTAGTTTGTGCACAGTAGGGTTCACACTTCTTCTTTGGAAACTTTTCAGTGATCACATTCCAACAGAAGACAAGAAAAACAATTCTCTCATTAATCACCCATTTTTATGTTTTTTAATTGATCACCCTTAACACGACATGTTGCCAAAAGACATTGGTCACCTGGTGGTTTCTTTTGATGGACTAAGCAGACCTTTCTTTTCTCTCTCTCTCTCTCTCTCTCTCTCTCTCTCTCTCTCTCTCTTCTTTCTCTACTGAACATACTAGGAGATATCTGTATTAGTTGATTCTTGTCTTATTTACTCTTTATGGGGCCGTTTTTTCTCTTTCCACCATTTCTTGAGTATTCTGGAACTAACAACTTGGGATTCAAATCACCACCAAGAACTTTCAATATTTTTAACCAACAGATACAGAGAAATCATGTCCATTACACCCCTGTCCCGATGGATAGAAGTTGTAGCCCGGTGGAAAAAATGCAAAATCATGTTCGAGCCCTTAAAAAATAAGTTGTTGAGGTTTTTGTATTCTTGGCATTCTTTAGGGCCTCAGGTCAACATCTTTGGATAAAATAAAAAGAAAATTGACATTCTTTTATTTGCATTTCTCCAAAATGGCTTCCGATCACAGTCACTGAAAGTTGCATCTCTGAATTTTCCAAAACCAATATTTTCATTTCCATAGAAAACATATAAGAACTATCTTCAATCTTTCGAGAAATAGGATGATTTGACATCTCAGAAAACTGATTGTAACGTTAGTCTACGAGGTTCTAACCTGACTATTAATCATTTTTGTTAACTCTCAGTCTGAATTGAAGTTGACTATTTCACCCAGCTCATTACAAGAACAAGAAATATCCTCACCTAATTTAGAGGAGTTAACTTTTTACTACTTTCCTATCCAATCTGGTTAAAAACAAAACTATAACTAAAACTAATATTTCCTGGTCGCTATTTGAGATCAAGTGATTGATAGACAGTTCTTAAACCAACTGACCCAATCTTACGAGTCTCATATACATTCGAACTAATTTTCTATACATTCAGTGCTAAAGTTGCAGTATTAATCTTCTGTTGGACTAGAAGAAGGAGAGGAGTTTGACCCTCGTGGCCTTTAATTCTAATGTCAGATGGTTCGACATTCGTTATCACATCTGGTACGTAACCGCTCTGGTAATTTCTGTCTGATTTTTTTGAGCCGAGGAATTTTCCTTATTATTGATTTATTCGAACTATTGTTCTCTAATTGGTTGTTATAGATGTTGTTATAGATCTAGATGGGAATAATTGTTCGAATAAATCAATACATAATAATGACGATTCCTCTTCTCAAATATCGGCCAGAAACAGAAACCAATTCTATTTAGTTCAATCCACAATTGGTTCTTATTTAGAGTGGTCTTAACCTAAATTGAGCTGGAGTATATTGATGCATTGTTCCGACTCCTAGACGTCAGCCGTAAAGCGATGTGTAGCAAGTCATTGCCATTAATTCCGATCGTCACTGAGCCCTTCCCAGGTGGCCGTGCGCCAACCTTAGACTGAGAAAAACTGAATAAACAGGTCTATTACTGAATAAACAGATCTAGTTACTCATTCAATAGAAACTGTAACGCCATCAATGTCTTTTGTCGGCATGCTATGTTGAGGATGCTCAATTAAAAAAAAAATAAAATAAAAAAAAACGCGCGATCGTAGATAAGTCACTTTACCTGCATTCTATTGGACAGTGTTCACTAAAAAGTCCAAATTAAAAGGAAAACAAGCGTGAATACTGCCGGACACAAACTGAGAGACTAATTATGCATTTATTTATATTGTAAATTGAACTATTCATTGAAAACCTCGGGGTAATTTTGAAAAAAAAAAAAAATTTTTCCAGACATAATATAGAGTGAATGTTGGACATTTCAGTCTTCTAGCTCAACAGGTGCAACGATATATTCATAAATAACTAGCCAGCCAGAAAGGCCAGCCTAAAAACTATGTAGACAGTTTTTGTTGACAGTTTTCGTGGACAGTTTCTGATATATTGTTCTGACTCTATACTAGGTGCATCGATGTAAGATTGCTTGGCAACTGACGATGCAGGATTAGATTATTCATCATCCGTCTTTAAACAACCGTCGTTGGACATCGATTCGCAAGATTTGCAAGACCTCTTGATCTAGGGTCTTTCAGTGCCAATATCTCCAAAACCTGTATAAGTCATTACGCCATCATATTTCCGTGTAAGGTTTCTGATGATCTATTTGGCGATATTCATGTTATGAATATGCAAAGACTTGTTTAATTCTATGAAATGAACATTTCCTGACCGTGGATTGAAATCATGGCCGACTGATTGGTAAGCAGGTGTTTAACTGACTGAGCTTAACTGTCAAATCTTACGCATCAACAAAATTTATCTTACAAATACCGCAGGGCGTTATTTCATTCTTCTAAATACATACGTTTATACTAAAAAATATATTTCAGAATTTTTAAGATTTATTTTATGTACAATACAAAAAGTTGCAGCGGTTATCATCAATCAGAATAGAAAAAAGAATTGAGTGTGACCTTGCATAATCCAGCCTTGTATTTTATGACTGTTGTGTACAATAAATAATAATGGTTACTCGTTGAAAAATAATCGTTGCATTTTAATTTTCTTTCTAATTCAGTGTTCCTACCTCTCTCTATTTCTCAATAACTCTCTTACTCAGTCTATTTCTCTATTTCTATACTTCTTTCAGTCTGTCTTTATCTCATTCTCTTCCTCTCTATTTCTCTACTAATGCATCTATGTCTGTCATTCTCTGTTTGTATATTTCTTCCCGTTTTCTCTTCTTTTTTTTCCCCCCCTGTCTACCTGTGCGCTCGCCGAGCTGAGTGTGAATAACTGATGAATGCCGTTTTGTTTTTTATTGGTTTCATAGAATTGCCATTATCAAAAAAAAAAAAATGGTGCAGACTTTGTCTAAGAGCTAATAATTGTCTTTTACAACGCTCCGGTAGTTCGGTGAGAGATTCAAAGAACTGGCCTGGCAGCGTGTTATGCAGAGGCATTCAACAACATCGTTGGGACGTTATATATATATATATATATATATATATATATATATATATATATATATATATATATATATATATATATATATGTGTGTGTGTGTGTGTGTGTGTGTGTGTGTATGTGTGTATATATATACGTGTATATGTATATATGTGTGTGTGTGTGTGTGTGTGTGTGTGTGTGTGCTTTCCTAGCTTCTACTTTTTGGAAGTTTAAACTCAAAGTAAAGTTGAATTCATATAATTTATTTTGGAGTGTCCAACATCTACAAAAATGGGGATAGCACATTCAAATGATATTAAGAGAAAACTAATAAAGTTTTAACGAGGTGTTTCGCAAGATAATGAGCGTCTCTCGCGAAACACAGCTTTTGCTAATATTTATATCTCTTTTTATCTATCTCTCTCTAAATATATATATACATATATATGTATATATACTAGACAGAGAGAGAGAGAGAGAGAGAGTACTTATTTTTTTCTTTGTTCCCCATACGTTTTCAGGGTTAGGAGTTACAGTGAAGTTTTTGTTTTCCCGGTAGCTTATTTTGGGCTTCTGTACTTAAAAATCAATGACGTAAGTTTTTGATGCAGATCAACAAAAAGGACTATTCGGGGTTTTTTATGACCATGTGTATAATTCAATCATCAATTCATTCAAGTATCTTCATCTTTGTTGATTTGATTACTACATTGTGAATCATTTTATTCACCCTAAAGATGTTTTTGATGGGTATCCCATGTTTGTTACTTTTAGTACAACGTTCTGGCTGATATATAACCTTTGGTTACATACAGTATGTTTTTTCATTTGAAAAACAATAATTTTTGTTCCCTTACGTGGCCAATAAGATCAAACGAAAGGTTTGTCCGTCAATGATACGTGTTGACTTGGACCGTCACCCGGAGAAGGCCGAATACTTATCAACCGAAGAGTTATCATAAGAAAAAGATAAGAGATATGGCACAAATGATTCTCAGAATAATGACAATGCTACGTTCAATAATTTCAGATAACATCATACTCATAAATTCTAATACAAAAAGACATTGCATGGACTACGAATCGTAGATGGGACTCTCACCTTTAATGGTTTTACAGCAAGCAGCGATATAATTACTGACAATAAGTAATACTCTTAATAATTATAACCACGTGCTAGTAAATGAACTGATTATCAAATGGAAATTAAATGAAGGCGTGTGAGCGTGTACGTGTTCGGAGAAAGACTCCATGCTGCCCAAGAGTGACTGAGTGGTGAGACATAGTTTACAACATACAGGAATCGACAGCAATTTACCGAAAACATTAAGCGAGACATTGTCTCACGATCTTTTCAATTTTTTTGGAAAATTCATATGAAATAACAGGTGTGAAATGTAATTGAGGTATGAAATATCGTCCTTGAATAGCAAGATGAAGGACAGTGTAAATAACTACAAAATAACTGTAAATATCTAATCAAGATATGACCCATTTGAAGCAATAACCTTTTTTCAATGACCCTCTAATAATAATATGCGATTTCTAAGAGATTATTTAGCCTAAGTGTTCATCAATTCATCAAAATCACGAATTATGTCTCTTCCTATTGTTAGACTTTTTTTTTTATTATGAATATGTTCTGAATAGGTTCACAATGGTTGAAAAGATGGTAATCACTGGGAGAAATGTCAGTTGGATGTGAGGGATACTGGAAACCTTCAAGTTGCAATTCTCTAAGCTCGGACACAGTCGTTTGAGAGATGTGGGGGTTTATCGCACTGTCATAGAGCTTTATAGGACCTATTTTTTTTCAATTTTTTAAACTTTTCTTTCGTTTACAAAATTGCACAATAAAATCTCTGTCCTAAAGTCTCCAGAAAGTGTTCGAACTGTTTTTGTTGGGTTGTTGACTAATGCTGTTCATAATTCTTCATCATTGGAAAGAGGTTTGGGAAGAAGTTTATAACTATATTTACCCGTATTTCCAGACCAACAACTATTGAACCAACACGAAACAGTTCGTCTTGTAGTATTGTTCAGTCCGAATGCAAGGTTGACGCTTTCAGCAGCGTTAAGTCCTAATTTGAAATCGTTATTGGGAATTCGTCGTTGGTTAAAGATCATTGGAGTTTAGTGCTCTATAGCCCCCTCCAAAAAAAAAAATTTTCTATATCAATATATATATATTTAATCTGCAAAAAATACAAATACATTTGTAAATGTTCCCCTTTTAGCATTATTTTTTGTTATGTAAAAGTATTTGATATGTCACTACTGAATGAAATGAGGCTGTTTTGATTTTGAAATCTAGGTCTCCGCTAAATCCTACTCGGGCCCCCGTAAAGGACAAAGCCAACAATTGGCTGTGTTTAGTGATATTTTGCAAAGGTTAATGGCTAATTTCGCAAACGTCAAGCAATTTGATTTAAATGTATGCTTCTTAGATTTATGTTCAAGTCTTTTTCTTTGATTTTCAAATGGAAATATCACATTCTGTCAGACTTTTCATCTTTGCTCCATTTACGATTCATTGTTCCGAAAGGCAAAGTGGCAAAAGCAAGACTGCCTGCTGCAGGGTCGAATTCCACTCCAACTTCTATCCCGACTGGGGATGATCATAGCAACCTTTGTATTGTATATATAATAAATAAACAAAATTTTAGATTTCGTATAAGGGCCAAAAGTAACTGTATGATTCACTTTTGGTATTATCAAAGACTAGTCTGTTTAGCTTAGTCGGTTAGAAAGCCCCCGGGCAATCAGTTGTTTACTTTGAAACCTTCGGACAGAGAAGTTTGTTTAATGCTGCCTGAGATTGCCCCTGATCCCAGGATCTTTGTCCATCATGTTAAACATTCCTCCTGAGAGTGGGCATAGGATTTGTCAAGTGACCTAGTCAAACTTGCTGCCTGACATCAGTTTCATACATCTTGAAATCATTATATATATATATATATATATACAATCGAGTACCCAGTATGTTACATCAATGATCTCCTGGGGTAATTTGATTCAATCTTGCGTGTGAATAGGTAAGATATATATATATATATATATATATATATATATATATATATATATATATATATATATATATATATATATATATATATATATATATGATCTGTTTACACACATGATGGAATCAAATTATATATAGATATAAGATACTTCCTGAGAGGGACCATACCATGACAAGCTGATTGTTCAACAACATATTGATAAAGAAAGTGTACACAGCATAAAGTGCAAATATTAGACGGTTATTTATCTCCACTCTATAGAGAAAAGATGACCAACAACTAAATAACGATAAGAAAAAAGAGGAAAAAGAGAATATGTCTAAATAGAATCAGAGGGAAGTTTGTACCCGACCCAAAATAGACACACTCTCCAAAACATCCTGACTAGGGATCTAAAATAAATCAAACCATTTGCCTGGTAAAAATCAGACAGGGCAGAAAACATAAATGTGTTTGTGTAGCAAATCCTTATTTCATCATATTTTGAGTTCTACTTTAACTTAATGTTTTATATTGAATGTATCAAACACTTATTGAAATAAACTCATCACTCATTGGATATTGCATCACATTATATTACATTGCATTTTTTACTTGTACTTCGTATATATATATATATATATATATATATATATATATATATATATATATATATGTTCGCTCATAAGATTTTGTCAAATCATCCCCGTAGATCGTCGCTCTAACATACTACGTACTTGTTGGCATTTTTTGTGTCAACGGACATTGCTTACTGATGTCCATCTCCTCTCCAAGTAAAATGCAATAGGTCGTACTTGGATACAAATAATGTTAGTAAGCATACACACACACACACAAACATATATATATATATGTGTGTGTGTGTGTGTGTGTGTGTGTGTGTGTGTGTATGTATATGCGTATATATACATATTTGTACATGTGTATATATATATGTGTGTATATACATAGATATATATGTGCGTATATATAGGTGTATATATAGATATAAATGTGTATATATATGTATTTTATATATACATATAGATGTGTATGTATACATATAAGTATGAAAATATATATCAATATACATATATATCTATGTACATATTTATATATATATTTATGTATATATTTATATATGTATATAAATATATATATAAATAGATAGATAGATACATATTTATGTATGCAAATATATATGTTTATGAATAAATATATATATATATATATATACATATATCTATATGCATATATATATATATATATATATATATATATATATATATATATATATATATATATATATCAACGGACACAGACAAGCATGTGTATGCACACTCGTACATATTCACAAAAACACCTCATACACATGTATACATGCATGTATATATATGAATGAATTACTTTAAAATAAATTCATGGGTAAATATAAGCATGTGCACGGAAATAGGTAAGTGTTTATGCTTCATCAAAAACTGTCAACCAGAACTGTCATTATTTACATTGACTTAGGTTTCTTCATTCTTTAAGTTGGTCTATCTGGCTACTTATCTTTGTACGTATCACGAAATGCGGGTAGAAGGTTGGGAATGTAAACATTTACTTCTTAGTACGTGTAGAAAATAAAAGTTTTTCCCTCCATCCCCAAAGAAAGTGGAGTATTCAATATACAATTTAAGTTCAGTGGTCCCTTAACTTTTGTCCGGCAGTTTGCACTTTTTTTTTTTTTGGTTTTGTTTTTTTAATTATTTTGACTTTTTTAATGACCACTACCCGTCAAAATACGAGAGAAGAAACTACTTCATCAATCACCTTTTTTTTTTTTCAATATCTAATTGATCACCTCTGCTGCCAAAAGACGTTGGTCACCTGACTGGTTCTACTGAGTGACTAACTAGACCTATTCAGTACATGTTTCTATATGTATATATATATATATATATATATATATATATATATATATATATATATATATATATATATATATATGTATATATATATATATAGTTTGTATATCTTGTGATACTGGCAATTACTACTGTAATGCTTCAGCCCCTCAAATACTCAGCAGTACTTTTTTTTATATAAACGATGGTTTGGTTTTACAGAGCCTGCGTCACCCTTCCTAAGATCTCAAAAATTAATGTTCCTCAAAACTGAGTCTGTGTTCACATTTGGCGTTCGTTTAGTAGTTCACGCGTTATGGCGGACAATCGGATTTAAATAGTTTTATTGTTGCATTTGGATTTGGATTAGGGTTAGAGGTAGGATTAGGGTTTCTGCTGTGAGAAAAACATGTTTTATTGTCAGATTAGGGCTAGCTTCGTCGAAGAAATGCTGACAAACTGTCATAAGCACTGAGAGACAGAGAGAGCCGTAGAGAGAGAGAGAGAGAGAGAAATTCAAATCGGCTGTTACCTATGACGAAGGAAAAATAAAGGTGCAGTGGGGAATTATTGGTGAATTGTAAATTTTAAAAAAGAATCCTCTGATGAAACCTTCGAAAATTTCCTCTTACAAAACTGTCAAAATTCCAGGTCTGAAAGTCTAATAGATATAATGCAAATGATATTAAAAGAAATGAATTTAAAGAAAACCTTTTTTTTTTTTTAATCTCTGTCCCGTTTTGAAATTGGTCCGCTGATTGTATTTACCTCATTTCTATTCACTGGTATATTTACGCTTTCACTGATTTCTTTAGTAATAAACGTTATTTATTTATTTTTTTTTCTTACATCAAGATGGTGTGAACGCAGAATTCATAGTAAATGACGAATTTCATTTTTGCAAAATCCGACTTAAAAACATGTGCTACATGTGATTTGACACCTGCTGATTCCAAACGTTCCATTGTTATGCATCTGTGACACGTAGTTCTCAACTAATAAGAATACATACACTCACATACACACACACTTTACTACTTTGTTAGTATAATAAGTATTGCTCATAAGAGTACGTATAAACCAAATTACTATTTCATATTGAAATAGCATATACATAAACAAAATTATTACTTTATATCAATATAACACACATATACATATATGAATCAAATAATTATCATATCTATCTTACACATACACACTGTTTATATTCATGTACATGTTCTTAAGTATTTGAACAAACTTAAACTCTGATATCTAGAATGTGCATTGATCTATTTAAAAGGACTTTTAACTTTTGTCAACCTTTTAAAATAGCAGTGTTTGTTGACCTGTATCATCAGAAAAATACTTGCTTTGTTTCGTTGAACAACTGATTTACATTAGAATTTTTTCACAGAACTACGAGAGTCAGAAACAAAAAACATGACTAAATGCATGCCTTGTTGTGCAAATTGCAATACTATTTGCTTCTGCTTGAATATGATCCATGTTTAAAAACTTCATAAATCAATCCTTACGAACTAAATTTCTGTTCTGAGACTTTTCTGAATACACATGTAACTAAGTATGTGTATGTGTATACGTTCACACGTATTTCTGTTTATACAGATATGCATGAACATAAACCTCTTTATGGATACACATATATTGATGCTCATGTATACAATGCCATGTCTACAGATGCAAGTGTATACACATTTAAACGTTGATATAAAACATCGAATCCATGTATGGGAATACAAAACTAAACATACAAATCAAAATAGATAAAAACTTATATATATTTATATATAAAATATATATATATATATATATATATA